>CM042330.1:23256308-23480812 GCA_023566125.1 Zingel zingel
TAAGAGAGTGTTTCTGAATGTTTACTACAAATGATGTATTTGATATTATTGCGTATCAATTAATGAATGTGTGTTTCATACCTAATAGACAGCTACTGGTTTAGTTCACCACAGTTTGATGAACAACTTGCTGAGACTTTAGGCTTGCTCAAGTTAAAGTGCTAGACTTTAAAGGGGCACTCCATGCTCTTCCATGTCACAGTCAGTTTACTAGTCATGATGAGTCTGTATTACTCATACTTAGGTAGAGGTTTTTAGCAGTCCACTTAGTTCCTGCAAGAGCTGATATACAGTAATTCAATTTTATTGTGATAGTGACAAAGCAGTGGTGCAGCAGTACTGGCCTATATGGCCAGTACTGCTCAAATCAGCATATGTAAGTACAGAGGTGCGCCATTTGAGACACAGGTTAGGCCTTGTGGGCTACATGCTAATTGTCCACCGGTTTGTTGTCTCCCTTGGTCAGCTTAGCAACTTGCGGTCTGACCTGAATGGCCACTCTATTCATAGGTTCGGCCTTTGTAGGGCCTTATATTTGATTTCCCTTGGTCAGCGATCGCTCACACTGACTGTGTTGGCCTTCAGACGGTGCGGCGAAAACACAGGTCTTTCCATTCATTTTGAATTGGGGTAGTGTGTTTAGGCTGCAGCGGGGGGTGGCGGTGGGGGTCGCAGGGGGAAGCTGGAAAAAAAAACACAGCAGCCTGCAGCGGACAGTTAAGACTGACTCAACTTTTTGAGAAACGCAACTCAACTCCACACTGCGGTGGCCAGTCATGTAACTGGCAAACAGACTCGCAGTGTGTTCTGAAGCGGTGTGTTCAGGAAACGGGAAACAACACTGCCTCTATCTATATAAGAAAGATTTAAAAGACCAAACACTGAACTGCCCGGGAGTTTGTTGAACAGATGACTGTTTCTTCAGTCCCTCCGTCTTCTTTCTTTCTCTCCTCCTCCGGGAAATGAAGTAGCCTTCAAGTGCGGTTGGAAATGTTGAGATCTATAAACGATCTGACAGAAAACAATAACTGTAAAATATAAAGTCTACTTGTGCTACATTGGGGTGTTAAAGAACACAACAGGGCGTCATGCTAATGTGGCTGTTTCAGTGACACCCCCAACGCCACACAACACTGCGGCAAATCGCCCAATCGCTGTTTCATGATCTGAACGCAGCCTCATTCTTGAGGTTTCCAGCCCTTTTGCCTCACAGGCTTGGCCTTCCAGTTTTGGGGGGGCCTTGTCCTGGTTGGTGTGTAACTATTGGGCTTGTGTGCAGCACTGTCTCCTGAAATGGGGTCTTAAAGAGTTAGCCCGTTCATATGGAATATCTAACAGTAGAGAGTATGAGTGTGTGACTATCTCTCTAGCTCTTAGGCTGCTCAGGGCTGGGTTCTGATCAAACTATCAGTGATTCCAGGCCAGCACAGCTTTAAGGCCCAGACACACAGAGCCGATAAAGTCAGACTCAAATGACCCATCTGATTGGTGGAGTGCTAACCAGGAAACGGGGAGCGGGATGAGCGTGACTAGAGTCTCTCAAAATCTGATGAAAATCTTTCAAACTGACCTTTGTTGATCTGAAATGAAGACAGATTCAGCAACTGCTCGGCCTATTTCTCTCTTAACATGTTTTCAGGAACACGTTTCGGTGAACTATTTTAGTTCAATATGAGATCGTATTCTGAACGAGCCGCCATGACAGTCTGTCTTTGAATTTCCGGAGAAGCAAGACCCACGTGACGTGTTCATCCAATCAGCTGCCGGTTTTCATTTTTGGGCGACAATACAGATTAGCGCCACCTGCTGTTATGGAGACGTATTACGTATCGTCGCTTTGGTGTGTTCCAAGGCACTTTGTTGACCAATTTGGGGAGACTGATCAGTCCGACTGCTTTTTCTGCCGACGTTCGGCTGTCGGCTCTGTGTGTCTGGGCCTTTTATAGGTAAATGGTAGAGCGTGGCCTGCCAAGCCAATGTGTCTTAAAGAAGTAACCACGTATCCTGACAGTAGATGGATCATTAGCCGTACATATAGAATGAATCACAATGTTTGTTTAGAGTAACTTCTGCGCAGTGGTAGAATGTAAATAAGTGCATTTACTCAAGTACTGTACTTAAGTACAAATGTTGAGGTACTTGTACTTGACTTGAGTCAGCACTGACGGAAGTTTGGACAGAGGAACAAAGTGCACAATCTTAGAAAAAAAACGGTCCACAATGGTCAGAATAACAGAATTACCCTCCAATGGTGGTGAGTCCAGTCATGAAATTCACAGCGATGTGGGACCATGGGCGATGCGGGATGGGTAGGCCAGCCGGTCTCAGATGAGAGGACTTGCTGCGTGCACAGGCGGAGACAAACTCTCTGATGTCAGATGACATGGTCAGCCACCAGAAACGTTGCTGGAGCAGGGAGAGAGTGTCCCCACTGGAGCACGGAGGACCTGGCAGATGGCGGGGCCGGACATCCAATCAGGAGGACAGTTATCAGGAGCTGGCTGGTCACGCTGAGCCTCCTGAACCACCTGCTCCACCTACCACCTGGCCGCCCCCATTACACAGGAGGAAGGGAGGAGGAAGGGATGATGCACTCCTCATGCAAATCCTCCCCCAGAGGCGGAAACTGACGGGACAAGGAATCTGGCGAACTGAAACAGGACCCAACGAGCCTGGCGTGAGTTCAGCCTCTGGGCTGACTGCAGATAAGAGAGGTTTTTGTGATCCGTCCACACCAAAAAAGGATGAGAGTAGCCCTGGTTGTAGTTAGACTGACTTCAAAAGGTGGCACAAAAGAATTGAAGTGACTAGGTGCCACTACAAGCGGCATGCAACCACAAAAAGGGAACTTTAGATGAGGTGAGCTGTGACAATGGTGCTGCAACTCTGATATAATTGCGAATGAATATTCTGTAAAAATTGGCAAACCCCAAAAACCTCTGCAACTGCGTACGGGTGGAAGGTATGGGCCACTCGGCCACGGCCTGGATCTTGGCAAGATCTGCCTTCAACTGACCCTTCTCCACCACAAATCCTAAGAAATTGACAGCTGTGACATGGAACTCGCATATTTCAGCCTTAACAAAAAGTCTGTTCTCAAGCAGTCTCTGTAACACAAGTCTTTCGTGTTGAGTGTGTACATTCATGTCTCTGGAAAATATCAAGATATCATCTAGGTAGACGAACACAAACCTGTTTAGCATGTCCCGTAGAATATAATTGATGAGAGCCTGAAAAACGGCAGGGTGTTGGTCAGGCCAAAAGGCATAACCAAATATTTAAAAGGACCGAGAGGGGTGTTGAAAGCGGTTTTCCATCTGTCTCCCTCCTTTCTCCTGATGAGGTGGTAGGCGTTGTGGAGGCTAGCTTGGAAAAGATGGTGGACTGGTGCAAGGGGCCAAAAGCGGAGTTGATTAGTGGCAGTGGGTACTTACTTTTTTACAGTGATATCATTAAGGCCCCTGAAATCAATGCAAGGATGCAAAGATTTATCTTTCTTGTCCACGAAGAAAAACCCTTCCCCAATGGGTGAGGAGGAGGACCCGCTGAGATGAGAACTGCAGCTAAAGAGTCTATGATGTAACGCTCCATGGCCTCTCTCTGGCTTGGACAAGTTATAGAGCTTGCTGGAAGGTAGGGGTGCATCTTTAAGTAACTCAGTGGAGCAGACATAGGGACGGTGGCAATGACGAGGCTCTATCTTTACTGAAAACCTCCTGGAGGTCGAGGTACGCAGAAGGAACACTAGACATATCAATGGGTTTGGGGAGCTCAGATGGCGATTGGACACCAGGGGTAGTAGCTGAGTGTAAACGGTGTGCATGAAGGAATGTACTCCAGTTAATGATGGACGCAGTAGTCCAGTCAATATGACACTTAGAATATTAATCTGAGCCTGTCAGTGGCAAAACAAGCCCTTTTGTGAAGGTAAATACAAGCTGGACAGTTGCCCTATTAACTTACATTGTAGCTTGTTTCTCCGCTGCTGACTGCAGAGATCTTTTTAATACTGGACCAATGTCAAAGATTGTTGTTCCCATCAGTCACTTAGACACAAACGCATAGGAAAATAATGCTGTAATGGGAGCCTGCCTCCTCTTAGTGACTATGTGTGGTAAGCTGGGAATGTGTTGTCTATTCACAGACCATCTACTGTGATTTAAATGGCTAAAATGCAGTTGACAACGATGCTTCTAATTACAGAGAGGAGCTTGAGTAATATAGTATTGCCTCACATTCTCTTGCAATAATTATCAAGTCTGAATGGGGCTTTTGACCACAGTAAAAACAGAAATTATATTTAAGCAAGTTTTCAAGTCTTTACAAGTTGATTTCAGACTGTGGAAATGAATGGAAGCAAATGACTAGACAGTCTCTCCTGGAAGACGGTGTTGCACTCGAAAAGTGACCCAAACAGTTGTGTAATGTATGAAAAAAGAGAGCTACAAAAGTGGGAGAGACATTCAAACCCTGGCTCCTTTCTCACCTCCACACAGCTGGCCAATCAATGCATGAAGGGGATGTGAATGTCTGTCTCGGGAAGTTACAGAAATGGTCGGACCTAATCAGATGTAGGGAAGCTACAGTGTGTGATTTAATGTCCGTATACAGTTAGTCTCGCATTGCCAGCTTTATCTCCACAGCGCTGTGGAGTAAGGTCTGGCTACACCACAGATGCATTCTGGGAGAAAAAAATGGGTTGTTTGCATTTCTTTAAACCAATCACAGTTGTCTTGGGTGGCACTAAGCTCTGGACGCAGTGACAGCAGAAAGGCTCTGCAAAAAGGAAGGAACTTGTTTTGGTGGAACATTTGCACCCCGCAAAAAAAAAAAAACGCCTCATCCAATATTAAATGAAGTTAACTGTTGACACAATACAGTAACGTGAGCTGTTTAAATTAGCTGATACATGGTTAAACCTCATTGGCTCTTACAAGTGTATCACCATGTGTACTCCTCCACAGCAAGCCCACCAATCAGTCCCAAAACCTCCCAGTTAGAGAGGAAATGACCTGAACTTATTCTTTGTAAATCTTTACAGTCATTCCCTGAAAGAACCAAGTAGGCCTGTCTTGCTGCACGATTCAAAATGTCTTCAAACTTGACATTTTCAGCGTGTAGCAAAATATGTTGCTGTTTACCGAAGAGAACAGAGTTTGAGAACAGAACCATACAAAGCTGACGGGGGGGGCCCTAGAAATGTCCTTCTGTTGATCCAGACTAGTTTACAGTCAATAGAAGCGACGGCTCATATGGGGCGAGCTACCTGCTGGCAGCAGATAAAGGTGTGGTTTTAGTGGTACTTAGTATTTTAGAAATAAATATAAGTCTGAAATAATAATTTTTGACATAAATCCTTGGTTTCTGCTCCTTTTTTCATCATTATTCTACCATTTAAGATCAGTGGCTGGACAGAGTACTTTTAAAGCTATAGTGCATAGTTTCTGCCTCCCCCATGAGGAATTGTAAGTAATGACAACCACACTGTCGGCGCGTCCACATGATACAAGACTTCTGTGATCACGCACCTCATTTAGCAATGGCTTGAATGTAAAAGACGATCATTAATATCAAAAAGTTACTTTAACACAGTGTTTTAAATGCGCTTGTCTTGCATTTGAGATGGGGAAAATAGCAATATGCATGCCCCAAAGCCTTTGGCAAATAAAGCAGAAGGAACAGGTTTGATGCCAATTGATGCAATTTGTTTGGCTATTAGTACTGTTGTCGTCATTTACTCGGCATTGGCAGAAGTTAGTATAGGTGTTACAGTATAACATTAATTAAAAACGCCTGTGTAAAACTATGAGGGAAATGTGAGGTAATTGTAAAAGTGTGCAGTTTGCTGCTTACATCTGTGCAGAGTAGTTGCTGCCTAATCTTTTTTCCACCTAAAAACAACACTGCTTTAAAAAGGTATTAGCTACCTTAAGCCAGTAAATCCCAACCAGGGGTATGTGGACCCCAGGGGGTACGTCTGCAGTTGCCAGGGGGTACCTGGAAATATTGTAGCCAACTTCTGTAATTAATTTTTTTTTAATAATGATAAAAAAGGAGCAGCAACCAAGGATTTATGTAAATTATTCCAGACTTATATTTATTTTATTTTTTTTAAGATTATGTTTTGGCAATTTTAGGCCTTTATTTTTATAGGACAGCTGAAGACATGAAAGGGGGAAGAGAGGGGGGAATGACATGCAGCAAAGGGCCGCAGGTTGGAGTCGGACCCGCGGCCGCTGTGTCGAGGAGTAAACCTGGGTGCGTGCTCTACCAACTGAGCTTCCCAGGCACCCATATATTTATTTTTAAGATACTAAGTACCACTAAAACCACACCTTTATTTGCTGCCAGCAGGTAGCTCGCCCCATATGAGCCGTCGCTTCTATTGACTGTAAACTAGTCTGGATCAACAGAAGGACATTTCCAGGACAAAGCCTGACATCACACCTCTGCTTTGGCTCTGTGTGTTTATCAGTAGGGGTCAAAGTTAGGGCTTTTGTCCTGATTCGATTATTTCCCGATACATGGCTGCCGATTAGATTTGTGTTGCGATTTTCATTTATTGTGATTCTACAAGTATTGCGATTCGATAGTATTGAGTATCGCGATTTTCTTTTATTTCTTTAACAAAAACCAAAGTTGAATAAAACTCTTCTAGAGACAATATATCATGAGACATTTCTAAAAACTGATAGTTTTCTAAGAAGAATGTACATCACATGTCAGTCAGTCTGACATTTATTTACTTTGTAAAGAAGAACATAACGTTTTTCTGCTTTTTCTGCTTTCGTTCTGTTTTGCTAGAAACAGATATGATGTAGTCTCCGTCGGCGGTACCGTAGAAACAGAACATATTTACATGAATCATTGATTTAAAAAATCCATTAAAAATACCGTTTCCACGGAAAAGAATAAATTTTAAATATCGTTGCTAAGAAATCACGATACAGATGATTTTCGATATTTTTATTTATTTATTTATTTTTGCTGTCCACTGCAGCTGACGTGTGTGAACTGTGGCATGCTGTAGGTGTGGTGTCAGCGGTTTGAAGCCGTCCTCACTATAAATAAGTCTGTATCAGACCCCAAACATGCCCTGGGTGGAAGCCTAGCAGGCAGGCAGCTGGAGTAGAGATAATGTGTGTGTGCTAAGGCTTTACAGTTAAACTCTGCTTCTTGCAATACTGGTGTTTGTGATGTGCTTATAAGGCCTGAGGGCTTGTTGCGTCACTGTTGTTTGTGTGTGGGTGTCCTCTTGTAACACTCATAATGTGACATAGCATGGTGAGCTAAGCCCCTCCTCCTCCTCTCACAGCTGGTGTTTCAGTGTTTGGAGCATTCCTGCGCTCTGAGTTCAGCGAGGAGAATCTGCAGTTCTATCTGGCCTGTGAGCAGTACAGAAACTCGTCCAACAACTTCAGCCTGCAGAGGAGGGCCAAGGATATCTGCGCCACCTACATCCAGCCAGGTGCTCCCCGGGAGGTACACGCCTGCTTTTCTTATTCAGTCTAGCTGCTATGTAGCCTCTCTTCATGGAAACAGGAAGTGTATTTCTTTCTAAGCCCTTTCACATGCGTTATTATGGATCCCACGTAACTTCTATTCCGCCCTACGAAGCAGCCCGATTGGTTGGTGTTAGGCATTGACCTCGAGTGGTTAAGGTTAGGATAGCTGACTGGTCAGGGGATAAGACCTGAACACATCAGGTTACGTTACCTTGCGTAAGCATGGACGTCTGGCCAATAGCAGCGTGTGAATGCTATTGAAGGGCGGGCCTTGCCTTGAAGTTGCGTGGTTCCATAATAACGCCTGTCACATGTCTACACCTTTTTCCCCCATTCAGTGCACTTTCAGCTGTGTTGTTGCTCAAAGTATGCATGTCTCTCCAAACAGGGCGCTGTGTGTTTGGATGCTCAGAGTGTTTTCAGAAGCTCGTGTGGGTGGTTCAAGTTGCTTCAATAGCAAAAACAAAATCTTTAAGGAGCCATCTTTCTTAATGTTCTAATGAGAAAAACTATTTATCTTCTGGATGAATGGATTAGTTGTTTGGCCTCTAAAATGTCACAAAATGGTGAAAACTATCGATCAGAGTTTCCCAAAGCCCAAGATGACGTCCTCATATGGCTTGTTCTGTCCACAACTCAAAGATCTTAAGTTTCCTGTCCCAGAGGAGAGAAGAGACTAGAACAATATTCACATTTAACAATCTGACATCGCACACCTTAGACATTTTAGTTATACTATACTACTCAAACCGATTTAATTGATTATCAAAATTGTTTGAGATTAATTTAATAGTGGACAACTAATCAATTAACCTTTGCAGCTCTACTCCAATCAAGGTGGTGATGATGGTGGTGATGGTGATGATGAGGAATCATTTTATTTTGGTTAACATACATGAAAGAAACAATGAATTCCCACAATTTGCCACCGTAGCTAACCGAAAAAGGAATAGGCTGAAGCCAAGGCTTATTTTATTTGTGCCTATCCCATAGAATCACCCAGAAATCCAACATAACTAAATGAAACTAAATACGTGCGTACAATCCTAGTCATTTGACATTTTAATCAAATGACTTCATACTATAATTATTTTAGACTCAACAGAGACGTATACACACATGTTCAATCATCAATAAATGAATTCCATAATTTATCCCCCAAAACTAAAACGCATCTAAATCTTACATTAGTCCTCACTTTGACAGTTTCAAAGATAGAGAACCATCTTCAATTATATCTATTATATATATTGTTCAGCAGTAAAACAATAAAAGTGTAACATGCTCAATGCAGGCCTATCTTTTCTCCATAGTTAGCTCATGGAGTAGTCCTTGATTAACGATATTTCACTAAGTAAGAACTGTGCCTTCTAAATGGCCTACTCTGGAGCAGTTTTTTTCATGGTAGGGGACAAGAAATGGCCCAAAGACAGCAATCGAGTCTCAACCAAGCAGGGAATGTCTCTATGCAGATTCATAATGTTGTTTACTTTGATCAAACTGTTCCTGATTTGAATCCAAATATATTTCAAATGAATTACAGTTAGAATGTACTTTATTCTTGTTTGGCTGCTTGTATTTAGACTTCACTTTGACTTCCTTTGTCAAGTAAAATAAGGTATTGAACAAGTATGCTTTCAGTATCTTACTGAAAGTCAGCCATTGGATCAAAAAACAATACACTGCCCACAGTGTGGCTGCTAGTGTTTTGGTCCAACCAGTCCTAGACACATTATTATGGTACCCACGCAACTTCTAGGTAAGTCCCGCCCTATTATAAAGCTTCCCGATTGGTTGGGGTTAGGCATTTGAAAAAGTTGCGTGGGTTCCATAATAACGTGTCCTAGACGTATGCCTTGAAAACTGGATTCTTCCAGTCTTGCTAAATCTGACCAATCTACCTCATGAAGTCTCAATTAGTTATAAGCTGGAAGTTTAGAGTAGATCTATCCATTGAATAAATGTCCGGTTTTCTTTTGATCTGATACCACATGTGTGGCCATGTTGTAGGGGTGTAACGGTTCAGTATGTACCTCGGTTTTGGGGTCATGGTTCGGTATGTTTTTGGCACGATGGGGGAAATTAAAAACATGCAGAACTTGAGCTCATTTATCCAGGGCAGGCACATAGCCACAGCGATATGTAGCATTAGTTATTACTTTGAGCCGGTGTGACTCTGCTGTGGGGAGAAAGACTCTCCTTCCGGTCAGTTTCTGGTTCGTTACGCTAATCGACACAATCGGGTGAAGCCGTCGTTATTGAAATGTTTAAAGTGTTTCCATAGACGGACCCGACTTCAGCTAAACAATGTCAGCATACACTTTGGGACAAATAGTTGTCCATTGAACTTGACCGACCCAGCTAACCGGGCTAAGTCGACTAGCGTGCTACAGCTGATAGACAACAACCAGTGCGCAGCCAAAACTTTCCGGGAAAAACTTGCTCTCCAGATTTGTATTGTTCTGTGCGTGCGAGTAGTCAACATAAATAGATGGGTTTGGGTCACACTGCGTACTGATGTTTCATACCTAACAGAACGTCCCCTACCCTAACGGTTCGGGTACGAATACACGTACTGTTGCAGCCCTACCACGTTGTATTCTTTTGCCATTCAAAAAAAAAATAATAATAATAATTATTGCTCCAATAGTCCTTTCAGAGCAGCGACGGTATGCAGCCAGTGTCTGTGAGCGCAGCTGCTCTGCCTGTAGATGGGGTTGATGCTTGGCTATGGCTGCATCTGTGGATGAATCTATGATGCTACTCTTTATCTCTCTGTGACCATCTTTATCACCAGGGTACACAAAAGCAGTTAAAGCAAAAATAGGGTGACCAGATTTCCCGGAACTAAAACCGGGATACTCTGCGCGTGACTTTAGTGCTCATGCATGCACACACTTTTTAATGTGAACATGTGCCAGCCCAGATCAGACATAGACACAGACAGATTAGACACAATTTTGCCAACAGCACACGTACGCCTACTGCTCACAACATAATGGGCTAAGTTAATATTCATGAATGTTCTTGGTATGTAGCCTACATATCCAAGAAATAATATTAAAAGACATTGAGTGAGTTTCGTGTGGGACCAACTTTATTTTTCAGAATTAAAGCATTCTTTTGGAAAATTCACCCACTGAACTTGTGAAAAACTTTGTGAAAAGGTATTTTTCATTGCATGGCACTAAACAAATTATTTGGAACTGCTGCCACAGGCTTGAACTGAAGTTATGGTAACACTTTACGATAAGGGTACATGAATTAGTCTTTCTACATGGGTTTAGTTAATAATCAGACTATAATAAGACCACGTCAGCTATGTAATCGCTGACAACCGGGACAGTTTCATAGTGGTTTGTGTAAACCGGGACATTTTAGCGTCCCGACAGGCTTTTGTCGGGACTCGGGACACGCAACTCAGAATCGGGACTGTCCCGGTCAAACCGGGACGTCTGGTCACCCTAGGCAAAAAGAATCCTACCGTGAGCCTCAAGGGGCTACATATGTTTTTTGTAGTTTACAGTTATATACCTTAAAGTAAAATGAACATTGAAACATTAAAGTATATTGGGTACATCACTAAAATGAAGTCTGATAGGTCATAAGCCACAAGCAGTCAGATGATCAGACAACAAGCCAACAGATAGATGGTAGAGTAGAAATGACTACACTGGATTTAGTCTATATCCGCTGGTTGTCCCTCACCTTCCACTTTCTTTGTCTTGGCATTCTAAACTCCGGTAGATTCAGGAAACATCCTCCGAGCTAGAACTGACAATCAAATTATATTTCTCTTTTTTTTTTTTTTTGAGTAAAATTCTTATCGCACATACGACAGGCATTTGAATTCCTGAGCTCGCTCGGAATTCCTGTGTTCCGTCAAAACAAGTTCCTTCCTGAGGCTGTTTAGCATAGGCACCGTGGCTCCGTCCGGCGCGTCCGGCACAATTTCCCAAGACGATTGTGATTGGTTTAAAGATGCCAATAAACCAGAGCATGTTTTTCTCCCAACCAGGAATGCCGTGTGGACTAGATAGACTGTCTGGCAATGTGAGACTACACTAGAAATGAGTAGTGAATAATGAGTGCAGCACAGACTTACTGACTGTGATCTTGTTGTAGGTGAACCTGGACAGCAAGACGCGGGACCTGAGCCTCCAGCTGCTGCAGGCTCCCTCTCACACCTCTCTGGACCACGCTCAGAAACGCATCTACTCGCTCCTGGACACGGACTGTTATCCCCGCTTCCTCCAGTCCAACATCTACCTCTCCTTACTGCGAGAGGACGACTAGCAGCCACACAGGGATCACACACCTGGAGGAACAGTGGCTCAGCTGTTCCCAGGACGTCCTAAACTCTGTAGACCATAAACCTAACATAGAGCTGCTGTTTGTGTAAAGACAATATATCTGGATCAAACGTTGATGCCATTTGGCCATTGTGTGTAGGAAAGTGAGTCAGTTAAGTTAATATATGCTTTCCATTCAGAGTCTCTGTGTTTCCCTCTGCTTCCAGTCTTTATGCTAAGCATGCCCTGACTCCAGCTCTGTACTAACACAGACATGGTTTGGTATCAATCCTTTAATCCCATTTTTGAAGAAGGAAAAAAAAGAAGAAGAAAGAAAATAAGCAAATTTCATCAAATGTTAAACCATTCCTTTATTTGGCTTTTTGTTGGCCCTGGGAATTTGGAAAAACAGAGGCTAGGCGAGGCAGTTTTGTTTCCGTTACTTTAAATGACCCATACAACTACGCAGCTCTCATTTTAACCAATCAGCATCCTCCCTGTCAGCAGCTAATGTTCCCATGGTCCACTGCTCTGAGTTCCCTCTGCTGACGGAAAGGAAAAACCCGTTCAGCAAGGATGAGCTCTTTGCATGAAAAGGTCAAAGTACTATGTGAGTTACTTGTATGGCACAGATGGGAAACCTGAGCAAATTGACTCTGACGGGTCAAATGACTCCGTGACTACAAGGAAGTTGAGCTCAGTCTGCTTCTGAATACTCTGCTCCACTGTTCAAACAAAGACAAACTGTGCATGCATACACTAGCCTTAGAAAACACCCAGTCATTTAAGCAGGTTGTGTGTAATGAGTATGTTAGTATTTCCTTGACTGTTGGTCCTGTAAAAATTGAAACAACCTCATATGACAGGACATTTTAAAGAGAGAGAAAATAAGTAATAAGTCATAAGTGTTTGTAATGTTTGAGAGTTTTAAAGAGAAACAAATAAAATCCAGTTTTTTTAGCGGATGTGTGTGTTGATTAGCATTGAGCTGCAGTTCGAGTATGTGTGTGTGTGTGTGTGTGTGTGTGTGTGTGTGGGGGGGGGGGGGCCCTGCTCATGCAGAGGTTGCTGGGATACGGAGTGACGGGACGTTCCGCATGTGTCGAGGGCAGAGCAAACATTAACGCTGCGCTGCAGTCTGGGGTTGGTTCTAGACCAGTCCACTGGTAACACACACCCACTCAAACTGACCCTTTGGATCTCTCTTATATAGAAGCTACATTTCGGTGTCAAATATTTCTTTGATTCAGTGTTTTATTACTGATATCTGTACTATCCTCGATACACCCACACAGGTGTTTTCATTTAATGTTGAAGATTAGACCAAAGCTGCATCTCATGTCCCTTATCTGATAGCTCCTCGGTCCTCAGCTGAACCAGATGTTGTTCTGTCCCTCCTCTGTAAAGCCGTCTCAAAGCTCTTAGTTCTGCCCCGAGGAGCGAGCATCGCTGAGGGATCACTGAGGAGCTGTAGGCGAGGATACAGAGAGCAGCCTTCCTGGAAGCCGTGCAGCTGAAGGAGTTACTAACTCCGCCCAAACAGCTGACAAATTCATGTGACGCTTCAGAGGAAAGGCACCTCATCCCTCTAAAACACATTTGCTTGTTGCCTCTCTCCTCCCATGATTTCCCCAGACGGATAGTTCTTTTCATTTACATTTTTTTCCATTCATTTCTCCATTTTTAGCCACTTATCCAGGTCTGGGTTATGCAGCAGGCCAAGCAAACAAAGCCCAACCCCCTTTACCCAAGCTACTTCCTCCAGGTGGTGATTAGAGCTCAACAGTCAGCGCCCACTTTTTAAATGGTTCTGGTTCCAAAAGTGATTTTTCCTCATCCCATATCTCCTTTGACATTTAATTAAATGCTTATCTATAGAGTTTTAAGCTTGGAACCAAGCCAACCAGCTACGAGATGAATGGTGACCATAACACATTTGATTAAGCGCAAAAGAACAATATGAAAACTGAAAAAGGAAAAGGTACAAGACTGTACAGAAACGATCAGAGACTCAACATTTCCATAATAACAGCGAGCTCCACCCATCAGATACGTTGCTTAGGAATGTTGGTAGAGTAGTACTTCTCCATGACATGGTGAACAAAACCTGTTCTTCTTAAAACCAGGTAATATCATACGGTCTTCTGTCTTCTACAGGAGCAGAAACTTTAGTTTAACAACTCGGAGCTCAGGTTCAGTCGAGCTCGGATGGTTTAGACCATATGGATGATAATCTAAATCCTTATGGAGTAAATCAATGGGATTTTTACTTCCGGAACCATTCATTCATTCAACCTTTATTTTGACTCAAAAGATCATTGAGGGCCGGCCCTCATTTGCTATGACATCGACGAATTACAAGGACAACAACAAGATAACAACACAGAAAACAACACAGCATCATAAGAACAATTAAAAAAACAACAAAACTTAAAAACTTTCTGAATTGAAGAATACAATTTTATAAATAAATTAGGGTTATGTATGGATACAAAAGAAAGTACAATTATGTAAAGCAAGTACAAGTTGAAGTTTTCAAGTCCAAAACCAGATTCCTAAACCGCCTAAAAAGCATAAGTGAGTTGATTCTAAGAAACCTACAGCACCTTTAAATAGGGAGAGCAACTAGAGTCCAAATGTTCCTCCTACTTTGTGAATGTTGTTTTTCACTCTTGTTTCTGTAGACGGTCTCTCTGACGTTATCCTCATTTCTCTCGGTGAAAACCACCACAACAATGCCAGAATTCAAGGACCAGTGGGGTTGAGTGTATATAAGTATCTTATATAATATATAAGATACTTGGTTTAGGTGGTCTTGATTACAACACTGCCTACAGTACTTCTATCATCACTTTTGGTAAGTGCAACTTGTGTCTACTATGAAAGGAGTAGCGTGTCTAGTGATAGTTTCAACAAAATGTTTTCTTCTATGGTTTCCATTCCATTTGAAAGCTTCCGGTCACCACTTTAGACATTCCAGTAATTGTGCTGTAACTCCATCAGCTGATAGACTGCGTCTCAGTCAAGTCCTCTGGGGTAAACAGAGCCTCCATCCTGCGTCGTAGCATTAGTGTTGGCAATCACAGAATATCGATTTGTTTATTGATTATATAAGCACTGGTGTGTTTTCCTTCTAGCACCAAAATGCCTAAGAAATCCCTAAAATGACTCAGTCCTCCTCTAAAATAACTGCACAGCAGATCTCAACTCGAGGAAATTACTTCATAAGGGATTATGGGTAATGCACATTGGATAAGCAGCAGCTCCTCATGCTTGGAAGGTCAAGTTAAAGGGTCAGTTTAACCAACATACAAAGAAAAAGATTTAGATTTTACCAAGTGATGTGTTACCATGGCCATGTGGGAGTTTTATGTGTTAAGATGTGGAATATATGCCTCATAAATGCCTCCATCCCAATGCACTGGAAGTGCTATTTCTGTGTACCAGTATGGTTATGTGGAAAATATTTCTTTTTCTCATGCCTGCACTTTGTCATGTTACCAACTGATGCAAACACTAAGGGAGATGACTCACGCTATTCACAGGTCCCATAACTTTAGTTTACAAGCTCAGCTTGACTTGTAAATGGCCAGTGAGAATCTAAACCTGCCAAATGCAAAAGGCTGTAGCAAACATCCTCACTCTCTGGTCCATGTCACACCATCTGTTACGCTTTCAGTTAAAGGCATTATGTTGTTGCACTTACCAAAAGTGATGATAGAAGTACTGTAGGCAGTGTTGTAATCAAGACCACCTAAACCAAGACCAAGACCAGAGTGTATCGAGACCGAGACCACACCAAGACCAAACAACTG
The DNA here is from genome assembly GCA_023566125.1 of Zingel zingel. Classification (NCBI taxonomy): domain Eukaryota; kingdom Metazoa; phylum Chordata; class Actinopteri; order Perciformes; family Percidae; genus Zingel; species Zingel zingel. Next base: position 23,271,921 of record CM042330.1, read on the forward strand.
AAACATACAGTATAGACACAACTAGAATATGTAATATAATAGCTAATATTTGCTAAATCCCTTTGGGTGAGGGGTGAAGAGATTCCTGGAGATTTTTGGTACAGAGGCAGATTGATAACGTTAGCTAGCTAGCTTCGCTAGCGTCCCTTACACTTAGCTTATCTTTCTTTATGCTTCCTTACTAAGTGAAGATAACATTTTTAGATGGTCCCAGCTGTATCGGTTAGCGTTACATTGCAGAATTTACACACTGCTGTGTGTTTTCTTTTAGACATTTTGCAAATAAACTCTTTAAAAAAAATAGAATAAATCAAATGTAATTATTAATATCAATCAATTAAAATGTATTTATATAGCACTTTACAGCAACCAGCAGGTATCCAAAGTGCTTTACATCAGGAATCAAGTATAAAACAACATATCATACAATAAAAAGAATGAACATAGAAATCAGTCAAATCAGAAAAGGTTACAAAGAATGAGGAGGGAAATCGTCACACACCACTACTACGTACCTACGTACGGTTTTGAGTTTGGACCTAAAAAGAGCTCCATCTGTAATAGTGTGAATATCAGGGGGGGTAACTTGTTCCAGAGTCTCGGGGCAGATCACCCCCCCCCCCCCCCCCCCCCATTTACACCTTGACCTTGGGACTTCTAAAACCAGCTGATTTGAAGACCGCAATGACTGGTTGTGCTCACGCAAAGTTAACATCTCAGACGAATACTCCGGGGCCTTGAAAACAAACAATAAAATCTCCTGAAATCTTAATCGCTCCCTGTGCGATTCTAAAACGCACAGGGAGCCAATGTAGGGTGTAGAGAACGGGAGTGATGTGTTTGTGTCTAGATGTATTTGTTAAAAAGTGAGCAGCAGCATTTTGTACAAGTTGAAGTCGTGAGATGGAGGTCTGATTCAGACCAACATAGAGAGCATTACAGTAGTCCAACCTTGAACTAATAAAGGCATGAATCGCCATTTCTAGATCATGCCTGTTAAGGAAGGATCTAACTTTAGCCAGTAGACAAAGCTGGAAAAAGCTCATTCTAACAACATTACTGATCTGTCAGCTTTCATGCTGCAATCAAAAGTAACCCCCAAATTTTTGACAGCTGACCTAGTGTATGATGCCAGGGCTCCCAAACTCAAAGCTGGACTATTTTGTCTGGACTAGAAGAGAATGGGGGTAACACATTTCAAACTAGAAATGAGACTGAAAAGTTATTGGTTGCATTTGAAGCATGAAGTTTTACATCCAATCACAGTAATGATATTAACACATAAAGCAGACGATACACCGGAAGTTTAGTGAGATCCCTGCAGTTGTGATCTTGACCGGTCTTGAAATAAAATCCTGAGTCCTCTTCATCTGAGACAAGACTGAATAAAAATGTGGTCGATTGTGAGACGAGATCTTCAAAAAGTGGTCTTGAGTACAACACTGACTGTAGCTGTGTAAAGAATGAAGAGAGAAGTTAAAACCCTGCCTATTTTCACACCTGACTAATCACTGTGTAAAGTTCTTGTGATCGTTCATCTGCCTTTTTTTAGAAAGTGTCATGGTCACATCGAGTCATTTGTCATTTGGATCAGTTGTCAAGCATCAACAGGGCAGGCCTTATTTAATGAGCCTGCCAGTGGGCAGACACCAAGGGCCAGGTGTATCAATGACTAGTGCAGTGGCCATTTAAAATGTTTGGAACAGGCCGATTGCTTGGCCTCCTGTATTGCTGCTTGCAGCTTTCTCCTGAACCATTGTATACCAAAATAACTTACAGATGGCCCTTGAGATTTGGCGTGCCGCTTATTTTTTTCTCATAGCTGTCACACATCCAGGTAACGTTTTCCCACAGTTATCTAAACTGTGGGAGTGGAAATTAGGCTCATGTTCTCGGTTCCACAATGACTGAGATTCATAAAACAGAGTTACATTTATGAAAAAGACTAATTCATGATTATTCATGCCTTGCTGTAAATTCAGAACTATCTTTTCTCTCTCTTAGCTCTATATCTTATATTGTCATGCAGTTCTGTTAAATAACAGCTTTCATGGACAGAATAGGTCGGTATAATCAGTAACTAGAGACAAGTCTCCTTCAGCCGTCTAGCCACTTCCTTTTCTCCAAACATACAGTGGTATGAAAAAGTTTAGGCACCCATCTGAGGCTGCATAATAACTTATTCTGTCGTCACAGAAAATGATCACAGTGGCATGCCATTCATTTTCTAATAAAAGCTGAGTACTGGGGTATTTTCCAGACAAAGAGTTTAAGTGTAGCAATATTAAGTTGTATGAAATTAAATCAGATGTGAAAAAAAGGCTTTGCAGAAATGTGGGCACCCTTGTCATTGTGTCGATTTGAATACCTGTAACTACTTAGCACTGATTAATTGGAACACACAATTGGTTTGGTGAGCTCATTAAGCCTGAGAGAGAAAAGGTGAAAAATCATGAAAAAAGTTATTTAAGGTGGCCAATTCAAGTTGTTGAATGGGGGCCTCAAAACAACTCTCAAATGACCTGAAAATAAAGACTGGTCAACATTATGGTTTAGGGGAAGGCTACAAAAAGCTACCGCAGAGATGTAAGCTGTCAGTGTCCACTGAAAGGGAACATAGTGAGGAAATGGAAGACCACAGGCACAGTTCTTGTTAAGGCCAGAAGTGGCAGGCTAAGTAAAATATCGGAGAGGCAAAGGCGAAGGATGGTGAGAGCGGTCAGAAACAGCCCACAGACCACTTTCAAAGACGTGCATCGTTCAACAATTCGGCGCACTTTGCACAAGGAGAAGCTGTACGGGAGAGTGATGCAGAAGAAGCCTTTTCTGCACACACGCCACAAACAGAGTCGCTTGAGGTATGCGAATGCACATTTGGACAAGCCTGCTTCATTTTGGAATACGGTGCTGTGGACTGATTAAACAAAGATTGAGTAATTTGGTCATAACAAGGGGTGTTATGCATGGTGGCAAAAGAACACAGCTTCCAAGAAAAACATGTGCTACCCACAGTAAAGTTTGGTGGAGGTTCTATCATGCTGTGGGGCTGTGTGGCGTGCCGGTACTGGGAATCTAGTTAAAGTTGAGGTTCGCATGGATTCCACTCAATATCAGCAAATTCTTGAGAATAATGTTGAAGAATCAGTCACAAAATTGAAGTTACACTGGGGCTGGATATTTTAACAAGACAACGACCCAAAACACTGCTCAAAATCTGCTCGGGCATTTATGCAGAGGAACAAGTACAATGTTCTGGAATGGCCATCCCAGTCCCCAGACCTAAATATCATTGTCTGTGGGATGATTTGAAGTAGGCTGTCCATCAAACCTAACTGAACTGGAGAGGTTTTGTAAGGAGCAATGGTCTAAAATCCCTTCAGCCAGAATCCAGACACTCATTAGAGGCTACAGGAAGCGTGTAGAGGCTGTTATTTGGTGCCCAAATTTATGCACCTGTCTAATTTTGTTTTGATGCATATTGCACATTTTCTGTTAATCCAATAAACCTCATTTCACTACTGAAATATTACTGTGTCCATCAGTTACTTGATAGATCAAAATGAAATTGCTGATCCAAACACCCAATCATTTATAAATGAAAATCATGGAAATTGTCAGGGGTGCCCAAACTTTTTCATACGACTGTAAAAACCTGTAGCCTCTCAGGGTTTTACAAACGGCTCAGCATTAAATCATGACATGATCATCATATTACAAAAGTATGCTCTGTAGGAAACCACACTCATATGCATCAAATATAAGAACAGATGATTTCAGGCCAGTAAACCCCATAGACTGTATATAATAGTGGACGCAGCATCCGCAATGTCACCCATTGGTGTGTGGACTGCCATTTTGAAGCCTTGAGTTTGGCAATACTGGCTTTTTGCAACTGGAGAGGGTGGAGCTGGGGAGGATGACGTGGCCAAGCCAGTGTTGCTATTGTTTCAATGGCTCTGCACTAAGTTAAATGTTCAACCCTTCTGAAGCAAGTCACCTAGTGGAGATTTACTGGCGGGTCAACGCGGGCCTCAGGGGACTGGAGACATTTTTCTTTCTTTTATTAGTTTATTTGTCAGGGACAATGTACAAAATACATTCATCTTATGAAAAGATGTTTTGCACCAGATTTAGCTAATGCTAGTTTCCATCTGCATGTCCGGCAGAACAGAAAATTGGCAAACTTTCCCTTAAGTTACCCCCTAACGCTAGCTGTAGCTAGCTAGCTTGATTAGCAGAACACTGAACATAAAGACATTTTTTTGGGTGACCAAAATGTTCCAGTTAACGTTGCTTCACTTTTCAGGCTTCGTCCAGTATTTTTATAGTCTATGGGTAAAACGCTTCATGTCCATAATCACTGCTCCCTCTCGTGGATAGATAAACCATTGCAACTGATTCCAAGTCGGCCCCACGTTCACTACTTCATCAGTGGGGGATTTCATTCGAGCCAATGTCAGAACACGGTCCCACTGGGGACCAGTCTCGGTCCTGCCTGGGCCCCAGCACGGAGGCACGGGAAATTATAGATGTATAATATATCTGTAAATTAGCACAACTGAATTTGTTGCAACTTTAGTTTTATCTATTGGACTTCAATACTGCTGCCTTAATACACCTTTAAACTAACGTTTTCATTGGGTACGGATCTTGGTGTCTGATGGCGTGTCGTGAAACACCTTCATATTTGGCTCCTGGCACCAGTTAGGTCAACTAGTTAAAATGAAGTTTTAAAATTAGAGCTCCCATCATACACACATCTGAAGGTCACAATGAATTCCTGCCTTGGCACATGTTTGTGTTCTGAAGGCATTGAATGGTTCCAGAATTCAATACAGAATTCCATTTTTAGCAACAACATTTAAATAATGTCTAAACTTTGATAACTAGTTCCCGATCACCAGGGCCGGGTGCTCCTGCTATCTTGCCTCTTCTTCACCCACTGGGCGGTGTAGCAGTTCTCCCCTACAGTCCACGACCAGCCTCGTCTGCTTCTGTCGATCTTCTTCTCCGACAGGTGTCCCTGGCTGACCAACGTGCCTCGTGCTGGAGGCTGTCCACTGTCCAACACCCTGTTCTTCTCTTCAGCACCACAGGCTTCAGCATCTGAACCCAGGGGTGTCTCTCTGCCGTCCGAGGACCTCTTGCTGCAGAGGCCATCCTTCTTGGATGCAAACAGAGGTGGAAGTGAGAGAGGCTGGGACCTTGGTGAAGAGGGGTGACAGTACAGGGTCAGTAGAAGGCAAACATGTTGGCTAAAAGTTGAGATGAAAATGTACTGCATATTAACCCTATGTGCAGACAACTGTGACTGAAACACACTGCAGAAAGCAACTCAACACCCAACAAGCCTTTCTATCTAAACAACAAAGGTAATTTGTCAGTACCTTACAAAAGTACATTTAACCATATAAAAACAATCTATTTGTGGGTGTCAACAGACTGGTCCTGTGGACCAGTGGTTCCCAACCTTTGTGGTCTGCAGCCCCCCCACAGCCCTGTCAGATGAACTCATGCACCCCTTCACCAATACAGAATGTATGTTCTAAATGTCAGTCCCTCCAGGATTCACGCAAATTCAACCAATCACCGTGAATTTGGTACGACTCGCAATTTTAACCAATCATCACAATTTTACTGCAAATTTGACCAATAACCGGAGTTTCCTGCGATTTCAACCAATCCCAGCAGTCCCATGTGCCAGACTTTGCGTCAGTATGTGACTCTGAGACCAAGCGGGAGTGAGAACAGGTGGACGTAACACACGTACGTCGGCAAATTCTTGTTTTCTGATATGAAGGCGAGACGTGTGTGACTCGAACATCTCACATTTACCAACAAAACGTACAGAGAAAAACATTTCAGACCATCCTGCCAACCTGTATACATTTTAACACCAATGTACGCTGTAATGGTTTTTCACTATAAAGTCGCTGAAAGCTGCTGCTGTTTCAATCTTGTCAGCTCTCTGCAGCGGGCCGGGGTGTCCCAGCCCAGGTTAGGAAATTAACTAACAATGTAAAGATGAACAAGCCACTGACACATATGTTAAAATTTGATTCATTCAATAAATTTATATTTTTTACCATATTATACCAACATTTGCAGCATCCTGAGCCTTGTTGGTAAGGTTCCTAGGAAATCTCAGCCCAGAGTAGTTTTATTCTCCCCAAAACAAGTTTCCTTTTTATTTTTAAAGAACTATACACAAAATGTCTCCCGCAACTTCATTGCAACAAACCTACAAAAGACATCGCAACTTTTTTACAAAAGCTCAGGGGCTGATGTCTACACCACTGCTGGTCTATTTCGGGGGTGTTGTCTTCCATTATGAGACAGAAGAGGTTAAAAAAAGTGTCGTGGAAGATGCCCCACATCTGTTGCTTCGGGCGATTATTGAGCTGATCTCATGTAGTCTGATTCTGGCATGAGAGGTTTATAACAGTCTACATACTGCCTTATTTGTTGGTTGCTTGTAATAAAAACGTGAACTCTTGTCATGTGTAGGCTGGAACATGCTTATCCAGGCTGGACATAACTGAACGTGCACAGCTATCAATCAGAAACATATTATAACAATATGGCTGATTCTTTCACACTTGTACTGAAGGTGTGTGTGTATTTTACACAAGAGTTTCTTCTGTCTACAACCTACATTTAGCCACAACCACTTTTCTATGGAGACCCACAGTAACATTCACAAGTTTATGCACAGATACTTCCATATAATGTCAGCTTTATGGGTTTGGCCTCACCAGACAAAAGACAGTACTGGTTGTTTGTTCAGGCTCCTTTTCCCACAGTATGATGCGTTTTAGCTACATATGTCTGCACATAGGGAGGGTTACTAAACCTCCTTATTGTCTTCTTTCATTCTTAACTTCCCTGAAAATCAACAGTTAAATGTCAAAGTGTCTGGTGTAGTAGTGTAAATACCTGCTTTGTGGTCTGTGAATACTGGCCAACCTGTGTGTGTCTGTGTATCCCAGAGTGTGTGGCTGATCCCCCACTGGTCTCAGACCTGAGGAGGCACAAGGTACTACCACATGAGGAAGGAGAGCAGGGCTCTTCTTTCTATGAAAAAAACATGTTCACCTTGGTAAAATGTTTCTGCTGAAACCCAGATTAGTAGCAAGATATATCTGATTATGAAAGCTCATTAAATAGATATAAAATAATGTGTATGACTGCCACGTTTATAAATGAGACCCCTGGACCTTATCACAGGACCACAGGACATGAAGTAATTGGTCGTCCTCTTCCAACAATTTTATGTGTCTTTTCAAAAAAGTCTAAACAATCTGGAGGGAGTCCAACAGAAGCGATGCATAATCTTGACTGAATGAGGCGCACCCTCACATCCCGTGACATAGTTTTAATATTCCTACAGATTCTGTCCCTCTCCTCATCATCCAGTATAATACTCAGATCCCTTTTCCAACCAATCCATCCAAAAAAGGGCAGATCTAACTAAATATAACTTTGGATTTTGCCGAATACTTGATGAGATATTTAGATATGGATCCAGTTCAAACAGCCGGGCCACTTTGGTCCAAACAACATTTAAGTGAGAGATTATCAGATGGCTTCACCAGCAGTTTGGCATACAGGCTTTGTAAGGGCGATAATGGGGCAAAAGTGGCCAGTGGGCCAGATGTCCATTTTATTTAATGAAGTTAAGGGTATAGTAGTAATACAATATCTTTGGTGGACCTAAACCTTCTCTATCAATCGGTCTTTGCAATTTATTGAAATGTAGCCACACACAAAAAGTGTATTGGATTAACATCACTTACTATACCTATATACATTTGTTTGAAAAGTTGTCATAATTAGTGTAGGAATTCTAGGCTACAAAAATGTGTTTTGTAAGGTCACAGTGACCATGGCCTTTGACCACCAATAATCAGTTAATCCTTGAGTCCAAGTCAACATTTGTGCCAAATTTGAAGAGATTCCCTCCATAGGGGTCCTTAGATATTGCGTTTATAAGAATGGGATGGATGGATGTACGGACAACCCAGAAACATAATGAACGACCACGGCTGTCGTCAGCACAGAGGCATAATGAAGTGTGTACAGGTGTTCAACAGCGTGCAGGGCTCTTTGGTATCTTCACACAAGTACAACAAATATTTCATTTGGACCTATTCTATACCAAATAATTACAATTATGATGTGGTTGGTTTTAATCTGGGTATGGAAATAGAGCATGGAAAGGCCCATTTTGCAATTTGACCATGTAATATTAAACTGTGATTACCAGTATAACAAAGATATCAAGTATCCTTTTCAATGTGTCTTTACTTCCATGTGTGAGTCTAACAAGGTTTTTAACTGCCATTAACATTCACATCAGCAGCAAGTGAGCTAAACACTAAACATCTAAAAAAAGCTTTTTTTCAACCTGGACCATGTCTAAGGTGTCTAAGTGACTAATGTGAACAAAGATCTTTGAAATTGGTCCAGTATTGGACCATTGAACGCTGTAGCTGGCAGGCGCAAACAGGGCTGCAATGTAACCCTACAGGACAAATGTTTACTGTCAATGTCGCCCACTAAAAGTTCTGCCACTGACAGGCTCATATTAATATTCTAAGTGTCTGACAACAATATGTAAAGGATCCCTACAGAGATAGACCTTTTTGTTTTAAAGAGTAAAATCCTTCTTTTTTTTTTAACCAGAAACAGCTGCGAAACTGCTATCGCTTAACCCATCAGACTACATTTAAATACACTTAACAAACTTTTAGCGTGTATAGAGCCAGCATTTCTACATGTTAATCAGTAAATAATGTGTTTATTTCAACCAAACCAGAGTGGTGATTGTTGACACAGTGGAAAGATGAACCAAGACAGCTTTTGATAGTTTTATTTAGTTTCTGTCCACTTTGAATGAAGGGAATTTACGATGAAATTACTGTTTATTTAGTCAAGTAGGTTTGGCGATAGCAATTTACAAAAAGGATCTTACTCTTTAACAAAGAAGGTTTATCTCTGTAGGGATCCTTTCCATAATGTCAGACACAAAGAAAAATAATCTCAGCCTGTCAGTGGTAAAATAAGCACTTTTAGTGGATGTATACTGAAGGTGCGCAAGTGCCCATTAACTTTGCAGCTGGTTTCACCGCTGCCAACTGCAGCGATCGCCGCTGTTCACAATGATAGTCAACCTGTCACTGGCTCAGCTCATGCTTCAAGAAGTCCACCATCATTCCTGTGCCCAAGAAAACAAGACCAGCCTGCCTGAATGACTACCGCCCAGTGGCACTAATCATAGTGATGAAATGGTCAACTGGTCAAGGACTACATCTGCTCCCCCCCACAACCCCCCATTATACATACATATATTTCATTTTATTAGTGTTTTTATTGCATAAATTGAAGAAAATGACGGATTACATTTTACTGAAATTGTATTTAATATGACTTAGGCAAATAATGAATTGATTGATTAATCCTTACCTGGCAATGGTCTGTCCAGCAGTCCAACAGCTCTGCTGTCCATGTGCCGGCTGTACAGGCTGCATCTGGCAACTAGACCCTGTTGGCTACCAGGGAAATGTAACAGCCAACAAGGAGGATGAAAATAAATCCATAACCATACAGAGCAGGGTAAAAAAGAGAGAGGGGAGTAATACAAGAGGGGATGGAAGTGCAAATTTAAAGGACAGTTAGAAAAAAAGGGGAACAAAAGAAAAATAGACATCATTACAAAACTGAGTAAAACTAAAATATAAAATAAATGAGGGAAAACATGCATACATTGTGTATCAATAAATTCAAACTCATAAAAAATGAAAAATCACAGAATGGAAATAATATTTGGAATAGAAGATGCAGCCTCATTTTATACCAACCACTCTCTTTTGTTTAATGCTAATTAGGGGTGCAACGGATCACAAAACTCACAATTCTGATCATATCACCAATTTGAGTCACGGATTGGATAATTTTTCGGATCAGCAAAAAAACAAAGGTAGCCAAATATATCTGCTTTTCATTTATTACTTAAAGAACACTTCTGCCTGTTCATCGCTGTCAACTAAGATACGTACACCAACAACAAACAGTACCTTTTACCGGTATTGTCTTTCTTTCTGTAACAAAAATGTAATATATTGTAAAAATAAGTCTGAATTGTTTTATCCTATTAACACTTTGTTATATATTCAGAACATGTCTGTACTAATCACAGACCAACTACGGTCTGTTACACCACTAACGCTTATTCATGTGGGGTGACAGTTGTATGACAAAAGCCAATCTCACATGGAATTTTGTGACATTTAGTTTAATGGGTTCTACAAAAAGGCAAGCAGGTAAGACAGAGCCATCATGTTCACCTCAACTGGGTACAACAACTGTGTTTAAAAAAGGCATAAAGGAGCCTGTCGTTTTCGCCTTATTTCAGTCAAATATTCTAACACTCCCCTTCCCCATAAGTGTGTTTACATGCACATTAGTATTTTGGTTATGACCGAGTTTTTGGAGTATCCTGGTTATGTCAAGGTTTTTGGATATTCTTTGTTGTTAGACAGAGTGGCTAAGATGGTAAAAAATCAAGACCAACTGCAGGCAGATGATCGGAAACCTGAATACTGTTATGATCATGTATAGGAATAACCTAGTTTTTCATGCTCCATTTAAATGCCATATCCCGGATAACAACAGAATAAGACTCAAAACAAAAATACTAGTGTTCATGTTAACACACTTCATGTCACATAAATAGACTATCAAGTCAAAACAGCCATTCCTCTAAATGTAAGAGGCAACAGTGCCAGTCGGAGGCTGGTCAATGAAAGCCCAGATGAGATCTATTAAGGGAACTATTAAAGTATGAAGTATTAAGAGAAGACAGAGTACATCAAACGGGTAAAAGTGGATAAAAGGGGTGGAATGGCAGAACAAAAAAATGAAGGGGTTAGGGAAAGAGAGAGAAAAAGATTGTTTAGAAAGCCGTAGACGAACAGAGCAAAACAGTAGGAGAGAGTGAGGGCTGCCTCTTTGTGCTGGACACAATAAATGACTAATGAGAGGAATGTTGCATCCCTCTGCCAAGCTGAGCAAATCTGGCACTGACAGCAACCTTCTGCGCACTGTAAGGTATCACACTGGCTTCTATGCACAACACTATCCACATTGTTAACGAAACACCTCATTTACAACTGGTATTAAAAACACTACATTTAGCATTTCAACATAAATAAATAAGAAGACATGCAAGCACGTATATCTGGTTTAAAGCACACGGCGCGACTCAGTATCTGAGGCACATTGACTTAGGGTAACCAGGAGGCCTATACCATCGCTGACTGAGAACTCATCCTCATGGCAGTCATCACAGGATTCATAAAAGCGTAGTTACATTTGTAACTTTCGTTCTATTTCATCCCTACTGACAGCCAGAGGCAATGCTTAACACAGGATGACTTAAATCAACAACATCGCCAAAAGGAATCCTGAGTACCCACCTCATTAGGATGGAGCAGAGGAACTTGGCCGAAGAACGCCCAATGGATACGGGGTTGCAACATTCACTTTGTAATATCTTGAGAATGTGCTCGATGCTGTCAGGCTGCAGCACATACAGTACAGTGTATGTCCTCCAAGGGCATCCCTCTCAAGGTCGCCCATGATGTGGAGACACACCTGGCGGTGGCATTTCACACAGGATTGTTCAGTGGCACAGGCACTGCTTTGAAAGCGCACAGCCTTTCTTAGGACCACCGTCACAGAAGAAAAGTTGCCACCCCCAGTTTCCACATAGACTCTAAGGGCCTGCACTGGGCATACATGTCTTATGTATCCCTGTACGGTGTCTTTGAGTGCCGAGAAAGGCGCCTTTAAATAAAATGTATTATTATTATTATTTAGAGGTCTAACGATGAATCAATGAATCGATTAGTTGTCAACCATTAAATTAATCGCCAACTATTTTGATAATCGAGTAATCGTTTGAGTCATTTTTTTATTAAAAAAAAATAAGATTTCTCTGATTCCAGCTTGTTATATGTGAATATCTTCTAGTTTCGTCTCTCCTCTGTGACAGTAAACTGAATATATTTGAGTTTTGGACAAAACAAGACATTTGAGGACATCATCTTAGGCTTTGGGAAACTCTGATCCACATTTTTCACCATGTTTTGACATTTTTATAGATCAAACAACTAATCGATTAATCGAGAAATTAATCGACAGAATATTCGACTATGAAAATAATCGTTAGTTGCAATAATATATAATATAATTATTATTATAATTACAGTCTCACCTCTTACTTTCCATCTCCTCAATAGGGGTTCAAACTGTGCCAGTTGGATAGGCTGACTGAGGTGTGAGCGTGCCACCACTTTAGAGAAGAATGCCTTATTCAGCCACTGTGACACCTGAGCCACCGGAGTTCCACCTCATGCAGGATTTTTTTTCCACAGACAAGGAACCCTTGGGGCACTAGAGGGACACAATCTCAGAGCCCTTTTTAAGAAGTGGGACACCAGCTTGTGGCATCTGACTGTGTTATTGTCAACCTTAACTGTCCACCATCCAGGAGGGTTTGCAGATACCTAAGGATGGTAGGCACAGGGCAATGCACTGGGTCTTCTTTTCGAGTTGTATACCACTCTGAAATATGCTTGCACCTATTCCACTACTGTAGACAGGTAGATGGTGCTCTGGCATTTAGAACAATGTTGAGCTGAGACAAGTGGTCCTTCCTGACGGGGAGACACCAGGGCGTCCCAAAGCAGCGTCTGTGCAGCAGCGAGAACCAGGTTCTGGCTAGTGAGAAGGGGGCCACTAGAAAAAAACAGTGGAAAGGCATAAAGCAGCCCTTCTAGCCACCCTTGAGCCAGAACATCCTGACCAAGAGGGCCTTGAAAGGCAATATGGAGAAACTGCCTGTGGTGAGGCACAATAGCAACATGAAAAAAAACAACCTCCTTTCATTCAACGCAGGTGAACCATTCTTCCCTGGCAAGAGCATGAAGAACATCTCCTGTGTTAAAAAATGGTGAATGGCAACACTTTTATAAACTTATTGAGTGCCCTCAGATCCAGGACTGGGCCAAGTCTGCCACATTTCTTCTGGAACAAAAAGTAAATAGAGTAAAATCCCCCAGGCTGTGACAGGGGGTCCACTGGTTTGATTGCACCCTTGGTCAGTAGGCAGCCATGGGTGGATTGAGGCCAAGACAAGAGGGGCAGAGGTTGTGGCCATCTTATGGCTAAAGAGGAGCCATACAGACGTTACAGCCATAAGACTACATCATCGGGCACCACCAAAAAAATGCCACAGACGATTCCTGAACTCACTCTGAGCGAGAGCACTCTGATGACAGAAAAAAGCAACAGGGTATTATTTCTCTTTTTATTTGAATGTCTTCTTTAGGAAACAGTCTATGCAGCGAGAGAGGAGCGAGAACACTCTTCAGTAGCAGTAGTTTTCAATATTTGCTAACACCGAGCACACGCTCCTGCTAGCGACCCACTAAGTTAGCCTGAGCGAGAGCACTCTGCTACCAATGTACCATGCTACAGTGAGGAGGGAGCAGGGACATTCTCTTCACTGACAGAGTAATGTTGCGTTGTCAATAAGTCCAACACCGAGTGGACACGCTCTCCTAAGCATAATGTTACAAGTTACCAATACGTTGCCTTGAGCAAAAGCACTCTGCTACCTTGAAACAGTAGGAAACAATGCATACAGTGAGAAGGGAGGATTGACACTCACTTCACTGACACAGTATCAACATCAACGTAATCAATCCTACTGATTGATGAAGATGGTGATGAGGACAGGAGCGTCCGCCAGTCCAGAAATGAAAGGGGAGAGAGAGGAGGAATGACATGCAGCAAAGGGCCGCAGGTCGGAGTCGAACCCAGTCCCGCTGCGTCAAGGAGTAAACCTCTATATATGCGCTACCAACTGAGCTATCAGACGTGACTTTGTTGATATTTAAATTCTTGACCTGCGCGAGACAGAAGATATTCAGTGTTAAGCACTGCCTCTGGCGGTCAGTAAGGATAATATAGAACTACCCTGGTTGTGTGATAATATTAACTGCAGTGACAACACATCTGCCTGCAATAACAGTGTTTTGCAATTTTTGCTTCAGTGTTGGCAATACAGATTGCATTTCCACTTGACTGACAGATCCAATCAAAAAGTGTAAAATGTAGATTTCCATCCTACAGTTAGGTGAGATATTCTTTTTCTTTTAAAGATGATATATCCAGATACAGATCACATTTCAATACCCGTAAATGTGGTCAGAAGGACTAGATGTGTGTTGTTTCTTACCTGGTGCGTCTTATTCTGCAGCGCTCGATTAGAGGGGACTGCGGGCTCTGGTCCCTGTTGCTCCCAGGGAAGGAAGCTGGAGCGGCTCGTGGGGGCGTTCTGCTGGGGGAGGATTCCACGCTGAGGGAGTGGGAGCACTGGGAGGATCCCGACCGCTGGGGGGAGTGAGGAGGAGCAAATGGCCAGGGACGCGCCCGCTCTTCCTGACGTACCACTGGACAGGAAAATTATTCTTTATAAAGTATTTATATGCAAACTTGAAAAAAAATGTTTGTCTAAACTGATGAGAAAAGTGCCAAATGTTACTATTAACAACTAATAAGACTTGTTCTAAATGGCCACCTGAGCACTGGTATACACATGAAAAGTACATAGGGATGTTTTGTGCACTATGTATAAAAGAGTACTCCAGCAATGCAATTGTGCTATAAAGTTGGAGGACTTCCAAGAGACAGATTATAAACTAGAAGGCCAGAAACTGAAGCAGCAAAGGCCGAGATATTCTCATTTTTAGTCCCTAATATGATCCAAACTATAAAAACACTGGATTTTTGTTTTTAGTTTTAACATTTGATGAAATGTTTTCCTTCATATCAAAGTTCATTTTGAGATTGACAGTTGATTGTTAGGCTAATGCCAGTACAAAAGCTTGTGCTATAGGACATGATTTTGTAATGCAGGGTTATAAAAATATATGAAAATAAACTCTTTTATCTGTATGGCATAATAGGAACAGGGGCAGAGAAACTAAGCCTAAACATAATACAGCACAATTCACATCTCATTGTAGCTACTCCCCTCATTAAATACAAACACAACAGAATATTTTAGTTTTTTATACATTTCCATGTGTTGCTTGCACATAACTGTGATTTGTCCAAAAGAGTTTTCAAATACCGAACCATAATCACAATGTCTATGTCCTTGGCCAACAGAAATGACTGTTTACCTTCCCTCGCCATTAAAGAGTAGGGTTTGATCTCTCCATCTGGCTTTTTTAGGGGAACCTTTCTCAACTGAGCCGCTGTGGAGGAGAACACACTCAGAGCAGGACCAAAACACACATACTGTCTTCACAAGCTACATTTTAACAGCATTTCCTCTGCCAGTACAAGACAATTACAGTGGTGAAGGCTGGAATACTGGGTATAATATGCAAGGTTTTACTAAAAAAACAATGTATAGACTAATTAAAAAAAGAATCCCTCCCAATCATCACTTATGACCCACTAGAAATAGCTGTAACAATAGCAGGACAGGTAGTGCCCAACAGTGTAAGCAATTTTAGACGGCAGAGATTACAGCTAAAAATTTGTGGAGAGTGAGTGGATAATATGGATACAGGAGAAATCAAAAGTTATGTTGCTAAGTTAGTTAAAATCAATAGGGCTTTAGAATTATATTAGCAACTGTTTTGTTGCTTTTAGAATACTACTCTTTAATTTTTTAATCTGAATAATAAACCCAAGGAACATGTTTCATTTTTTCAGAAATACTTTTCAATTGTGTCGTTACAGAAGCTAATGGAACAACAGCTGAGGTGATGTCAGGACTTCAAGCTTTTACTTTCTAGTAAACCACACTAAAACAACACCTTTTCTATACTGTTTATCCTATTTTCTGCTTTAGAAAGAACTTCTAAAATCTAGATCAATGGCACCTTTTCCCGTTTTGTGCTATAAAAAAATCTAATCTTTCGGGATGCATTACAAGCTGATATATAGGCTAACTATCTTCTTAACTAATTGTTCCCAAAGTGGGACACAAAGGGGAATACTTTAATTAACTATAATTTAGGGCTGTCAAACGATAACATTTTCTTAATCGCGATTAATCATTGAATTTCTATAGTTAATCACGATTAATCGCATGCTTTATCACATGATTAAAATTCTATTATTTTGCATTTCAGAACAGTTTTTAAGTACATATTAACAATGGAAAGCCATTCTTACCAGTGGATCTTGAATGGGAATCAAATGAATGCAAAGAAAGTGACTTTATGAACTTGATTTTAAGATTTGTATTTGTTTATTATATATTTAATCTAGTCACACATTTGAATTTAACAACAACTTTGAATGCACCACAAAGATGTAAATTACCAGTTTCATTGAACGCACCGTCTGTGTTTTTCCGACAACAGCAGCTGCGGATTGTTACATCCCGGTGTCGGAATCCTCTACAATGAAACACTGTAAACACCGTTTAGCGTTAGCTGTCAGCATTGTAACTGTGTTTAATCCAGCTACTAGCCAACGGTAGACTAACGTTAGCTGCTGTTGAGTATAGTGTTAACTAGCTAGCGGTAGGCTAACATTAGCTGCTGTCGAGTATAGTGTTAACTAGCTAGCGGTAGGCCAACGTTAGCTGCTGTTGAGTATAGTGTTAACTAGCTAGCGGTAGGCTAATGTTAGCTGCTGTTGAGTATAGTGTTTTTTATTGTATGTCTACTGCAATCACATGGGAAAAGTAACTACATTTGTGAATCTTTTTTTGGGGGGAATTTTCAGCCTTTATTTGGATAGGACAGCAGAAGACATGAAAGGGGAGAGAGGGGGTGGAAAGACATGCAGCAAAGGGCCACAGATCAGAGACATGCAGCAAAGGGCCACAGATCAGAGTCGAACCCGCGGCCCGCTGCGTCGAGGAGTAAACCTCTATATATGGGCGCCCGCTCTACCAACTGAGCTATCCGGGAGCCTGTGAATCGTTTTTTTTTTTTTTAAATCGAGGATCGTTTTTTAATCGAAAATCAATTTAGTGAATTCCACGCAACCAGGGCTAACGACCGGGGGGTGGAGAAATGATGTCAATGAATTGTCAATTGAACAGTCAATTGAATTGTGTTAAAATATGCTACAGTATTTTGGAAATGTAAGGGTTTGGCAGCATTTTTATAAAGTGGATTAAGGTGCTGTATAAGCACCCAGAGGCTGCGGTTCATTTCTGAAAATGTAGCTCTTGGAAGGGGAACAAGACAGGTCTCACCTCTTTCTCCTTTGTTGTTTTGTTTAGCCATAGAGCCTTTGGCAGCAGCCATAAGGGGGAGACTAACTTCCCAGGTGTTATGGTAGGAGTACTAGTGCACAAACGTATGGTTTATGCGGACGATATATTACTTTTTGTGTCCGAACCTAGCAGATCAATACCCTGTCTAGTCGGGATCATTCACTCTCTCGAAATTTTCAGGTAATAGGGTAAATTGGTCCAAGTCAGAAGCGTTACCTTTAACAGCTCATTGCCCTATAACAGCCTTCCAATCAGGTGCATTTCAGTGGCCAAAGCAAGGTAGTGATATCTGGGTATCTTATTCCCTCCCCTAGTTAAAGTTAATTTGGATCCATTATTTAATAAAATCTCTTGTGATGTTAATAGCAGGGAAGGTCAATGTTATAAAAATAGTTTGTGTTCCCAAGCTGAATTACCTTATCCAATCTCTTCCGCTCATATTTTAAATTGTTTGACAGGATAACAAAGATATTATATGGAATCGTAAAAAACCCTGGCTACATTTTAATAAATTACAAAGAACGATGGTTTGGGTCTACCAAATATGTTGTATTACTACTATGCTTTCAACTTAAGGCATGTGGTCCACTGGTCACTTCATCTTAAGAGAGCCCCACCCTGGTATTGTATTGAGAAATGTGTTCTTGTCCCATTATCGTCCTTACAATGCCTGTCTGTTAAACTGTATGGCGATGCAAAAACACATCCAATAATCTCTTACTTAAATGTTGTTTGGATCGAAGTGGCCCAGCTGTTTGAACTGGATCCATATTTAAATACTTCAAGTATTTAAATATGTCCAATCAAGTGTTTGGCGAAATCCAAAGTTATGTATTGGTAGATCTGCCCTTTTTTGGAGGGATTGGTTGGAAAAGGCAATTGTCACACTGGGGGATCTGCATCTCAGTGGCATATTGAAATCCTTTGAGGGTGTGGTACAGCAATTTGGAATCCCTAGGTCTAAATTGTTTAGATATTTGCAACTTCACCATCTGTTAGTGGGGATATTTGGATCCAGTTATTCTGCCCCAAAGGCACCAGAATGTTTAGATAAAGTATTGAAATATGGAAATGGTCATGAGGCTTCTGGGTATTATTCTCTATTATTCACTATTCTTCTATGCTTATGCAGAACCTGGGGGTGGAGCCTAGACAGCCCTCAAAAAGACATGGAAAAGGGCTATAAGTAGTACACTGGATGATGAGGAGTGGGACAGAATCTGTAGGAATATTAAAACTATGTCACGCAATGTCAGGGTGTGTCTCATTCAGTTCAACATTATGCATCGCTTCTAATTGTTGGAAATGTAAGACAAATGGTCCTGTGATAAGGTCCAGGAATGTTGGACTGGGATACATAATAACATATAGAGTGTAGACCTACTCTATCTGTAAAGTGTCTTGAGATAACTCTTGTTATAATTTGATACTATGAATAAAATTGAATAAAATAACAACCTATGTTGGATTGCAGGGACCCAGGTTCTATTCAGCCCAAGATTATTTGTTCTGGGAGATGGGTCAAATGGGTCAAACCTAAGGGTCCAGACTAGTTTACTGATTATTTTAAGGGGCTGGGAGAATCAAGGGGTGCCATCAATCCAGGAATGGGCTTGTGAGATGGCTAGGGTGGTATTTAAATTTCATATTAATGGTTTGCCAGATTGTATGTCTATACTACAAAATGGGGAATGTACCTGACCTTTCTGGAAGGCTCCTAAAAAGCTTTGTGCTGACCGACACCAATTTTTTCTGCATTGCGCTCCTGGGTTGTTACCCAGGTTGTATCTGAATTGTCATGACCAGGGATCAACCCGTGTTTACTGACTTGATTTGAATTGAGAAAATTAGGGTTGAACACTGGTCAGATAACCCTGGTCTGACCCAGGCCATTGGTGTGAAAGAGGTATTTGAGACATTGGAGGGTCAGGAAACAGGCAGGTATTCTCCTGTCAGTCAGGGGGTCTGTGCGGGCTTGAGGTGGTCTACTGGTTGTGGTTCTCTGGGTTTAATATTTGACATGATACGCAATACATGACATATATGGTGGCTGTAAAGGTAGATAAATACAAGTCATGGGAAACTGAAAGTGAGGAACTGAAACTGGTTGAAATGTTATGAGGAAGAGACCAAGAGCAGCAGACATAGAACATGGATCTTATTATGGGAAAAAGGAAGGACAACAAGCTGGGGACATATGAGAAAAGAAAAGAGATATAAAAGTCCTTACAAAAAGCTGTACATCCCCTGATCCGTCAGAGGAGAGGAGGGCGAGCCTGAGAGAGTTTGGTGAAACAAAAGATTTTGGAAGTGGGAAAAGCAGATCAGCACTCTTGGGTTCGAGTGCCCCATTTTTAGAATGACAGACTCTAATGAGGGGGATTTTATTCTTCCACATAGATATGTGCAACAAAAAAGAGAATTTATTTGTGATGCAAATAGCAAAAATTAACTTTAAAGATGTAGCATGCAAAATAGGTTATGTAACTGAACTTGATAACATGATTTCACAAAAATATGTGGTTGTACCAAGAATGCCAAGGTATGGGTGTCATGTTTGAAGCCACCCATTTGCCCACGCCTCAATGCTCAAATTACCACAGAGAAGAAAAACAATTACATAACCCCTTTCACAACAACATATAACACAGCAGTGGGATCAGAGCAGTGGAAAAGTTACCTGATCTGTTGAGGAAGAAGCCCTCATACACCACAAAGTTATTGGCCTGGACAGAATGGAAAAAAAAAAAAAAAAGACAAGAAAATGTAAATAGCTCATGATAAAGGTTACTGTCAGTAATGTTTCAATACAGATAGTTGTTTCAGATTAATACAAAGGTTATAATACCGTCAGTTTGTTTATTAAGATTATTATGAAACACGTGGATCCGACCAAGCAATCTGATTGTTCAACTAAACATGCCCAAACCAGCATGACAGCACAGCTAGAGCAGGCTCATCACAAAAAATAATACCATTTCCATGTTAACATTCCAGAGTTAAATCAAAAAATGTTTTTGAAAAATCTGTTTTCATCATAAAAATAAATCAAGAACCACAGTGGAACACAGATAAACTTCAACATTTATATAAAGCGATTCATCAGATGAAATGAGTTAGTCTTATTATTCAACGCTCTAGAGTTATTGCAAATGCTTGGATCACATCAGCTGTGTAGTCTATATCAACGATGTTCCACTTCCGGGATTGCTCTCGTTCTGCCCAGAAATTCCGCCGGATGTCACTCTTTTTGGATGTCCGTTTTCGGATGTCCCGTTACCGTCCGCTTTCTTTGTGTTGTAATTTTAAACTCTGGTTGATTTATGAGGACTATGGTTAACTGCTCCTCAGATCTCTGCAGGGTAAATCCAGACAGCTAGCTAGACTATCTGACCAATCTGAGTTTTCTGAGGCACCATGGCTCCGTCCAGAACTTAGCGCCGCCCAAGACGATTGTGATTGGTTTAAAGAAATGCCAATAAACTAGAGCACATTTTCTCTCATCCAGGAATGCTGTGTGGACTAGGAAGAAGACTGTGGAAGAAGGTCTGACAATGCGAGACTATCAGCTGTGCAAAAAATAGCCTACATGTAAAGTTCACAGACATTACGGATGGGCGATATGGCCTAAAATCCATATTGCAATATACATTGCAGCCTCTTGCGATAACGATATATATCACGATATATAAATTATAATAGAACCATAGAACAGGTTACATAGACCCTAAGGAAAGCCAAACTGCTAAATGTATTTTTTTGTTGTGTAGTTTTGAGAACATTTATTGTGCAAAACTGTAATTATACAACATAATGTTGCAGATAAATGAAATTCAAGTACACTAGTTGCAGAGACTTTAACAAAGAAAAAGCTTAAAGTATTTGGTTTCTTTCCTTTAGTGCAAAGCATTCTAAAAGGCACTACATTTCTTAAATGCCACCCACGATGCAGAGAACAGGACAAACTGGTGTCTCTTTAGTTAAGGAACAGGCACTGTACTGAAAATACATTCAGTATTAGGCAAGAAAATTATTTTGTGTAATGCACAGACTTTAAATAAAAAATTTCCAACAAAGTTTCTTACCTGCAGCCTAATGTAACGCATTTGGTTTTAAACATGTTGTTCTCTTAATGAAATGAAAACTGGTACCTTGTTAATAAAGGAATGGATACTGTGAATTAGGGAAGGCATGGCTATTTTAAATAAAGAAAATTCAGTAGTGATGCACTGCAGTTCTTCTGTAAAACCCCATGACTCAAGCGCTTCCTTGAGTCCTTGTGCTATCTCCTCAGCCGTATGTTCAGCGAAGAAGTACTACGTCTGCAAACACCGGCTGCCAGGATTCCAATTGTTATTGTATCCTATTGTTATATAGTGAATGGTCAGGCTGATGAAAGGCTCCATGGTACGACTCGACCACAGGTCTGTTGTAGTGGCAAAGTATTTCAAGTCACACAGCTCTTTTTCAACCTTTTCGCGAAGCTTGACATATAATTTTGGCATCTCTGTTTCTGTAAAGTATTTGCGGCTTGGCACCTGGTATCGTGGATCAATAGCTCCGATCATGGCTTTAAAGCCGCGTCTCTCTACCGTTTGAAAAGGGACCATGTCCTTACACAAGTAAACAATTATGGCTCTGGTAATTTCAATCCATCGCAGGCTCTTCCTACTGTAAGGAGCACCTTTTGAAAATAGTCCCTTTCTGACCGGAGGGATTTTTGCAGTTCCTAGAACCCTTTTTTTCTTGTGTTCTGACTGGACCAATTTGGGGATTATTAAGTTCCTTTGACCGCAGTTCCTGTAACTCTTTCAGCTCCTACTTCAGGGCAGGGTCTTTTCTCTTTTCCGCATTTTTTTAATATTGTATTAACTTCACTGTTTAGCATGCCTTTTACTTTTGTAAACAGGTCTTAAGTTTATCTTTGCACTCTAAAGTTTTGCTGTGTTGTGCTTTACTTTGATACAAATCAAATATTTAATAGAAAAGTGGGTTACTACAGTTACTTGTACATGCTCACATGAAGGTAGGCCTATCTGCTTGATTAATAAAAAAAAAAAAAAAAAAAAAAAGAGTAGCAGCAGGTTAAATGGCTGTGGTCATAACAAAATATTGTGGTGGTTAGATGGCTGTGTTATAATAGCAAAATGTGTTTTGTGTTCACACAGCCATCTAATCACACATATTGACATTCTTGTGAAATGTTTATGTTATCATCACAAAAGGTCTACACTGGCATTCAGACAACTTTGTCTTACCCCTCCTACCAGTCCCTATGGCCACTTGGCCAGTGTGAATGCAAATGGCAAAACTGGTTTTGGGGGAAAGTAGTTAGTAGAACTGTTTAGAAGTGGACTGTTCCTATAACTACGTTCCTGTAACTACTTGGTCGGAAAGAGGCTAATGACCCCCTATGTTTCGCTTTCAGCCATGTTTACTCAAGATGACGATGATGCGTTGCAGCCGGTTGCAGCTCGTGGCTCTAAATTTCGCGGGTAGATTGCGTCATCAACATGCATGCTTGCGTGGGATTCCCCCCTTTCTGGTCTACGTATTCCTGCCTCTGCTGAATTATTTTCATCCCTGGTGGAGACTAAATGTATCCCACCCTCAAAATGATCAATGCTACTTCACCAATAAACCATTATATACCTAAGATAGAAGTGTTTTAGAAAACGCGCTGTGACGTGAACATTCTATAGTGCCATAGAAGGATAAAATCCCAGCAGCAGTTGCTGGTTGTATTTAGATACAGAGCTCCAGGACGCCGGCTACCAGTGGCAGTTGTTCAGCCGTCAATAGGTGACTGTGAGCATCATGCGGCGATGAAAGTTCAGTTTAGGCACCATAACGACCCGTTAAATTCATGAAGAAGATCTGATTTGGATTAAAACACTCTCGAAGAACAAACAAGCGTTTCCTGGTTGAAAGTATTTTGCTTTCGCCACAATGTGAACGCCGCTCTTCGGCTTGAAAGCGTTGTGTTTTATGTTGACACCACGTTGTGCCATTTCATTTTGAGATTATTTTAGTTCGTAAATAAGTGTTTTGGCATGGCTGACCGAGTATATCCATGGTATTGAAAGTGGGGTTTAATTCAATAATTCTTCCATGTTTTGTTTTGCATGATCAAAAAACACCACCCCCCCCCCCCCCTTCTGCTTTTTTCACAAATCGCACCCTGAATATGACCAATTTGTTTAATCATCTGAAATTCAATTAAAAAGTAGTGTATGACCAAACAGTAAAGGAGCAAAGAACTGAGAAAAGTAAAGCCCACTCGACTCCTTCCACCGCAACACAGTCATTGAAGGACAACCGCCTACCCATCTAGCTCTCAAAGAGATACAGAAATAACAGATGGCATCACATGGTTCCTAGAGAATACATGTGCCCAATTAGCTTTGTTAGCCACCAGGGATTAAAGACACTGGTAAACACTTTGGACAAGCATTACACCATGCCATTGCATCACCATTTCACCAGATTTGCACAGCCTGCCCTGATGAAGTTGCAAAATATGTGTCTACAGCTGAATATGTTGCCACCACAATGGACATGTGGTCAGCTGCACCATGGAGCCATCTTACAGTTCATTACATCCTGAAGACCACACAGGTCAAAACATCACCCATGGACTGAGGGAGACCATGGCTGTATTTATTTTGAATTGGGATCATTTGTGTTTAATCACGTTACTCGCCACTCGTGCCAGTGCAGAGTTGAAGGCACCAACAACATTTCTTTCTGTCATCAAACATGGCCAAAATAACCACTATTATTGCTTTGAACCTGTTGTGGAAGTCCCACATACGTTGGTCAAGGAACTCTGAATCTTACTCACGGCATAGTTTTAAAAAATAGGTTCACATTTCCTCCAAAAAACTTAAAAACGTCAAGACTTGAAATCCATCCATCCATTCATCCATCCATCCATCGTGTGATAGTAAAGTACAGACTGTACCTGAGGAACACTTGGTGTCAGGCAGTAATGCTTTGCCAGGAAAGACAGGAATTTAGGCGAGGGCCTGTCGTACGCCATCAGAACCGGCTCTAAATTCTTGTGCTGCAGTAGAGAAAGAGAAAACATGCAACCGGTGATAAACAGCACACAGCAATGAACTGTGATCATCATCTGTACTGCAGGGGGCAGATTACTGGCATTACTTTATTCAATTTATTTCCGTTTAGCTCAATAAAATTGTGAAGTGCAAAAAGTTATTTCGGGAATCCAGGGTTCCTAAAGTCCAGTTAATTTTTTACATTGACAATGTACTGTAGGTAAGAGTTGGACAACTTTCAAGGCTTACCTAGATGGACATGAGAATTTAAGGTTGAATTATCAGTACAAAACATGGTACTTTCACACCTCCGCACAGCTGGCAAATCACTGAGTACAGTGGGTATTATTGTTTAGAATATTCCACAGTCAAAATCAGAATCAAAATCGGGGGGAGGGGGGGTTTGGATGTCATTAGATGTCGCATTTCATTTGAAGCATACTGAGCGTGTGCCAAAGTTTATGGTCTGTTCTGTATGCCCTGCATGCACAGATCTCTGATACACAGGTTAATTACTTGCATGCCTAAACATGTAACCACATGCCCACATGTAACCCCATGCAAAATGTCTGTGCAGTCACTATAACATTCTTCATATCTGTATTTCACCACAAGATTTATATCGGCAAGCAATAAAACCCACAGATGACTCATGTTGTAAAGTCAAGAACCTCGAGAGGTGACTGTTTGAACATCTTCCGCTACACAGAGTCTGGTTTCTAGTAATTTGAGGAATGTTTCACCTGCAGCATGAAATCAAAGAGCTCCAGCCCATAGCCATGTCGCTGCATGTTCTCTGCTATGTAGAAATCCAAGACACACAGGGGCTCTGCCTCTACGTGCTCACCCTGTCGGTCCTGTGGAGGAAACACAACCAGCATACCTGTACAGCTGACATAGCAAGTTCAAACAGACACAAAATCAGTGAAGCATGTGGAATTATAGCTGGGCTGAAAAAGTCATAAATAAAAGAGAATTAAAGAAAATTTGTGACTCACGAGCAGAAATAACTTCTTGTAGCCGACCTTGAGAAATCCCACCACCACACCACGTCCTCTGTGTGTAGGGGAAAAGAGATAGACAAAGGTGTAGAGTGGTGCAATGAGTTACACTATGTGCTCTGAATAACTGTTCACATCACAAGTATCAACCTAGTTTTTTATTTAAGGGTGAGCTGCAGCCATGAGCAGTGTGTCAGTACATGCATTATGGCCGCAGTGTTACTCAGGATACATCTACACTACTACGTTTTCATTTTAAAGTATTTTTTAGACAACAACAATCTCTGTCCACACAAGAGTTTTAGCTCCAGTAGCAGAACTAATCTGCGTCCATATTAACTAGGGCTGGGTACAAAATTCAATACTTTTTAGGCACCGATCGAAGTATTGCCTCTTCATTCGTTACCCAATTTCAATACCTAAGGAGTAAATCTCATCAGCGTCAGTGAGCCAATAAGTATGCAGCATGCTTCTACCGAGATGTAATAATGTCTGTGATTGGCTGTCTAATGTTACACGTGGCAGAGACATGCAGAATAAACTCTAGTGAGCTGAACAGGCCCAGCTGAAGAATACCAACTCAGTCAGTCAAGAGACAAACAGTGAAAAAGGAGTGCGTGTATAATGAGTGAAAGCTGGGGGAAGGATGTGAGGTGTACCCGTTGCTCTCTCCGTCCTTCAGCAGGTAGAGCTGATGCCTCTGGGACTGCAGCTTAGAGGCACTTGTTATAGCTGCTGGCAGCTGTTGGGCCTGTGGAGAGCAAGCAACAACACAGTTAAACACCTCCAAACAGTACTACCACAAAGGGCTGGGTATAATTTGATATTTTTTTTAAATATTAGTGCTGATATGACATTTGAGTTTTGGTACCACAACAATACTTTTTACAATACTTTACTTTGCATAATGTCAAACTCAAAGTTAAGTATCCCAATTCATTCTTGAAATTGGTATAGTAGTTTGACAATTTCACCAGTCTACATTATAAACAAGATCACATCTCTTGCGGGTGGGCGTGCGCGCGCGCACACACACACACACACACACACACACACACACACACACACACACACACACACACACACACACACACACACAAACAAACAAACTGGTAAATATACTCCCACGTACAGACACTAACCTTTGCTGAGGCTCTCCCAAGTTCATCAATAACTGTGGCTATGTGGGCTTGAAGATCTGGCCTACAAAGACAAACACAATGCAATTGTTTTCTCTGGATGCTCCACCGCTTCCACAGTACACATACTGTACACGCAGGATCCTAGCTGGCCCAGGACATGAATGTGTTAACCTCTGTTTGTGTTTAGGACTAATGACTGCAGGGTGTTTCCCTGCCTTCTGCTCAATGCATGCTAAAGTTTGAACTTAAAATCATTTTCTCAATATTGTCCTGTTAACAGAGGCCGGTTTCATCAAAACAGCATTTGGACAGCATTTAACTTAAGCATGTCCACTTATATTGACAGATTTTTTAGATACAGAGATGGTACTGTCTGTTACTCTGGGTAACGTTACAATGTAACAAAGGCCATTTAGAGCTTCTGACTTACCTAAGTGCTGATTTAGGACCTGCAACAATGGTCTGGTCCAAGATGGAGACTCTCTCGGGGAATAACTGGTTAATATCAAAAGCAAACTCCATAATACCTCTCAGACAGATTAGCTAGACAGTTATAATATCTAGGTTAGCTAGCAGAGGAAAATACAGCCAATGCCAGTAGCAGAGCTCAAGCAGGTAACGTTAACGTTAGCTAACGGGGCTGTTGGTATATTACAAAGCTGATTCGTTAGCGCAAAACAACAGTAAGCTAGCTGCTAGCAGTCCGTAGACAACAGCATTTTAGCATAGCACTGCCCGAGTTTGAGTGACAGTAAAAATGTTCTGTGTGAGTACAAGAACAGGCACCTGCTATTTACATTGTAACTGCAGCTCCATTGTGTCTCTGTGGTTGTGAATCACTCCCTGGCAACATAAACCGTAATGTATGTAAAAGACAGTGCCGTCAATCTGCCTCTCCTAAATCTACTAACGTTACGTTAAGTAACATCCATCTACTTTATGTTAACATCTCTGAAAAAGTGTCATAGTAACACAAAAATGTGAACTTGTGCTGGACAAAAAATACATAGTTAGCCAACTTTTAGTCCTTAATATCATTTTTATTAAGGACACACCATTCTTAGGGAGCATTGTGTTCTATATTTACGGTAAAACTGATGAAGCTAGGAGAAAGCTTTTGTTTGAAACTTTGCTAGGGGAGCTTCGTAGCTGCTGCACTAGTACTACTAGCTAGCTACTACATACCACCATTATTATTATTATTATACATTTGGAATCATGGTATTATTAGTGGACAAATTAGACGTTAGCCATGTCATGAGATATCTTGTCTTGAATGCTATGAACAAATGATATGGTACCAAATGACATCCCAATATCTTATTTCAACTTTCATTTGGATTATAAAATGACAATTTGCTCGTGTTGTCACTACGAACTAAATCTTCTATCATGGTCATTTGAAGGTAAAGAAGTCCTGCCTAGCTAATATTAGCATGTTAGGATATGTGGTACATGATGCTGCTTTTTGGCATTAACAAAATAAACACATGATATTAATTTCGTATCAGATGTTTTTATATTTATTGACATTAAATGTATCCTGAACCCTCTGCTGAGCCTTTTTGGCCAGCTCGGTGTTCATGAACAAGAATAGATTTGGAATTTTAGATACATTTAATGTACTGTAAATACATACAAATACATTGAATATAAAATGAATAAGCCGGTAATGTTGTTTTTTGTGTTAATGTCAAAAGGCAGCATGCACCACATTTTTAAATAATAATATTAGCTAGGAAGTACCAGCTACTGTCATCAAAGTGCACTTAATATTTTTTGGGACAGACCTTTGATTGGCAGTTGTCTGCAAAGTAACGTGAGTGATAGAATATTTAGTAAATAGCATGGCAACAATAGCTTATCTAATCATTCAAATACAAGTCGAAGGCAGAAAAGTAGAAACTCCCATACATACAGTAGAGTTCTGTGGATTAACCTCTACGGTCATTTCTGAGGATAGAGTTTGTGGTTCTGTATGTAAATGAGGAGGACAAACTGTGGAGTACAGCCTCAAAGCATACTATAGAGCTGAGTTAATACAAAAATAACTAAGATATAATTATTAAACAAAAACTAAACATTTTAAGCACCCTGGCGCTATGACAGGGCTGCTTTGTTGCATTGTTTCTGTGTTGGTCTCAGTGTAAGTGAACCATGTTACAGTTAGTGTCATGTATGGAGCACCACTGACTGATAGATCCATTAGCACAGTGATTCCCAACCAGGGCTACTTGCATCTCGGGGGAGCGCTTTACGTGGAAAGATCGTAGAGAAGCTCAATTAATACAAAAAATAAAAAATAAAATAGAAATTGTGATTTGATTGGAAGGATATAGCCACATATTACATTCAGCTATTAGTTCAGCTAAAAGTAGCCTAATGAATACATGGTAGAAATAAACAGCTGGGCGCCTGGGTAGCTCAGTTGGTAGAACGTGTGCCCATGTATAGAGGTTTACTCCTCCAAAATTTTAATAGCAAAGATAAATTGGCCTATTTGTGATTTTATTTCATTTTTACACATTGAAGATTAGCTTACTATAGGTCCGTTAGCCACTATGGTAGCCTTACAGTTAAGCTCAAGGAGTCACTGTGCCTTCAAGATGTTTGTTTTTAACATTAAAACATGATGCATAACTAATACCCTTCTTTTTATCCATTCTGCCCAGTGTAGACCACAAAGGTTGGAACCACTGTTCAGTGTTACCACTTGAGGGTGCTGCAAGCATACAAATTCTGAAGCCTGACAGAGAAAGAGTTATACACCATTTATTTATCACTGATCATGGTTCATAACAATAAAACAACATATCATAATGTACAAATATGTTTACCAGTAGAAGAAAAGGGAACAGGAAGAAGCTTGGGTTATATAGTAAAAAACATGAGTGAAGAAGTGGAGAAACACAATGAATACAGATTTCTTCATACAGCGCACAAGAGTTGGTTGGGGTGAGTCATTATGCTATGGCCTCCACAGTCACCAAATCTCAACCCCACTAAACAACACCTATGGGAGATTCTCAATTCAGTTTTATTTATAGTATCAAATCATAACAAGAGTTATCTCAGGACACATTACAAATAGAGAAAGTCTAGACCACACTATAATTTACTATAAGAGACCCAACAATTCCCCCAAGAGCAAGCATTTAGTGGCGAGGAACAACGTCCTTTTAGGCAGAAACCTGGGACAGACCCTGGCTGGTGGGCGGGCAACTGTCGGGACACAGACACCCTGATATTGAAGCCTCATGTTAGACAGCGTTCTCCACCGCCATAATCATCAAAAACACTAAATCAGGGATTGATGATATGAGCACTGAAGCTGTTCTGGTGGAATAACACTTTACTAACACATTGTATGTTGTTTTTCCTTCATTTGTCACCCATGTGTGGTTTTAGGAAGTAGAAGCTATAGCACTGGGAGGTGGTAGCACTGCTGTTACTTTGGCAAGGCAAGGCAACTTTATTTGTATAGCAGTTTTCATATACAGAGCAATTAATAGTGCTTTGCATTAGACACCAGTGGACTGAAACAACAAAATATTAATGACAGAACAACAAGACTGACAAAGGGAACAAATGAACAGTGGAGAAAATAAAATAGTAGTAGAGGTCAAATTTGTAGTGCATATCTGAACCAGCCAAACGTTGAGTTAAAAACATAATGGAGAAAGATTAGGTTAGGGTAAATTTGTTGAGCAGACAGGGTACAGCAGTCCAAGTAAAAAAGCAACATCAACGTCATCATAACACCTCAGAACAAACACTCAGCAGATCGAAATGGGACATAGTACAGCCATGACAAGTGCCCCTCCCCCTTTCCCCCCACTGCTCCGACAGGAGCCTGAAGTGCTCTAATGTTATAGATGAGGTGCATCCTTGATTCCAATTTTATTCAATAATCCTTGCAGGTGCAAAGATATCTCTGTAGCTCTTGGTTCTACCCTTAGGAGCCACATAACAACGCCCAGAGCAGAGAAGCGGGAATTTGGCATGTAAAGGATGAGAACAATCCAAAGAAATTGAGTTGGCCTTGCACTTACGCTGTGTGGAGTAAAGCACTGACACGTTGAGTTCAGGCTTACTTATCAGCCTACTAGCCCACTTTATGATTTGGTTGACGGAGTTTTTGTCCTGCAGGGAGAGGCTCCCGAACCAAGACACAACACAGATTCAATAAGGCTCGGTAGAAAAGGGTCAGCATGCTTACATCAATTGTGAAATGGGAATTGTGAGAGAGGGGGATGACCTGCAGGAAATAGTCACAGGTCGGATTCAAACCCTGGACCTCTGCGTCGTGGCATAAACCTCTCAGTATATGTGCGCCTGCTCTAACCACTTTCTAGCCACACCTGCCTGGCAATTCTTACTAAAGTTTTATCAAGGGTCAGTGGTCCTCATTTATCAACCTAACGTAGAAATTAATGAACCGTTCGTATCACACCAATCGGAGCGTAAGAATGGTCGTACATTGATAAATGCAGCGGCTGGAAACGATCGTAATTTAAATATCACGCCCCAATATATTCTGAGTTTTGAGGCCTCGCCCCTACAATTTTGGACATGGCGGGACGTAATCCAGCTGAGAAGCGGCACTTTTCAGAGGTGGAGATTGAAACCCTGATATCTCAGGTTCATTTGCACTAACGTCTGTACGATTTTTTATTTTAAAGATAATTTTTTTTTGCCTTTATTTCTACAGGACAGCAGGTGTCCTGTAGAAACACGTGTAGAAGCACGTGTGACGTCACCCATTGGTTTGTGGAGATCTGCTATGAATCGTCGAGTTTGCCGTTACGGGCGCAGCCATCCTGGTTGCAGATGTGACGATTTTAGACGATAGGGAGGAGTGAGGGAGGAGCTTTTACACTCTACGTTACGTTACACACTTTCACTGGCAATCACATCATAGCCACGCCCTAAAACCCCCTGCTTTATCGTCTATTTTAAAATAAATCATTTACTAAATGAACATCATTCTGTATTGAAGAAGACTTAAAACTAGCGATTGAGACCATAAACTCATGAAAATGTTTACTGAGGTAATAAATCAAGTGAGAAGTTGGTCACTTTCTCATAGACTTCTACAGAAACCGACCTCCTTTCGCAACCGCACATGTTTCCCCCTGCTGGAATTCAGATAGAATGCAGGTTTAAGGCACTTCGCTGAACCGGCTGCTTTGTCCATTAATATTAACAATCTATGGTTCACACTCTGTATGAGACACTCTGTAGGAGCGCATGTCTCTTTAAGCCCCCCTCCCAATAAAGTCCAGTCTGCTCTGATTGGCCAGAGTGTTGCTGGAATCTGTGCGCCCCTCTGCACAAGGGGGTAAGCTTCGCTTCAGAACTCAAACCTCCTATGGCGCCATTTTGATGCTACCAAACGATCACCCGATGTTAGCATTCCATTGACTGCCATTCATTTTGGCATCACTTTGACAGCGGATAACTTTACATCTGAAGCATTTAAAGATTGTATTTGTCCACTGTTTATTTCTAAACAAACACAACAATGTATAAAAGGCTCCATTACCTTGTACCTCACGTTATGGCTCCGTAGCAGACGTTTTATAAAAATGGTCTCAATCCTTTACCGTATAGTACAGGAGAAGCTCGCAGGCAGTTTGGACTTACATTAGCTGTTTAAGTTTAATTACTAATGTTAACTATCATGTTAGTGATCAATAATTAGCCTGTGCCTATGTTATCTCCTTACATATATCTACGCTCTCCGTCTCTGCTAGATTGGGAATGATTGAGATTTCTCTTGGCACAGCTACCAGAAGACTTCCAACTTTCAGGCAGGTTGCTCACGTCACATCTACGTCTTCAAGCTCAGTTGGAGGCTGCGCAGTAACGCTCAGCGCTCACCGGAAAAGTGCTTCTAATATCCTTCACTGGTCTCTGTCCAGAGCACCAGGATCTGTTGGTCCATTATATACTGTCTATGGCTCTGCAGCCTCCTCTGTTTCACCAGTTGAAGCTGGAGCTACTGCAACGGAGTATATAGCAATATCACCAATAAAGGCTTCTAAACCAAATACCACACAACCGGACATGTCCCAGCAGTAACATGACCCAGAAATTGGGGAGAAATGACCTGCATTGGCTGCCAAGATTACAGTTATCTTGCGTTAGCATGCAGCTACTTAATATGTAGCACTAAGCTAACTTTAGATTGTAATGGAACGAAGCAGCACTTTCTACTGTCAAAAATCACCAATAAAGGCTTCTGAACCAAACGCTACCCAATCGGACATGTTTCAGCAGGAATGCGACCCGAAATTGGGGAGAATTTAACATTGGTAGCCAAGATGACAACTTTTACTGCCGTTAGCATGTAGCTACTTTAGATAGCAGTGGACACTAATAGAATATAGCAGCACTTTCTAGAGTCAAAAATCACAGATAAAGGCTTTCTAAATGTTTAGGAGTAATGTGACCCAGAATTGGGGAGAATTTAACAACACTAGCAGCCATTTATGACACATTTTACTGCCGTTAGCATGTAGCTACATGTGACAATATTAACACCGCAGTAGCTTAAAAAAAACACTCCAGTCCTGCACTGCTGGAGCAGATGACCAATCATAGAAGACTGGCTCAAGGTACGTGTCCATATACGCATTGTTTTCATGGATGGGATCGCTTGCCCTGCTTCCCAGCATTGCCTCTAGTGAGTTTTCCACCAGTTTCTCTTCACTGACCACTGACAAGCAAAGAAAACATTCTACACCCACCTGCAACCGCCATAGCTGCAGCTGATTGGACAAACGTGTCACGTGGGGCTGGCTGCTCCCTAATTTTAAAACCAACCATAATGGCGGCTTCTTTGGAATACGATCTCGTATTTTACGAAAAAAGTTCAGCGACGTGTTTCTGAAAACAGTGTTCATATTATGCTTTTTCCCTTTCCTTTATAGTGTTTTATATATATATATATATATATATATATATATATATATATATATATATATATATATATATATATATATATATATATATATATATATATATTTTTTTTTTTTTTTTTTTGTGCATGTTGTTTACAAAGTGAAAAAGCCCAAAGTCCACCCCAAAGGGACTTACCATCTCCAACAGAAAACACTGTTCACAAACTGCTCCAAACAGCTCTATTGTAGTCCAGCCTTTACTTCACTTTGTAACACACGTTATAATGTTCGCCTAGCTGCTAGCATGGCATGCCCTCATACTCTGCTTCTGACTGGCTAGTAGTCTTACCTAGTTACTGTCAGGGCACGCCCTCATACTCTGCTTCTGACTTCTGTGTACAGGATAAAAAAGTTAGGATGAGAGGACACAGCCCTGGGGGGGAGCCATAGGAGCATAGCAACTCAGATAAAATGCCATTAACTTTCACTCTCTGTGATCTTCCTGTTAAGAAATCTAAAATCCAACCCACTTAATTATGACTCAATCGAAAGGGTCAAAATGGCAGTCCACAAACCAATAGGTTACATCACAGATGCTAGGTCTATTAGTTTTACAGTCTACCGTTATTACCTTGTAAAATGTGAAACAGTTGCCTATTTTCAACATTATTATTTTGAGAATATTTTGAGTCATGTTTCTGGCCACCAGATGAATATAAGTTAAATATATTCCCCTGCCTTTTAGCGACTGCATGCTCCATTACGCTCACTAGCTAACAGGGTGAAACACACTTTGAGGAACACTGAGGTCAAGCTTCTTGAACACAATTGAACATTTTCTTAAATTACTTGTTTTTTCTTCAAATAAACAGCTGCCTGCTGCTTAAAATGAGTTATGAGAGCAGAACATATGGACAATAAAACCCACACTATGTTCTAACTGAGGCTAAAAATCCCTTTCAAAGTGAGAACTATAGAGATGGGTGATAATTCACCACAAGTAACACCTTCCACATTACACAGTCATTTGACCCATTGTTACTATACTGTAATAAATATTGATCAGCACAGCTTTAAGATGTGCACAGTGTCATACAGTCTTTTATATTTGGCCACACAGACGGGGCCAGGGAGGGGCCTGGGGGTGCTGCAGCTACAACCAACATAGCCATAGCACCCTCAAGAAATTTCTGTAATTTATTTTTTTATGTGTGAATACTATCACTTTAATTTGAAAAATGTATAAATGAATTGATTAAACAAACAGATTATGTTTATACTAAAAAATAAAGCCAACACAGGGGATATGATTTAGCCAATGAGCGCAGCACACATTGAACTTTTGACCTTACTTTCACTTCCTGTTAGCCAGAGCACAATGTTTTGGAAATGTATAATAATAATCTCTATTTATAAGAGCGTCCATGTTAAAAAGTGCTTCACAAAACAATAAAAACTGTTTGGTGTATAAAAACCTGTAAAGTGTAGGTAAGAATAGGACAAACATTAAACAAAAATAAAAGATAGTTCAAAGGAGGGTCAAGCTGAAATAAAAGCACGTATTGCTCAACACTTTTGGATAATGTGGCTCCAAGTAAAGTGCGACTTGTCCCTTCTGTTAATTCATCCCCGTGGTTAAACTCGCTCTTCGATGTTTATGTCGGAGGGCTGAACGAGAGTGGAAAACCTCCAGGCTTCAGGTGCACTGGATCCATCACAAATAACTATTATTTGAATACAATAATATGGTTAAGGAGGCGAGGACATCATACTTTACTAACCTTATTGCTTCTAGCAAGCGTAATCCCCAAATCCTTTTTGACACCGTTAGCAATCTTGTAAATCCCTCTCCTCCTGAAGTGCCAGTCTTTTCAAATAATGACCACAGTGACTTTCTCTTGTTCTTTGAAAATAAGATGAGATGTGAAGAATAGCATCATCTCCACTGCTACTGTATGTTCTTTTCAGTTCACTCAGCCCTTAACTTTGAACTGTTTTGCTCCTATTTCTCTGCAAGAACTGCGGGTAAATGTTCTGTTCTGGTACTGTTGGACCTTAGCGCAGCGTTCGATACTGTGCATCACACCATTTTGCTTGACAGACTTAAGCACTGGGTTGGGATCTCTGGGAGCGCTCTGGACTGGTTCACCTCCTGTCTTTCAGATAGAACCTATTCAGTGTCTCTGGGCCCCTATTCCTCTGAAAACGCGGCTCTTTCCTGTGGGGTGCCGCAGGGCTCTGTGTTAGGTCCAATTTTATTTACATTGTATATGCTTCCCCTAGGCCACATAATTAGGCAATTTGGAGATATACGTTATCATTTCTATGCTGATGACATCCAGCTGTATGCCTCTTTTAATCCAGAGGAAACTAACAAAGTGTCAGCACTGCTCAATTGTTTGTCCTCGATTAAGGATTAATTGGCAAACAATTTCTTGCAGCTTATTGGAGATAAGACCAACGTCCTTATTGTTGCTCCAGATACTACAGCCTCCAAAGTTGTTAATCTTTTGGGGTTCCTTTCTTCAGTGGTACAGTCCAATCTTAGAAACCTTGGTGTTATATTTGATCAGAATATGTTTCTTGACCAACATATCAGGTCACTGACCAGTACATGTTTCGCTCAACTGAGAAACATTGCTAAACTTTGGACCGTGGTTTTGCAAGGTGAACTTGAGATGATCATTTATGGTTTTGTTTCATCACGGCTTGATTACTGCAACTCCATTTTCACTTGTCTTAGCAAGTCATCCCAGGACCTTCTGCAACTAGTACAGAATTCAGCAGCTAGGCTGTTGACCAGGTCCACCAGAATGTCACACATCACTCCTGTGTTATCCATGTTACACTGGCTTCCAATAAAGTTCAGGATCCAATGTAAGGTTCTAGTTCTTACATATAAAGCATCACATGGACAGGCGCCTGTATCTCTGACCTACTCCATCCGTACATCACTAACAGGTCACTGAGATCTTCTAACCAGGTACTACTGGTGGTCCCACACACTCGTTTAAAGACTAAAGGTGATCGTTTCTTTGAAGTGGTAGCTCCGACTTTGTGGAACGCCCTTCCTGTTAACTTACGTTCTGCAGTCTCGGTTGATGCTTTTAGAAAGCAACTGAAAACATACTTGTTTCAACTGGCTTTTGTCTAATGTTTGTAATTTTGGGTTTTATTCTTTTAATCCTCATTGAAATTGCATTTGTTGTTGCTTGTTTATTTTCTGTTTTGGATTCTATTGTATTTCAATCAAATGTCTTTTGTGTGAAGCACTTTGTGACTCTGTCTGTGAAAGGTGCTTACTTACTTACAGTCTCAGTGCTGTGATACTTTCGGAAACCAGATTGAAACTCTTCAAACATTTTGTTATTTTCCAATGCCGAGAGAAGCATTGACAAAGTGTGTGGAGACCATAGGTGGAGACTGTATCAAAACCTGATAACGAAAATGATAGTGAACCTAATAGGGATAATACAGCTGATGTTAATAGGTCTCATGAAGGTGTAGACACAATGCTAGTAGTCACTGACTAGGACCAAGAAAAGCTGGAGACTGCCCGTGATTGCTGCTGTGGATGGTAAGTGATTGGTTCTTAAGATTGGTAAGTGCATGATATTTTTTTCTCTGTTGCCTATTATACATTTAAAGCTTTAGTGCGTAACGTTTTGATATTAATGAATTTCCGTTACATTCAAGCTATTGCCAAATGAGTTGCTACACAGCTAATTAAGACTTAATTAGCTTAATAATTAATCAGCTCCACACAACTCTGTTCAGAAGATTGTGGCGTCCAGTGACATTCCCTCGCAGATGCTCAAGTGAAGATAGTGACCTCTTCTGAAGAGTCCATCATGTTTTTTTAATCCTCCATGTCCTCCTTGGCTACTAGCAACTGTGTGAAGGAGGGGTGGGGGTGTTGCGCGATCATGGAAGTCTTGTATCATGTGGATGTAACGGCAGTTTTGTTGTCATTACTTAGAATTCCTCATGGGGGAGACAGAAACTACACACTATAGCTTTAATGCATTTGATGGTTGAGGAATAGATTCTGATTCCCTATAGACTGTTTGCGCTATATTGCGATGCTCAGTGTTGGTAACTTGCAGTATGAATTTGTGATCTCAGAATCTGAGGCTGAAATGTGCACAAATATGTGTCTGCTGTGGCATAATTGTGTAAAATGTTATATTTAGAGGTGTGTTAACGTAGGCAGGCTTTTGAACCTTACATCTGTATCTCTTGAGCTGAATATCTCACCTTACGGCATTGTAATGTAATGGAAACCCTAAATGTCAGAGCACCATTATTGAAAAGTCAAGCAACCCTATAGCATCTGCAAAAGAAAAATCCCTGGCTGAGCCACTGAAACTTCTACTTCAGTGTTACTCTTGTGTAGTTAAGAGGAAATGTGGCACTACTTCTCAAGGTCTCTATGCAACTCCTTGATCAAATTCAAATACAAGTCTATGTTCAAGGACTATCAGCAGTAGCATTAATGAAAGCAGCAGTGGTATAAGCAGAAGTAGTAATAGTGGAATAATCCTGGGTTTTATGGGAAAGTATAGTGTCCCATGACAGTCTTAATTTTCCAGAAAAGTTTCTACTTTAACTACAGATTTTTTTGTCCTATGTTTTTTCCTTAGAAATAACCAAATTAAAACAGTGAATTGAATTCATGCTGAATACACAATATATTTAAAGCTTCAGTCCAAATATGTTAGCAGGGACCTTTAAAATATGTGTCAAACTGTTATGTCATAAACCCCTCCTCCATGAATGTGGAACAGACATTCTGCATACGCAACAGCTTAGTAGTTCACCCTAGAAAAAGAGACAGGAAACCACAGGTTCCACGTAGAGTTTCTTTCTACCAGGTGTCATCCACCTCTACAAACGTATAGACCTCTCGTTCTCCCCCCTGAGCCTCCTCCAGTCTCGCCCAGACAGGTAGAATGTTCAATGGGAATCCTGCATTGCCTCATTAGCCAGCCGCTGTTACATAACTCTGGTGTTTTTTGTTTTTTTTTCCAAAACCACCACATCACATTATCTCAAATGCATGTGCTAACAGGTTTTGTGTTTTAATTTCCTCAATGGAAGAGGGTCACAGTTTCTGTTTGAATCAGACGACTTTAGCATTACAGCAAGATAGATAGATACAAGATCAGTGATCATCTGAATAATCACATGTATGGTCGGAGCAGGAATAGCCCGTCAGAGATGAGGATATTCCCTCCCATCTGCCATCCTTACATTTTACTCTCTGATGTTATTCTGCAAAAACATATGTAATTTAAGTAAAATACATTTTATTAGCATGCAATTAACATGTGAAATTACCTACACTCTAATATTTATTTATAATGTAGGCTATAAATATATAAAAAGGGATGATATAACGAGAAATTGAAAACCACTGGTACAAGGGATTAATCCGAGAAATAATCTAATAAGGAGTATTTAAAACCATTGACAAGTGCAAACAATAAAAATTAATTAAAGTGATTTCTAAGTGAGGTCTAACAAAATCAATGCCAGCTTTACGCTTGTTCTTTTGCACCCTTGGTACACAAAAATAAGAAAGATACAGTGATTCGGAATTATACATGCCTGCATTGCCTCAGCTAATTTATTATTCATCATGACCAATGATATTTTGTATAATCACTCCAAAACATGTCCCAGAAGGTGTACGCTCGCTTTTCTCTGTGCTGCAGTCATCTTGGATCTACTATGAACCAATTTCAGAACTCTGGAGTCCAAAAATGTCACTGCCCTGCCATCACAGTCATGTTGAACTATCACACAGCTGTCATGTTCACACATACACTTCACTGGCCATGTATTGTAGAAATATGTTGTATTGGCTCTATCAAAATTAGAATCTGACTAGATGCCCAAAACTATAATTAACAAAAGGAATTCACCAACATTCTTTGGTAAAATTATTCTCACTTTTCAGGGGTTAAACACAGAATCAAGTCAAGAAGGGAAAACATTGGGTTTCTCCCTTTCTGACCTTTAACAACTTCCCTTATCATGACGAAATCATCTTCCTCCACATTATCACCTTTTCATGTGGTTGGCACTGTTGTATGAGTGATGCACTGCTCATTTCCCCTAAAATACGTTCTGTAGACTGACAGTAGGCCAGATATATAAGTTATTACCTGTATCTGAGGTGAACAAGCAAAAAGGGGACGCTTGCCCCCCCAGAAAGGGTTAGGTTGAAGGAAGTAAACGTACAATGCACAGGCCAGCATATATGAATGTAAATCAACAAAAACGTGAATTTTATTAGACTGAGGTGAAGAGAAAGTAGGAAAATGTACTTGTTCCACTTCAGCTTCACCAAGCAGGACACCATTCTCAATTTTTCGAAATCGACAGGTGATACAGTAGCTAGGATCTGAAATTTCTGTCAAGCTCTCAGTCACTTTTTCGGTACAACTGAGTGCAACACACACGCGTTCAAGGAAATGCTGTCTGAAAGTAGGAACCCAAGGCCCCTCCCAGACACAGATGGGATATATATATATATATATATATATATATATATATATATATATATATATATATATATATATATAAGCCCTACAGTGTGTTCAAGATTCATGATTTAAAAAACTTGATTGTCTTATGTATTCTGAGGAACTTTTTTGACCAGCCCACATAAGTCGTTTGTTCAAGCAGTAACTATGACCTATATTTAGGTCTATAGTGGCGGCGCCATAGAAGTTATGACAGCAGAAAAACAGGAAGTAAGGTGAGGAAGTATAAGAGCACCAAGGAGGCAGGTTGGGGGGGGGATGGGTCAAACAAACACAGCACTTTCACCCAGGAGACTGGGGTTCATGTCCTGTTTGAAAAGAAAAGGAAACAGGGAGTTTTAGCCACTTCAGGTTCTGTGTAACTAAACTTAATTAAGTAGTTTTTGTGCCTAAACCTAACTAAACTGCGACCGTTTCAAAATGTTAACGACGTGTTTAAAACCGCGTCCGCTTTCGTCGTATGGTTTGGAGGACTTGTTGGTCTTAGTTAAGGGCCTTCAAGGTCAAGGTGTCCTTCCAGTAGGTGGTGCCTGGTATTATTTTTAATAACTACGTTCACTGTCCACAAAAGAGTTCTTGGTTTAAAACTGAAGCTGCCTGATAATGTAAATTTGACTCTACAATATAACTGATGTGATCAAGTTGTAATTGTGTGAGCAGCCATATATGCATTGTGTAGCCCAGTATCTTTCCATATTGTTCCTACCAGCAGAGAGGTTTTTTTTGTCTACATAATGCTCTCTTCATGTAATGAGGAAGCTATCAAGTTGTATTTAGATGAAGGGAGTTTGCTTTTTGTGGCAGATATAGAAACAGAAAACATGTCAAGAGCCGGGTGATGTCCTGACACATGAGGGGAGTTTTTTTCTCTTGACAATTTAAAAAAAAAATTGTAATGCAAAAACTTAAGTAAATGTAATGAAAGTGAACTGTAAACCACATAAAGCGGGGGAATTATTTCTTTCACACATCCTTCCTGTTTTGTTGTTGTCAGGCATGCTTCCCTTCTACTGAAGTCTCCTTCACTGGAAGATCAAGTTTAGTCGTCTTCCTAAAATAATGTTGAGGAACACCTTCATTTATTTCTGTTTATTCTTTCTGTTTACATTGGTACAGTAGGCTGTATATATGGCTATGTATATTCTATTGGTGTACATCACTGCCATGACACAAGTGCCTCCTAATTTTCAGGTTTGAATACAGTCTTGTGGTTTTGGTCAGTGTGTGTGTGTGTGTGTGTGTGTGTGTGTGTGTGAGTTCCCACATTTTCACTACCACTGTTTAAACAATGTAAGAATACTTTCTGAACAGTTTTTGTGCTGTCCTATTTGACAGAATATTTATACATATTCCAATCCAACTCAAATGCTTCTCATGTCATTTAGCTTGAACAGATTTATTGCCTCTGGAAATTCCAGCAGAACCACAACATTCAGTGGCCATTTTAGATTTGTGGTCATAGACTGTAAAAATACTGGACGAAGCTCCTTAAAGCTGCATTCTATCTGATTTCCAGCAGGGCTCCACTGGCTCCAACAAGAAGTCTGTTTCTATAGAAGTCTATGAGAAAATGACCCTACTTATCTCTTGATTTATTACCTCAGTAAACATTTTCATAATGAGTTTATGGTCTCAATCTCTAGTTTCCAGTCTTCTTCAGTACAGCATGATGTTCATTTAGTAAATGATAATAATAATAATAATAATACATTTATTTTTTTATAACTCTTTTCTAGACACTCAAAGACGCTTTACAGTTTTGGTTACAAACAGACAAAACAAAACAGACTAAACAGACAAGGTACTTAGACAAGGTTACATGACAGACAAAAAGAAAAGGAAACAGGCCTGTTTGAAGGATGGTTGGGTGCTTGACTGTTTGATGTGGTCGGGGAGGGCGTTTCAGAGGATGGGTGCAGCAGCTGAGAAGGCTCTGTCGCCCCAGGTCCGGAGCTTAGTCCTGGCGGTCTTGAGTGTGTTAGCATCGACGGACCTGAGGAGGTGGGCGGGAGTGTGGCGGGTGAGGAGGTCGGAGAGGTATGGCGGGGCAAGGTTATTAAGTGCTTTGTATGTGAGGAGAAGTAT
This sequence comes from Zingel zingel, assembly GCA_023566125.1. Lineage (NCBI taxonomy): Eukaryota > Metazoa > Chordata > Actinopteri > Perciformes > Percidae > Zingel > Zingel zingel. The sequence goes on from CM042330.1 coordinate 23,313,983, forward strand.
TTTAAAGTTGATCCTGTGTTTGACTGGGAGCCAGTGGAGGTTGAGGAGAACAGGGGTGATGTGGTCTCAGCGGCGGTTGGAGGTGAGAAGGCAGGCAGCTGAGTTCTGGACGTATTGGAGTTTGTTGGTGATTTTGTCTGGTAGTCCGTAAAGAATGCTGTTGCAGTAGTCCAGTATGGAAGTGATGAGGGCATGGATTTATTTATTTATTTCAGGTTTATTTATGATGAGGATGAGTGTTTCAGTTGCAGTGGTGGACAGAGAGGGGCGGAGGCGTGCAATGTTATGAAGGTGAAAGAAGGCGGTTTTGGTGACGTGGTTGACATGCGGTACAAAGGAGAGGGTGGGATCAAAGATGGTCCCATTTATTCTAAAATAGACGATAAAGCAGGGGATGCTTTAGGACTTGTCAATCAGAACAGAGGCTTAGCAATGCTAACCATGCTAACACTGGGGGACATTAAAATAGACCTCAACTTGTTTTTGGCTGTTGTCCGTGTTTTCATCTCAAACTTTGACCCTCTCACTGTGGATTTTCACTTCAGCAACGTTAACTGGAACATTTTCGTCAACTTTAAATGTCTTTATGTTCAGCGTTCTACCAACTAAGCTAGCTACCTACTGCTAGTGTTAGCTGGTAACTTCTGCCGTACATGCAGATGAATAGCGCTAGTATCCGGAGATCTGTGTTTAACTGCCAGTAAATCTCTGCTGGATGACTCATTCAGAAGGGTTGAAAATCAACAACTTTAGCAAGTTTAGCTTAGTGCAGCTCCATTGCAACCATAAACAACGCTGGCTTGGCCTCGTCATTCTCCTCAGTTACACCCTCAAATGTAAAAAAAACAAATTTTGAAATGTGTAGGCCTACCTTGTTTTTGGCCATTATTCCTATCAGTAATATTAACATTGACCTCAGATAAAGCATGAAACGAAAGAAGTCAGATACAGCTTTGAAACGAATCACCAGTTAGTCAAATTGATTTGGAAGAGAAAATAAAGGCCAACAGCAAAACTACACAAACTGCTCCAAATTTGACCTACAGTACTTGTGTGCACATAATTGTCCTATGCAATGTGGTATTACTAGACATTTGAGGTACATTTATTTGTTTTATTCCTCCAATAAAGTGGTTTTAGCTAATATATCTTAAGTGTTGTTAACTGTTTATAGCCTGTCTGATCGTCAGCTCAAGATATATTGTGATCTTATCTGATACACCATCAGTGATCTAGATCAACGCCTTAAGGTGATACTCCACCTAAATAATATTTTGAGTACAAGACTCACCTTCTGTAAAAATGGAATGTGGCTGCTAAAGGAGTGTAGTTACCATAAAAAATGAGAAGTCTGATCCTCCATGATGGAGTCACATAATAGATATGAGATTTGTGATACAACCACAAGACCTCCTTAATTTGACAACTGCTTCTATTTAGGCAACCTTAACACATAAACAATGAAATTGAAACTGTAAAATGTGTATGATTAAATTATCCCTTTTCCTATATATTATACATAATCTCTACCAAGAGGGTTTGTTTTTTCAGACTCGTGGGTTAAAAAACATCTTTTAATGAAATATGGTGGCAGATAGGCCTGGGGCCAGGGAGCTAATAATGATTGGGCTTTGGTCATATTTCAAATCTAGGATTTCTGCCAAAGCGATTATCATTTGTTATCTATGTGAAACTTGATTCCACATGTTTGGGGGTGTATGTGCAGTGCCAGGAAGTCAATCCAACTTCGCACTAAAGTGATAGTGTAGGAAGCAGGGACGTCGTTAGGCCTATTTTAGGGGGGCTGAAGCTACCCCAAAATGTTCCTAAGCCCCCCCAAATAATAATAAGAAAATAATAATTTTTTTTTACAGTGCACTCTATATCACTCACTACGTGGAATCAATCTTCCTTCACCATTCATCTGTTGGTGTCGTCGTGCACTACAGTCTTTTATTTTTACTGTCAACTGGTTGAAATGGCAGTGTTTTAGAGAGAGGCTTACGAGCGGCCGCTTGCACGGTAACAGTATGTAGACGAGCGAGGTAGAGAGTTACTGAAGAGAGAGAGCGCCAGGCAGGATTAAAACAAAGCAGGAAATCAGAGAAATAAAATGTTGTTTTCGCCGATTTATCACTCGAAATGCAGCTGTAGCAAGTATCTCACTATCATTAACGTTATCCAAATTAATAATTAGAAACAACAAATAATATATCCAGCTACTAAAAAGCCATAAAGACGAAAGTTAGACAGCAGTACAAAGAGTCAATGGCTATGAAGATGATCCACCGTCTCGTCTCTTCTCATTGGTTTAAACTGGCAGCTTTCAGAATGCTGCTGACCGCTGGGTTGTTGTTGCTGCAGGAGTTATCTTGTCTCTTTGGTCTGGACTTGCTACCGCACACACAGTGAGTGATACAGAGTGAAATGGTAAGTTGTTGTTAATGACTTTTACTTGCTTCACTTCAGCTACATTTACTTGAGGTAAAGATAAAGGAATATTTTAGTTGGCTATAGAAAACAATAGTCTAGCTAGTGTAAACGAGTGAAATACAAGAAATAGCTCGCCTAGTAAGGTATCCGAAGCTCTCTATTCTTTACCATTAATATAGTCTGCTATCTCTATAGTATTAAAACAATATCAGTCTCTAAATATCATAGTGTCACTGTTAATGCTATTGTACCAGTATATCCTTCAATTCATTGAACAAATGGATACTGGAAGATATTTTAGCAGAGAGAGAGAGAGAGAGAGAGAGAGAGAGAGAGAGAGAGAGAGAGAGCGAGAGAGAGAGAGAGAGAGAGAGAGAGAGAGAGAGAGAGAGAGAGAGGCACCAAGGCATAGCCTAAACTAAATTATTTCATGATATTTATTATATATGCTTGATTCTGACCAACTTAACTTTCTGCATTCCTTTGCTGTAATAAATTAAACAAGTATGTAGATGTTGCCTAAATGTAGACTAGGCTATATATGAGCATACATACATACATACATACATACATACATACATACTCAAACTTATATTCATCTGACCATCAGGTTATTAAATTCCGGCATACTTTAAATCCTGGTCAACCATTTTGCAACGACCTAGTTCAGCGTCTCATGCCTGACTGGAGTAGTGTGTTTTTCTTTAGGAGTGGGAAGGGCAGACAGCATGTTGCCTGTTTCGTCGTTTGGGCTGCCTTGTTGAGTGCAGTGGCACTGAGAAGATTATATTTCACATAATTTAAACTCTTTTTAAAAAATAATGAAATAGGATTAGTCCAACGAATCATTCAGTTTGTAATGCGCACCTAACCGAAAGCCTCGTACCGAACGGTTCAATACGAATACGTGTATCGTTACACCCCTAGTAATGAAATAGTCTTATTTTGATCTGCAACTTATTTACCACACATTTACACAGGCAGATAGATAGCTGTTAAGTCTTAGCCTAAAGAAGACCTCAGCAGGAGCTCAGTCTGGCCTAAGTAACCCCCCCCCTATTCCGAGTTAGTATTGATGTTCATTGATCTGAGTCAATCTCTGACTAACTCTACCACGCATACTTAACATCCATGCTCATTCTTACTCATCTGAGTTGTCACTGCCAATTATGGTTTCTCTGTGATGTTGTCGTAGACACCATGTTATCCTCAATCACTATGAAAAGTATTTAGTTATTATTAAATAAATATATTCATGTTTTATCAGTTTCCCTTTTTCTTGTTATGCTGTATTTTTATTTTCCACAAAGACCTTGGTCCCAGTCAATGAATATGACTGACTATATATGATTTTTCATCTTTGATGATTGCCCTGGTGTGGGGTTTAAGACATATCCCATTAGCAGCAATCTCAAGTCCAGCCAGCGATGCTTGTCATTATTCCCCGCCTCTTTTTACCCTTGTTTGCTGTCATCTCTCTGCTGATATCTCTGTAATAAAGGCATAACATGCCCAAAAGGAATTAAATTTCAAGCCAATATGGGTAAGTAAGTGTTCAAATTTTGAATATCTACAATTCCATAACTGGACAAACGCCATCTGCTGAAATATATATATATATATATATATATAAAATCAAAAGCCGTCTTGGTTCATCTTTCCACTGGTCCAACAATCACCACTCTGGTTTGGTTGAAATAAACCCTTAATTCACCCATTTACATGTGGAGATATACTGGCTCTATACACGCTAAAAGTACTGATTATTTACATGGAGTTTGGTGGAAATATGCTGGCTCTATACACGCTAAAAGTCCTGATTATTTCCATGGCGTCTGGTGTAGTTTGGTGATGGTGATTTCATGTTAAACTAAAAGGATCTTACTCTTTAACTAAAAGGTCTATCTCTGTAGGGATCCTTTCCATAATGCTATCACACACACTTAGAATAATAATCTGAGACTGTCAGCAGCAACAACAGAACTTTTAGTGGATGGTGAACATTTGTTCTGTAGGGTTACATTGCAGCTCACAGTTACAGCATCCTTGCTCAATACTGGACCAATTTCAAAGATTCTTGTTCACATTTGTCACTTAGACACCAATGCATAGGGAAATAGAGTCCAGGTAAAAAAAATGAAAATTGATCCTTTAAGGCTCTGCAATTACACTGTTTTTTGGTTAGCTATCACATATAGTTCTTGAATTCCAATCTAAATATCTATCAGAAACTTTTTTGGACTGCATTATCCCTTGTTTTATCATTGTACTATATTTCTATTTTGGCACACACTGGATTTTTACAACTCTTTAAGCGGAACTACTGGCCCTGCATCACCATCTATCTATTTTTAACAAAAGAGAAGTGACACAATATAGGCCTACTATGAATACTAACAATGACACATCAGTTGCAGTTCATTCCTTTAATCTATTGCATAGTGCCTTGGTGAATAACTGAATGATGTGTATGTGGCTTGTAAACCCACACTTTAACACCATTTCCATATATTTGACCCACATAGAGATGACCGGTACACCTCAACATACGTAAAAACTCAATATTTAATGTGGTAAGATTGGCTAAAATGTGCATTTTTAGTTTTAAATGGGAGACTAGGTGAGTTTTTGTAGGTGCATTTCGGTATGGCAGAACTGGAGTGTATTGTCTGTGTATCCTTATCTGTGTGTGAGTATCTGTAGACTTGTGGGAGTGTGTGTGCACTGAGATGTAAAAGGGGTTTCTACGGGTGTTTGCGTGTAAGTGCTAATGGGATAACACAGTCATATAGATGCCATGTGTGTAGGAGTGTGTGGTGTGTAAGATCCTCCCCAGCTTTGGGTCTCTCTTCCTCATCAAATCTCCACTCACAATGAGTGACATCAATGGAGTTTCCCAGGAGGTTACTCTTTTTAAAAGGGCCACTCGCTGAGTGTCAGTCAACCAACCAGAGAGACAGCAGAAGAGCTCAGCTGCACTTGAAGTAAAAGAAGGAACTCATTCAAAACAATGGAAGGGGAATGCAAGGTACTACTGGACGCAGCTGTCGACACAGAAACCAGGACACAGACACTGCGAGTCAAACCCAGCTCAAAGCTAACCACAGCCCTGCTGCTGTTCACACTCTGCCTCGCCGCTGCTGCTGCTGCTGTCCTCGTCTTCAACAGGCATGCCAAGGTGGGAACGCAAGTCTAACATTAGTAGAAGATTAGTCTCTGCATTATTAATGGGTCAGATGTCTCTAACAGCGAGTGGCCCAACTCACCTGAACTCAGCCATTCTAACAGTTCTTCTATGCTTCTCTTTTTAAAACAGGGACAAGATAAAGACAATTTTGGTGAGAACTTTCTCTTAATTTTCAATAAAAAGATCAATATTAGTACTTTTAATTGATCCTGATGGCTTTTTCACATCTTATAACTGATAATAAGCTGATCTTGTCACACTGTTTAAACAATTATTCTAAAAGTCAAAAGTAAAGCTGTTGTGTTAATCCCCACTTTATGAACCTCTGTTTTCTCTTTTTTTCAGATCTTCGCCACACATTGAGGCAAATTTCAAATGTCAGAGCGGCCATTCATTTAGAAGGTAAAAAAAAGCAATTAACTCAGTATCAAAGAATACCTGGGGCTAGTAAGCGCAATGTGAGAAAATGAATAACATATATTTTTAATTACTTTGGACTGGCACTCTGTGTAGAATCTTAACTTTGGGTTTTCTTAGTCCAGTAGTTGTTAAACCAACGTTTTTTGAGGAATTACGGTTAGAGTTAGTGTTCCTTAATGAAGTTCTAGGCTTTTTAATTGATGGGATCTTTGGCTTCCTCCGGAACCCCAAGGACTTCCTAAAGATGTTTAAGGGCTTCCTGAGGAGGTTCTTTGGTTTCTTAAGGACATTCCATGGCTTCTTGAGCATGTTCATGGGGTTCTGGAACAACTTCTAGGGATTACGACATTTTTAAGGGCCCATTAAAGCAATTCTAGTCCCTTAGGTGGGTACCATGGATGTGGTAGGGCTCAACAGCAAAATGAGAAATGGTTTCATTTATTGTAGTGCAATTAATCAGAAATTACTGTTATTTATTTTTGAGCCAGATCAAAGACAAATTTCCATTGCATTATGATGGCTAATAACATTCCTTGGAATCCTTTCTGTCCTTGTTGGAACACGTTTTAAACCTGTTTCTAAATGTTTCATGTCTTAATTGTCCATTCTAATTTTCTCCATCCCCATCTCTGCATTCTCTTTAATAGGAGAATACAACCCTGAAAGGACAACCTCAGTGGAATGGAAGAATGGGGTGGACCAGTCCCACTTTCAAGGAGGGCTAGAACTCAATGACAACGAAATTGTGATTCCTCGAACTGGCCTCTACTTTGTTTACAGCCAAGCATCTTTCCGGGTCAACTGCATCAGCAGCGATGCTGATGACACCACCTCAAAACCCATGGTCCACATGAGCCACACTGTGAAGCGCTGGTCCAGGTCGTATGGGGGGAGGGACGCCACCAAGTCCTACCAGACCATCCTGCACTCTGTCCGTACTGCCTGCCAAATGAAAGCCAGAAGCAACCCGGACGAGGAGGGGAGCTGGTTCTCGGCCGTGTATATGGGGGCTGTGTTCAACCTGATGAGAGGGGACAGACTCAAGACGGTGATGGAAGAGAAGATGCTGCAGCATCTAGAGGATGACCAAGGGAAGACTTTCTTTGGTGTGTTTGCCTTGTGAGAACAGGTGACTGAGGGAAACAAGTGAAGATATGAATGTACACGTAGAAGGTTGACACTGCACTAACCAGTCAATGGGACATTGAGTATACAGTAGACTTTCCATACAAACTTTTAGCAAGACATTTCAAGTTTGCAAGTAAACCAATCTATGTCATCTGTAGAGCTTGAAGAGCTCACTGTAAAGTAATGTTTACCATAGATACCTCTATGGGTCAATAATGTTATGTACTATGTACTTCTACCTTTTGCTGTACTGCAATGCTCAAGCTGCCATTTGTACAAATGTAGACCTACTATAACTACTGAGTATTTATTGTGTCACTACAGGCTGACAGAAGTATATTCTAAAGATGTATTTATTCAACTTAATATCATATTTATTTTATTTTGTATCTATTTATTTATTATTGTGTGTTCTCATTCACAACTGTATTTGTGCTGGATTTTATACGTAATTTATTTGATAATTTATTGAAATAGAAATTGATTGATTGTCAGTGTAATTTTTATCAACACTTTCAAATAATGCCATGGTGCCTGTGGTGCTGTAAGAATGTTGGAATAAAAAATGTATTCAAAGAGAAAAATAAGTCTGCGAGGGATGTATTCATTGCATTAGAACTAGAATTTGGAACTAAAAAATGTTAAAAAGCAAAACAAAACAAAAGTTAGCTATACACAGCAACTGGCAATGGTTAGATGAAAGCATCAACTGATGCTGGTGGGAAGGAAGTTGCAGCACAATGAACTGTCAACCACATCGCAAAACAACCACAGCGCTGTACGGCCTCTTACTGTGTACTGCGGAAGAGACTGTAACATGCTTACTCAAACTAACCTCAGTGGTATCATGCCACTCAGTAATATTTGCAGATGTTTTGAGATAACGATCTCTGAGTGCTATTGGTAGTGGGGGCTCACAAACAGCCTTCTTTAGGGTTTTTCTTTTACCCATTGTGTAGTTAAGTGTGGGTTGTTACTCAGCCTTATTTTAATATGGAGCCTACTAGTAATTTCAACATTAAATAGCTGTCTAAAAAACTTTTAACTGTTCGCCAGAAGAGTGCCTTGAACTTTTCTTCTTTTTTGAAATTTTGTTTTTCCTTCCAAATAGCACCTTCATTATTTCTTTAAGACCTTTTCTCTTCTTAAGAAACTGAAGCTCTCTGGTTAGATAAGGTGAAGGTGATTAACACACATAATATTATTACACACATAATACAACACACTTATATTTACCAGTCTAAAGCTTTGGATATACTGGCGCGTGACATTGTTGCGTGAGCATACGTAGATGGGGCGAGTGCTACAAGCATGCACAAATACGTTTATGGTCAACCCTTTGTTCGATGCAATATTCTCCAGACATCAGGGGCGTGCGAACAAAAGCTGAATAAGTGGGCTCCTGGGTAGCTGACCTTGTAGAGCGCGCGCCCATATATAGAGGTGTACTCCTACAACGTCCACTCAAGTTACACCCACTTCCTGTTTTGATGGCAAAACGCACAAAATGGTCGCCCCGCCACAGCTAGGCCTTATGATGAAAACTCAAGCTTTTAATAACTTTTCATCTTTACGGTCTTAAGATGGCACAGACCAAATTTGAAGTCGATAGATGAAATCTCTAGGAGAAGTTTGTTAAAGTATGACATGTGGAAATGGCCAAAAGTTTTGTACAATCAATTCAAAATGGCTGACTTCCTGTTGGGTTTACAGCATTGCTCCAATAAGCTTTTTTGTACGTCTTTACATGATACATGTGTGTACCAGATTTCCTAAGTCTACATGAAACGTACTGCAGGGGCTTAATTTGTAAGTTCTGTAGGGGGCGCTAGAGAGCCAAATCTTTCACCAGGCCTGATGCCTGTGCAAAGTTTGGTGAGTTTTTGAGTATGTTAAGCCCCTCAAAAAGGTGATTCATTGGGGGGAAGAAAAATAAATGGAGCAGTTTCAATAGGGCTTCGCCGGCCAACGCTGTTGGCGCTCGGGCCCTAAAAAGCTGAATAAGCAAGAAGTAGTAGAAAAGAAGAAGAAAGTGAAGTAAAGGAAAGCAGGCTGCCTGGCAACAGTAAAACACCGACGTACCGCCAAACATTACATTTATTTACTCTAAATATTAACCTGACTGTCGTTTATCTCCAAATCGAAATTGTCTGCCTCAAACATTTTTAAAAACACTATTTCTATAAATGCCTATTTTTTAGCTTTGCCAAAGTGATATAAAGTTTTTCAAACACTCACACACACACAAAATGGTTCTTCTTTTCCCAGTGTGGTGTCTCTCTCTGACCACATATTTAGGGCTGTTTGACTCCCAGTGGTCTGTACATGAAGAATCATACAGATGTTTGTAGAGAGGCGAACCTGCTTGACCAGTCTTCTAGCTGACCATGTTGAACTAAAAGCGTAGCGTTCAGAGGTGCACGACCACGAGCCGTGACAACTTGCGGAGCCTTCGCACTGGAAACGACAGCTGTTGTGATGGTTTTTTACGGTATCCGCGGGAACACCGCGGATACCGTAAACCTAGCTTGACTTGTGTTGCTGTATACCAAAGGATACCAAAGGGATGAACAATAACATTGGAAAAGTCTCTGGAAGGAGCCTTGGCTTGCTGCCGTCGAGGAAAAGTTTAGACTTTTATAATAAAAATTAAATTTGGGCAACTGTGGTGTATCATTGTCAATGCTTAAGATGAAGCCAAGGTGGAATTCCTGCATGGAATGCTCCGCTGAAGTATATAAAATTCACGTGATGAAACTGATGTTTTGAGTAACTTAGTAGCTCAGAAAAGTTGCCCTGTAGTCAACATTTACAATAGCCAATAAAATGTCTCACAATTTCCAAAAAAAACTCTTAAACCTCCCATCTAGCATTACCCACTTGCTCTGCAGCTGTCCATCCCCATGCTCCCTATGCTAAAATTCAGTATGGCCAAATACACTCTGTTTGTCGCCAAAATGTATGAATCCTCCCTGACTACAACTACCGTCCATGCAACGGAGAAAGCTGCAAACTTTATAGTGTCACCTTTTATGTGTTTAAAGCCACTGAAAGACATTAAGAATTCAAACAATTCTAAAGATTTAACAGGCTTTAAGTTTCTTCATTTCCTGTTGTTGTGTGGTCTAAGACTTTCTTGAACTAAGTGCAAAATAACATCACTGAAGGGTTAGCGGCAGTGGACTCCTTCTCCCACTTTGCTAATTGGTAGGAAATTGGTTGCCCAAATTTCTGCCTTTCATATGAGCTGAAAAATAATGTAAGCCACACGGGAGCATCCTTAGGGTAAAAAGCCGTTTGAATATGTAGGATGACTGATTGAGGAAAAGGACATCCTGATACCCACAGTATTCATTTGTACCTCTTACTCATTCCACATCAGCTATACTACTATTTCAAGGAAAAAAGAGCACTGCTGTCACCTCATCACCAGCTAAAGTAAAAACATTTCCAGTGAAGTTCCTCAACAGCTTCACTGAGTGGAATGGAGGAGGGGAACTCCCTGGTAATCTGGTAAACCCCCTGCTTCTGCCTCCTGCAGCCTACAGAGCAGCACCACACACCAGCAGTGGAAAGTATCTCTTTCAAGGTGGGATTATACAGGGCTTTCAGTTTTTTGTCTCAAAATCAATTCTTTCAGTTTCTCTTTTATAATCACTTCAGTTTTTCAGCGTATTTCATATTCACATCCTTTGTTTATTAAAGACTTCATAATCTGTTTATGTGCATTTCTGTTTGTATAAGAAGGGGAGATTGTTATTATTTTATTTATATATAATTCTAGTTTCCGGTTTAATGGCCACATTTGAGTTCTTAAGAAACATTTTTTTTTAAGTGCTAGTAAGGATTGTCAGTTTAATTGCCAGTCCAGTCATTTCATTGTCCTGTAATTCAGAGCCCATTTACCAGTTCCTGATGTTATAAAACCTCCTGCATGTGATCAAGATACCACCCTCTCCTGTCTGACCAGTGTCCGATGGAGCTAGACAAACAGAAATATTGACCCTGACGTGATTTGAACACGCAACCTTCTGATCTGGAGTCAGACGCGCTACCGTTGCGCCACAGAGCCTGAAAGCCAGCTTACCAAACTGGTGACAAGTCCAACACTGGGGGGGGGAGACAGTGATTAAAAACATTGTAGTAATCGGTTTAAGGTGAGTTATTACGCCTATTCTCAGGTCCATACTTGTGTTTTGTGTTTCTACTAGAACATTTACAACATATACGGCCCAAGGTTGCAGCACCTGTACTCTCTGTTGTAGAGCTGTCTCTTTAAAATCAATTGTGCCAATATTATGAACAAATCACTTTTTCTGGGATTTGGGGTGTTACTTTGTGTCTCTGGTGCTTCCACACGCGTACAAACTTGGAAAAAAAAAAAACATCCATGCTGTTTTGAGTGAGATACAGGTTTCTGAATGTGTCCTGCCTTCAGTCTCTGGGTGAGCTGTTCAAAATCGGCAGGGTTATCTACGTCATTGGCCGAAACATTTGGTGTGTGCTCGCCACTTTAGCTAATACCACATCAGCTAGCTGTTTCTATAACTTTGGTCAGTACAAGGCAAGATTAGCCGGGAGACTTCTTCTAAACGAGGGTGTACTTCCAAATTTGCATGGAATACCTGCAGTCGAGGGACTAGCTGCGAGGGACTAGTCATTTAATTGTCCTGTAATTCAGAGTCCATTTTCCAGTTCCTGATGTGATAAAATCTCCAACATGTGTTCAAGATACCACCCTATCCAATCTGACCAATGTCCAATGGAGCTAGAGAAAAAGAAACATTGACCCTGACGTGATTTGAACACGCAACCTTCTGATCTGGAGTCAGACGCGCTACCATTGCGCCACAGAGCCTGAAAAATCATTTACCAAACTGGTGACAAGTCCAACACTGGGGGGGAGCCATTGATTAAAAACATTGTAGTGGGGGGGCGGGGGGATAGATGCGCCGTTGCCAGCTCTTAAATATTTATCCATTCATTTTGTTTTAAACGTCTGTTTAGCTCGTTGACTTTCTCCTATTATCGGTTCGGACTATTTAAGACGTGCTGATATGTCCGGGAAGGGTTCTACTTGTTTCAGGGCTGAAACCCACGGTTCACTGGGAACCCTGCAGTCTGCTATAGACTCTTTTGGCACACGCCTCGCTGAAGTTGAAACTTCCCTGCAAGAGTGCAACGTTAGGATTACTGCGCTTGAGGCCAAATGTGAAAAGCTGGTGAATTGCACCAAGTTGCTAATGGATAAATCAGAGGACCTTGAGTTGAGGAGCAGACGGCAGAATCTACGTGTTGTGGGTGTTCCTGAAAACATGGAGGCTGGCTCGGATCTAGCATATGGGCAATCTAGACACGTGCCCAGGGGCCCTTGTGTGGAGAGGGGCCCTCCGTGATGGGAGTTTTTTTCCCCGGCTACATAAACAAGTCTATACAAGGGTTGGCCTCGATCTTGATAATTATCCAATCAGAATAAAATAAAAGTTGTTTACAAAAAATGAAGTCTCGTGATTGTCTGTTTTATATGTCAGTTGGATGACTGGACATTTAATGTTTGGGAGCAGGCCGCATGCACTGTGTAGATTGGCTAATGATGAAGGTGGTTGGACATAGTGATTCAAGATCAGTTTTCTAAGAACGAGTTGAGATTGAAAGAGTGGAATTAATTTGTAACAGATCCCTGGTCAGATTGGGTTGTATCAGTGAGTGAAAGTGTGGGAATAATTATCGGAAAGTTAGTGTTCGTAGAAAATGGACAGCAACCAAAAGCCCAGCGGGGCTGCCAAGTGAAAAAAAAAAGGAGGGAAAGGAAGAGAAAGAAGCGGCTGCTATAAAAAATGTCCCGCGAATATATAGCTCTTTTAAAAGAGCTGGGAATGATGAAGAGGAGGACGTCGAAGAGCTAGCCAACGTTAGCTTGGAAGAATCGCTGCCCTCTACCAGCTATGCTCAGCCACAGCTAACGGTAGCTAACATTCACTTTAGCGAAGTTGTGGAAAAAGACATAGATGAGGCCGGTCATCAGCATTAGAGAACAAGGTAATGGCACCTCAGGTACCATCATCTCTGAAGACCCTGCACTATGGGGACCGATTACAGAAACAGTCTGGGAGGAAATTATACTCAGAGGGATATTAGCCTTTCAGAATCGGGCAGCTAAATATCCAGCATCTCGGAGGGAAAAGAGACTGGCGGCGGAAAGACACACTCTCTCACTAACGGGGCACTGACCCGACACCTTCACAATGGTGAAACTGTACCACGGGAGTGGATTCTATATTCACTGTCCACCTGACATAATTATTGCTTTGCCTGTAAAGTGCTATCAACACACAGCAACACATTTGTAGTAGGGTTTAGCGAGCTGGTGAGGGATCTTGACTTTGAGGATTTGATTTGCGACTTTGCAAAGAAAAAGATAAGAGCTTCAGGGCCCACGGGCCCCTGGGGGTACTAATCCGGCCTTGCATGGAGGGGCCACAGTTCACAGCATTTATGACGGACTTCTTTGCAGAGACGCTGGCCCTCATTTATCAAAAGTTCGTACAACAAATTTCCAGCGTACACCTGGCGTACACCCAAAACCACGGTGACTTTGAGATTTATCAATATGGACGTTGGCATACGGCATGCTCAAATCCTACGCCAGCTCAGGAGGTGGTGTACATGTACGCACGTTTTGATCCGAGTGGATCGGGCGAATGACGCTAATGGATAACTTCTCACTGGCCTCTTGATGTCGGTCTCTTTATAGCTACACACAGGCTGACCAATCTGCATGGTGGAGGACTGTTCCTCTTTTTTCTTTTATTTCTCAGATACTTATTATGTAGGCTCCTCTGTTATACATGGCTTCTCAAGGTGGTGAGTCAAAATATTATTTATGCTTTGATCTGTTTAAATGGGTTTTTATAACGTGTTTTATAACTATATATGGTTACTTGTGGAGCACTGATTTGATGCACAGTTAGGATGCATAATGTAGGGTGTAGACGCTTAGTTCAGGGAAGAGTTTTGAGAAGGAGGACCTAGTTGGTTTGTTTTTCTTTTTTTTTAATTCCTTTTCTCCACTTTGTTTTTTAGTTATGTTAATATGTTTATCAGAAGGTCTTGTACACAGAGTCTTATACTGCACAGGTATCTAAGCAAATCTATTGTGCACACAATTTGGGATCATGGTTGTGTTGGAGATTTCCTCCTCTGTGTTCCCTCTTTTTGGGACAATGTGTCTGATTCCAATAAAACACCTATATACAGTGACACCAACAACAAGTGGGACACAATCATGACGTGGAACGGAATTTATTGGATATTTCAAACTGTTTTAACAGATAAAAAACTGAAAACTTGGGCGTGCAAAATTATTCAGCCCCCTTAAGTTAATACTTTGTAGCGCCACCTTTTGCTGCGATTACAGCTGTAAGTCGCTTGGGGTATGTCTCTATCAGTTTTGCACATCGAGAGACTGAAATTTTTGCCCATTCCTCCTTGCAAAACAGCTCGAGCTCAGTGAGGTTGGATGGAGAGCGTTTGTGAACAGCAGTTTTCAGTTCTTTCCACAGATTCTCGATTGGATTCAGGTCTGGACTTTGACTTGGCCATTCTAACACCTGGATATGTTTATTTGTGAACCATTCCATTGTAGTTTTTGCTTTATGTTTTGGATCATTGTCTTGTTGGAAGACAAATCTCCGTCCCAGTCTCAGGTCTTTTGCAGACTCCATCAGGTTTTCTTCCAGAATGGTCCTGTATTTGGCTCCATCCATCTTCCCATCAATTTTAACCATCTTCCCTGTCCCTGCTGAAGAAAAGCAGGTCCAAACCATGATGCTGCCACCACCATGTTTGACAGTGGGGATGGTGTGTTCAGGGTGATGAGCTGTGTTGCTTTTACGCCAAACACAACGTTTTGTATTGTTGCCAAAAAGTTTGATTTTGGTTTCATCTGACCAGAGCACCTTCTTCCACATGTTTGGTGTGTCTCCCAGGTGGCTTGTGGCAAACTTTAAACAACACTTTTTATGGATATCTTTAAGAAATGGCTTTCTTCTTGCCACTCTTCCATAAAGGCCAGATTTGTGCAGTATACGACTGATTGTTGTCCTATGGACAAAGTCTCCCACCTCAGCTGTAGATCTCTGCAGTTCATCCAGAGTGATCATGGGCCTCTTGGCTGCATCTCTGATCAGTCTTCTCCTTGTGTGAGCTGAAAGTTTAGAGGGACGGCCGGGTCTTCGTAGATTTGCAGTCTGATACTCCTTCCATTTCAATATTATCGCTTGCACAGTGCTCCTTGGGATGTTTAAAGCTTGGGAAATCTTTTTGTATCTAAATCCGGCTTTAAACTTCTCCACAACAGTATCTCGGACCTGCCTGGTGTGTTCCTTGTTCTTCATGATGCTCTCTGCTCTTTAAACGGACCTCTGAGACTATCATAGAGCAGGTGCATTTATACGGAGACTTGATTAAACACAGGTGGATTCTATTTTTCATCATTAGTCATTTAGGTCAACATTGGATCATTCAGAGATCCTCACTGAACTTCTGGAGAGAGTTTGCTGCACTGAAAGTAAAGGGGCTGAATAATTTTGCACGCCCAATTTTTCAGTTTTTTATCTGTTAAAATTTTTTGAAATATCCAATAAATTTCGTTCCACTTTATGATGGTGTCCCACTTGCTGTTGATTCTTCACAAAAAAATACAGTTTTATATCTTTATGTTTGAAGCCTGAAAGGTGGCAAAAGGTCGAAAAGTTCAAGGGAGCCGAATACTTTCGCAAGGCACTGTATATCCCTGCACATTCGTTAAATTGGTATTACACAGAGATGGGGACTCGAGTCTGAGACTCGGACTCGAGTCGTACTTAAGTCACACAAACAGCTGACTTCAGACTTGACTCGGACTCGACCCAAAAGACTTCAGACTTGACTTGCGACTCGACCCAAAAGACTTCAGACTTGACTTGCGACTCGACCCAAAAGACTTCAGACTTGACTCGGACTCGAGCTTCGAGACTCGTCAACAACCTATTTTCATGCAATTATTGCTTTTTAAATCTAAATTGATTTATGTATTTTTATTTTCTTTTATTGGCGCATATACGTTGGGGAAACACATGACGAGCTGCGTGTCCCTTGGCCTTTGCCGTAATGTGCAATGTACGCATGCGCTATGCGGCGCGCGCACACATAAAAAAATGCAGCGACGATGGCGACACCAAATCCTCCTGCAGTTGTGCCTTTTGTCATTAGTTTTGCTTACAATAACTTCATAAACAGTGGCAGTAAGCGAACAGCTACATGCAAGGAGTGTGGCACCAAGATACATGACGCTGGATCAACAACATCGAACTTCATCAGACATCTCAAAAAGCACCCAGATAGGTCAGTCAGTCACGCTAAAGTGAAAGAGACGTTACATTTAGCATATATCGCCACAGGTAACAAGCTAACCATCGCAAAGTGTTGTGCTAATGCTGGTGACAGGCAAATTGTATTGGTATAGTTGTATCCATATGATGTGACAGACTTAGGTTAATATTTCACCAGTAGCAGAAGATTAGACTATACGATGTCCTAAGTTGGAGACCCATTGTAAGTTCTGGATGTAACAGAATTAAGCTTCACATCCACTCATGGCTGCAGTGCCCACATTTTATTTCAGAAAAATGATTTTGATACTGTACTGTATGGATGGTAGCTACAGGACATGCTATGTATTCATAAGATTTAACAATACAGTGTTAGGGACAGATCAGACTTGAGACTTGACTTGGACTTGACTTGGACTCATGGCAAAAGACTTGAGACTTGACTTGGACTTGACTTGGACTCAAGCTCAAAGACTTGAGACTTGACTTGGACTTGACTTGGACTCAAGCTCAAAGACTTGAGACTTGACTTGGACTTCCAAAAAATGACTTGTGAACATCTCTGGTATTACATTGATCCTAGACAAAAGCCAAATAAGATGATAAGATAAAGTCAAATACATTTGTTTAATCAGTCAAGCATCGAAGTTTCAATACACAGATCTGTGGAATCACAAAGCTTGCAGAGACTAAGTTTCCCTAGCAACAGACAAAAACCCGGAGCCGGTCCACGTATCTCTAGACTGTCAGAACTTGTGAACCTTGATCTATTCTTCCCCTCATCTCTTGTGCTTTCTTTCTTGGGCCCCCTCTTCTTGTCCAGCACAGGGAGTGTTATCTTCACACAACACACGCCAGGATGGGGGCCACTGTGCTGTGTCTCGTCCTCATTTGCTCTCGCACAAAGCGGTACGTTCTGCACCTGTTTCAATTGTTATTATTACTCAATATGCGTTGTTCGAGGCCACTTTGACCCTAACTATCTTATATTTACCGCTTAAGCTAAACCATCTGTGCGTCAGAGTTTCCGTTGTTCGGGGAATGCAGATGTGTCTCGCCCGGAGAACTTATCACCACCACTATGACAGCACACAACTCCAACACCAAAACACACTTGGTCTCTTATGGAAACCTTTTACATTATTATTATATTTATCTGAAATTAGGAGGAAGTCATTGTGGTGTCCATGAAGAAAAAAGATAGGCATAAATCTAGCATACACATTTACCCAAATTATTCAGGCTAATTGATGACGGACGGCTGCGTGCTCCGCCGTCCATCAATACCCACCAGGTCCGGATTTGTTGCGGCACAGCTGCGGCCATGACTGACAGCTGTAGTCACGAGGACCCACGAGATCTCGCAAATTCACGTAGAATAGAACCACAAAACCACCACCAGTTAGTTTCCATCCAGAGGAGTAGAGGGGAAACAGCTCTGAGCTGTGTTTTCAAGGTGTGGTGCAGGGAAATATGATCCACCGTGAGCACGGTGAGTTTTACTTTGAAAATTAACCAGATTTTTATTTTGTTTCTGTGCTCGACTTCCTGTCCTGCACTATCTGCCGTGTGCTGAATTGCTGCGGAGCTCTCCAGCGTCCAGCAAAAATAGAAGCTCTGCGTATCTGCTCCGGAGGGCTGCGGAACACCGAAGCTGGAACGGAGTAGGGACGCAGATGTTCTGCAGTCAGCGGAAATACACACATTGACTTTAATGGAAACCTAATGACTCCGTCGACGTTCCGGAGCCGTTCCACATCCAGTGGAAATTGCCGGTGATGCACCCTGTCCATATGCCTTCCCCGTTGCAGTGAAAGTTACAGCGGCACTGCATTTCTATGCGTCTGGGTCGTTCCAACACCCCCTGAGCTCCATTGGAGGCATTTCCCAATCTGCCATAAGTTCAGCTATACATGCAGTTACATCAGGTCTAGTCCGACATGCTAGGGAATACATCCAATTCCCCGTCACACCTGACCGTTTTGGGCGAAATATGGGTTCCCTGGTGTGCTTGGTGCTGTAGACTGCACCCATGTGCAGCTACGTGCCCCATCTGAAAACGTACTGATATACATCAACCACAAGGGAACCCATTTGATCAACTTACAAGTCATTTCCAATGCTACTTGTAAAATCACCCATGGCGAATTACCCTGGCTCAAGCCACGACTCATTTATACTGGCAAACTCTGGCATTCCTGCCATCTTCGAGGGGAATCATCCCTTGGATGGGTGGCTGTTAGGGGACAACGGCTATACGTTAAAGACATGGCTGATGACATCATTTATTATGCCAGCAACAGAGAGTGAAATGCTATTTAATCGAAAACACACACAAACACGCAGAGTAATTAAACCAACATTCGGCATACTGAAAATGCGCTTCAGGTGTTTGGATAGGTCAGGAGGCACTGTACAATACAGTCCTCAAAAAGTCGCAGCATTCTTTGTGGCTTGTTGTGTTTTACACAACATGTCCAAGAATCATGGATGTGTTGATGACATAAATGAGGAAATATTAGAGGACTTAAGGAGACGTGATGTTGAACTGCATGTGCCGATGCCACTTAACCCAAATGCCGCAGCAGCAGCAGCACGGGAGAGGAGAGCGTATCTGACAAAAGCGCTGCATCGTCTATAGTGAGTGACGATTTGTTTAATATTTGAACCATTGTAACTAATCCTTACAGACTTATTGAAGCTATTACGCTTCCACGTCAGTAGATGGCGCTATGGCGCTGCTGTGGATCCATTAGGGAGACCGTAGCTCTTAGCTCTGCTCATACGCAGCTCAGAAATAAACGAGCTTTGCCGTGAGCAACATGCTAACGTGCTCTCTGTTGATTCACAGGTACTGAAAAACTCACTTTTTAATATGGTATTATATATTGTATTCGCATACTGCTTGTATCAGCAAATTATTTAAATGTTATAGAAATAGTTGTGTGATGTTGTGAGCTGATTTTGAGGTGTTTGTTTTCGGAGTAAAAAGCGTAACTTTGAAGCTAGTTGTCCCGACCAGTGTCAGCAGGCTGAGTAGTTCTTATGAACTTCGGTTTTACAGTGTAGTTTTTCATAGTAGTTTGTAAGTGTAAGTTACTGATATTAGCATCCTGTAACATAAGAAAATATGTTCTATCTTTTGTTCAGAGTATTAGCCAGCCAGCAGTAAGGAAATGGTGATGAGAAATACTGTTTCAAGCTAGTTTTACATTCCCGGTCATTCAGTAACATGGCGACGCCATCTTGTCAAGCGCTAATATTAAGTGCACGTGTATGAGAGAACATGATGTGTAAGAATGTTGTATGTATGGATGTGTATTATGCTACGGTTAAATTTGTGTTAGCAGGATGCCATTGGTTATATGTAAAAGACTGTAGGTGTCCGAGTCCAGTGAATGTGAAGTGAAGTTATATTATTTTGGTATCTTTTAGTATTTTAAATTAAGCCATGTCTTGTATGTGTAATATGTGTTAAATCATTTGAATTTATGTGCACTTATTTTCTGTCAGACTGTTTCATATTATTTATCATCAGTTTGGTTACACCATTTATTACATTTTTAAACGTTTTATTATCATCTTAACATGCACTTTCATCAGAGTTAATACATACAACAACTGTATGCAATTGTTTCAGAAATAAACAAGCTTTGCTGTGAGCAACACGCTAACGTGCTCTCTGTTGATTCACAGTTTTAAGCTTCACAGTGCTTTCTAGCCAGTGTAGCCATTGCTGCCGGTCCAGATTCCCCCTAGGTCTGATGCCGGTAACACTTAGATAGATCTAGTAAAACTGTGCAGTCTAGTATGGGGCAAGGTTGATCTCTACTCGGCTGCTGCATGGATGACACTTAAAGGGACCCTCCACAACACCGATCGGCAGTATACATTTTACTCAAAAGTACATAAATCATCCTCCAGGATTGACTATTTTTTTACCTCTAAAAATGCCCTTCAGAGGGTCCTTTCTTGCTCTACTGGCAATATAATTATTAGTGACCCCGATAATTGGGGCTCTACTATATCATTTTCAGTAAATCTTAAGAAAAAACAGAGAGCGGAACAACAGTTTCTTGAGGAGCAACTAAACAAATTGCAGGGAGAATTTAACCTTAAGCCTTCAGAGGGCCTGAGGCTCCAATTTGCACAGCAACTCTTCTATCTAAAGAGGCTCAGAAATCCATACTGTTCGGTAAGCACAAGATATATGAATTTGGCAACAAGCCAAGCAAGTATCTAGCCAATTTGATTAAGGAAAATGCTGGCTTCCAGGCTATTCCAGTTGTAAAGAACAGTGCTGGTACAAGAGTCCATAGCAACAAAGATATAAACAACTCATTTGTTGATTTCTATGAACACTTATACAATTCTGAATCAGATCACAGTTCTGGGCAGTTGATGCATAATTTATTTTCATCTGTCAAACTCCCTCAAACCTCTGAGACTCAGAAAGAGAGGCTGAATAGGCCTGTTCCCCGTGAAGAAGTGATAGAGGCAATCAGTGACTTACAAAATAACAAGGCCCCAGGACCTGATAGGCTGACCCCTGAATTTTATAAAGCTTTTGGAGATCTGTTGGTTGACCCTCTTCTTAATATGCTATCCCATTCCTTTGATTATGGGGCTCTCCCTGACACTCTGATGGATGCAAACATTTCCCTAATTTTAAAGAAAGGCAAACCTGCAGATGAATACGCCTCCTACAGAACAATTGCCCTGCTGGACATAGAATGGAAATTATTGGCTAAAATTCTGGCTAAGAGGCTTGAGGGTGTCCTTCCAGATTTAATTTCGTTGGACCAAACTGGGTTCATATTGGGTCGTAACTCACGCAATAATGTAAGGAGACTATTTAACCTCATACAGTATGGTTCAAAGCCAGAGGCCATCTCCCTTGACGCAGAGAAGGCCTTTGACAGGATTGAGTGTCCCTACCTGCTGGGTGTTCTTTCAAAATTTAACCTTGATGACAACTTTATTAAGTGGATATTTCTTCTATATGCTGCCCCTCGTGCCTCTGTTATTAAAAGAGGCCTGAGGTCTTCCTCGTTCTCGGTAAGACAGGGCACTAGACAGGGTTGTCCGGCCTCGCCACTTATAGTCGCCCTTGTGATGGAGCCCCTAACAGAGGCCATTAGATCTGATCCTTTGGTGACAGGCATTGAAGTGGGCTCCACGTGTCATAAAATCTCACTCTACTGTGATGATGTCCTCCTCTACCTAAGCAGTCCTGAATCTTCTATCACACGGGTTGTTGACATAATTAATTACTTTGGTCGATTTTCAGGTTACAAAATGAATTACTCTAAATCTGAAGTTATGCCCCTCACTCATCTTCTTCTTGGTCTCCGCAATGCTCCGCCCCTTTCCGCTGGTCCCCATCTGGTTTTGTCTACCTAGGCATACACATTACTCCCTTACTCTCAGGCCTCTACAAAGCCAATTTTTTACCTGCAATTCGTAAGATTAAGGAAGACCTGGCCCGATGGACATCTTTGCCGCTGTCTCTCCTAGGTAGGGTGAATCTTATCAGAATGACTATACTCCCCGGTTACTGTATCCTTTCCAAATGATCCCAGCTCTGTTAACAAGAAAATCATTTTCTGCTATAAACAGCTCTTTGACTTCGTTTTTTTGGAAGAACAAGCAAGCCAGGTTGAAACTAACTACACTACAGCGCCCCCTCAAGGAAGGGGGCTTGACAGTACCGGATTTTAGAAGCTATCAGTTAGCGTCTCTTTGCGCCCATATTTGGCACTGGTTTGACAGGGGCCACCTGGCTTTGTTTAGAGGCTGCCCCAGTGGCCCCTATTCCTTTGCGTCATATATTATATGCATTTAAGGGGTGGGCTCGCCTTAATTTAAAGGGCAATTTTATTTTACAGAATACTTTAAAAGTCTGGAGGATGATAAGAAAGTTAGAAAACCAAGATGTTTATTTGAAACTAGATTTTCCTCCTGGTCTGGTCAGCCTTCTCAATGTGGTTTAGTAGGGGTATAAAGACTGTGGGTGACTGGCTGACAGAGGGCACTGTGTTGTCTTTTGATCATCTCAGAGAGAAGTACAATCTTCCACAGAATACCTTATTATGGAGAAGGCTGTTCAGAAGTCTGACTCCAGGAAACTTATTAGCAGGTTTTATAAGGCCATGTCAACTTCAACCAGTGATTGTACGGTCCACGTCAGATCTCTCTGGCAAGAGGATTTTGGGGAGACTATCTTGGACGATGTGTGGGATGGGGTTTAGCCCTGCAGGTTGCTTATTTACCAACAAAGTCAGGGAGATGCAATTTAGGGTCATACACAGGCTCCAAATCACACCGGTGAAATGCAATAAGCTTAACCCACTCTCGAAATTTTGTAATAAATGTAAGATTTCTGTATATATATATATATATATATATATATATATATATATATATATATGTATATATATATATATATATATATATATATATATATGTATATATATATATATATATATATATATATATATATATATATATATATATATGTGTGTGTGTGTATATATATGTGTGTATACATATTTCCACTGTATATTATTTAGTAATTACTTCTGGGTCAAAATATGTAAGGAAATTGATGTTATATTCAAGAAAAAACTAACTCTTACTCCCGACAGCTGTATTCTGGGGTTAAATCCTAAAGCATTGGGTCTCGGCTCCTCCAAACTAAAGCTGCTGAAGGTGCTTCTCTTTCATGCAAGGAGATGCATTCTTCTTCTGTGGATCTCGGACTCTGTTCCCACGATTTCACAATGGACTCGGAGTGTGTTCGAACATGGTGCACGGAGCCTTTGGAGTGGCCTCTATGGTTTAGCATGGTCTGAGATCTCAAAGTACATTTCCAGATAACACACAATGATAAGCCATTTTGACTGATTACGTTGAGTATGCCTCAACTGTGCAAACCTTCTGTGTTTTTGTTGTTATGGTTTAGTTTTTTGTTGTTATCTTAGTCGTGTTTTAAGGGGGGTTGGCTAAAAGGAGGGCTTTATTCTTTACTCCGTTGCTGTCTTACTTTATGTTCTATGTGCCCCTTGGAAATTCAATAAAGATATGTTAAAAAAAAAAAAGTAGTTCCAGAATTCCTTGATGAATGTTAAATTACAGCAGATATTGTCCATCGCTAGTTCAATTTATAGTGCCATAAGCTATCTCAGGTCCAGATAGAGTAGGTCTAGACCACATTTACAGAGACCCAACAATTCCCCCAAGAGCATGCACTTGGACCAGTTATTTTGATTAATAGGAGTAGCCTACTTCAGTCATTTAGGACTTCCATAAAGTTGGGGGAGTCAAGAGGCGGCAGAGGGCAAAAAATTGAGTCTTTTAGTCCCTAGCATGAGTCAAGCTCCAAAGACAATGGCCCTCATTTACGAAACAAACGTATGACAGAAAACAAGCGTAAAACTGGCGTAAGGTCATTTCCACGCAAAGCTCGGCATTTATCAATATGGACATGATCAAATCTCACGTCAAGTTTAAACTCGTGTACGCAAGTTTTGGAGTCAGTGTGGACTTGCGGTGCAGCATATAATCACAGGAGAAGGAGAAGTCATCAGTTGATCACTTATCAGCAATGGCAGATCTGGCTCTTTTAGAAGACCTCTATTCACCGGTACAACAGTGCACACGTACACGCACGGGCCACGGTGGAGCGCTCCATTGGATTGATTAATGGCAGATGGCTCGGTCTTCTGTCTTGCATCAGCAGACTTTCTGCCGTGTATAGTAGGGTCCTACTATACACGGCAGAAAAAGTCTGCAAAATAGTTTTAGGGGTTTTGGGGTTCTGTACAACATCTCGCAGGAAAACAGGGTGGTATAAATGTAGTGATGGAGCCAGATGAAGTGTTGTTAATGGCCACAAGTGAACGATTTATTTCTGCCATTTCGGGAGACAGGGTCAGGGTGGTGGTCCAGCACGGGGGGGGGGCTCTCCCTCACAGCTGTTGCCTGGCTGACTCATGAAAAAAACACGAGTAAAATAAAAGACACTGCATAAACTCCACTACTGTGTGTTTATTTAAATATAGTGTTGAGATATTTCTATTATTTTAGACATATTATCCAAGATATAGTATAAGTGTCTCATGTGCCTATCTGTGTGTGAGTGTACGTTCTGTTGGAAAGGTTTGGGTGCAGTTTAATGAGGTGAGATAGCCTGTATGAATGTGCTGTGTTTAGGCCTCGGTCAAGAAGTCACGGAGAAGGGAAGAGGAAGAATGAGACATGAGTGGTCTGTCTTATCTCTAGCTGGAGTCAAACAGACATCCAGCCTGACTGGGGGGACAGCCCATGGAGGATAAATAGACTTGGAACTTTTGAATATTCGCTCATTACTTTGGAGACATGGGGAGGTCTCGGTGGTGGGCACGCATGTGAAGGCCAGCATGTGTGTTTGTATATTTAAAAATGCTGTTACTAAAGAAGTGTTAATTTTATTATATTGTCTCAGTGATTTATTTCAGTCCACTGGTTAAGTGATCATCAAAAGAACACGCTTAAGAGGGATAGTTTAGAGTGTAAGGCAATTGGAATCAGAATCTGGGGCCTAAGTGCCTGAGGTTTCAGATCCTTAATTTATCCTTCTTCAATAGGTACACCTACACGTAGGCACAAGAGATTTCAATATAAGCCTATATATTACTATTAGGACTATAGCATACATATGTCAAGGATGTATAAATTAAATAAACTTCAGCTAGAGTCCAATTTACCACGGCAACACTGTTGACTGCATCGGTGATCTCTTTCCATTCCGCATTCTTTCTACAGCCTTCAATACCAGTTTTCAGGCTGCCAAAGAATGAACCTGAGATATCAGGGTTTCAATCTCCACCTCTGAAAAGTGCCTCTTCTCAGCTGGATTACGTCTCACCATGTCATAAATTGTAGGGGCGAGGCCTCAAAACCCAGAATATATTGGGGCGTGATATTTAAATTACGATTGTTTCCAGCCGCTGCATTTATCAATGTACGACCATTCTTACGCTCCGATTGGTGTGATATCAACGTTTCATGAATCACACGTGAAGCCTGTCATAAGATTATTTCTGTGTTCATATCTGCGCTGGTTTCTACATTAGGTTGATAAATGAGGGCCATTGCAAGGGCGCGGGAAGGGGGTGCTAAGGGTGCTGCAGCACCCCCTGCTGGCAGGATGCTGGACTTTATATTTTTAATTTTTAAAATAATTACTAATTCACTGTCTGACATTATTTATATTTTTGTATATCAAATAATGAGGCAAATAGCAAAAAATGGTTATAGATAGGTTTGAATATAGCCTACTAAAAATGAACTGTTCTAGCTGCTATAGAGGCCAAAGTGACAGTGAGTCAAGTGACGTGACTCGCTGAGCAGCGAGCAGGCTGAGGCTAGTTGACTGGAACGTTAGTTGTAGAAAAGAATATGTCGCAGAAAAGGATACAAGATTTTTTTTCCGGCATAGTAATGCAGCTAAAATTAGCAAGATGTCATCTGTAGATGTTACAGTTGATGTTTCCTCGTCCACCACCGAGGCAAACTGTTGGGGCAGCGGAAGAGCCAGAGTCTGAAATAACGTTAGCAAGCAACTCGGCTAACGTTAGCAGCACCATCATAGCATCTAACGATAACTTTACAGAAGGATTGGAAAAGCCCTGTCAGCCAAGCAACTTCAGTTATCCTGGAAGGAGGTTCGGGACAGAAACTTTTCAGCTGAGATGAGAATGAATGATAAGCCGTTTCTTGTCTTGTGTCATTTGTTGTGTTAGAGTGCCATCTTCTACTGGGCACAATTGGTAATTATCCTGAAATACGGGAAGATGTTCAGTTTACTTCCTGTTCACGTGTGGAAAAGAAATACAGTTTACACGCTGGTTCAGTGTCTCCTGAAACTTTGGTTATTCTGCAAAAATAATAAGCTGCTTTAAAGATAGACCGTTCCCTGTGAGGGCAATGCCTGTAAGTACGACTGTTTTCATTGCATATGTTTTGTGTAACAGAAACCGCTTTGACGTGGTTAGGACATGTTTGCTGTGGAGAAGGCACAAATTAGGCTATTCAGAAATTGTTGGCGAGGTCATTGCAGCCTGATTATTATCATATATTTTCAAGACAAACATCTCTGGTGTGGTTTTGACGATCAGAAAAGTAATTTACCTTAGCTATATACTGAAACAGGCTAAGTGCGCTTCTGTGATGTTAGGGTGAGTGCATTGGAGTCAGAGTGGCGAGTCAACAGTGGAATTTGTGGCTACCCAGGACTTTTCTAAAACTTCTCACTCTCACCCATAGACTAAAATGACGTATTTATCTGTCAAAATCTGAAACATTTCCTGGGGGAAGAAATCGTCAGACATCCATTATTTTGTTATTCAGCACCCCTGGTCAAAAATAGGTTCCCGCGCGCCTGGGCCAATGTGTCTTACATTACCCATAATGCTGCTGTGGTTATTAGCCACTTTATCAAATGAGTCCAATCACCCTGTTTGTGGCATAATGCAGACTGTGTGAAAACACGTCTGTTTTCTGGACAATGGATTCCATCTATCTATCTCTTATACATTTCTAGTCTCCAAGACCAAGCCACAATATCCCTGGTGCCATCACAATGATTGATATGCATTTCATTGCTCATATGTTAATGAGAGTTTGGTGAAAACATCTTTGTGTGGAGCGCAGAGTGGAAAGCTGCTCCTTCACAATGAAGAGAGATGTCCCCTGGATGCAGAAATCATTTTATTTGGTTCCCTGCATTCTCTGTTGTGTCAGCCAATTTTAAAAGCATGTAGATGCATTTAAGCCCTTTTGGTCCCAAATAGTTCAGTGTGTTCAGTGGTAGGTCTTTTGGTTTTACATTAATAACTCTGCATTGGTTAAAAAATGCAATTTACGCCCCTCTGGTTCTCACCCCTCATTTAGTTCCATTTTATAGATGTTCCTTAATTTTTTCGGGTGTCATGTTGCATTGTGCTCCACACTCTCTTTATTCTTAAACACTTAGATATTACCAGTAAATGTATTTAGACTACTTGGTGCATGATGTGGGAGGTTCTCCCCCTTGGACATGCAAAAGGCTTTTAAGTGATAATAATTATGAAATTATGAAAACTACACCATACAAAAATATTTTTAAAAGCACCTTAAATTCACAAACAAACTTTTATTTATTTTTATTTTATTTATTGTATTTATTTAAATGGTATTTATTTCATCATGTATAAATATATTTTTCCTTAAAAAAATGTAGTTACCGATCATGGTGAGTTTACAATAACCTGCATGTTCTCATCTTAAATTATCATATATTAACATTATTTCATTATGAATCTAGGAATTTCTATTGAAAATAGTATTTGATTGTATTTGGTTTGCAGTAAACCGTCTGGATCATGATCCAGTTAACTGTCAATATGCTGCACTTTTGCAGGTTTTAAACCAATTTCAGAGAACCAAAAAATCCAGACTCATGCCAAATCGTCAACATTGTAATCTGAATAACTGGGTTATCCATGATGAATAAAGAGGCCCTTAGAAGAGAAATCCTGTTAAATCCTGTTTGATTTGTAGCTCACTGTTGAGAGCAGTAGGTGTCAGCAGGAACAGTAGTATGACAGAATGGAAACATATACTCTGCTGCTGTTTGAAGACAGGTCTATTCCTGAAAGCAACAAACCCATAGGCCTAGCCCTGAACTCGGAGTTAATGAAAAATGAGATGGGAAACTCCACGTTTTCAGTTCCATTACAGCTGATCAGTCAGTTCAATCAGCTCTGTATGTTCAGTTTGAGTAAAACATGTGCGTGGTGAGCACCATGACAACAGGTGAATACAGTAAAAGGCAGAGCCTTTATTTTAATCCAATGGACATAGAGATATTTATGCATCTGTATACCAGAATTACATTTCCTGGCTGATAAAGTGTTGGATTCGGACAGTATATCAGGCTGTAGCCTACATTATATTTTTTTAATTTATATGCACGATTACCTTCCCTCATTTTAGGGTGTACAAACTCAAAGTTTGCACTTAACGCACTTGCTGAATTACACCCCAGGGCCCTGTTCTTCTCATTCAGATTACTGTGCTGTAATCCTGGTATTCTATCCTGTAATCTGGTTGTTTTCTCATCCAGCTAATTTGGATCTTTGGAAGCAGTTTGAGGTATAATTTATTGATCGTGGATGAATCTTAGGGCATGTTCAATCTCAAGTTAACTGTTCACACAACACAGTAAGGTGAGCTATATAAATTAGCTGGATACATGGTTAAACTTGCTCTTAGCAGTGTATCGCCGTTTCAAAACTTGCCATTTTGAGCGTGTAGCCTGCTAGCTCGAAGAGTGTTGTTGTATCCCAATGCGAACTGATTAGATTTTTGAGGGACATCGAGTAATTATCCTGAAAACGTACTCCGTTGATCCAGACTATGTCCAATTGTCGATAAGCTGTACTTTTGCAGGTTTTGATCTTAATGACTTGTTGCTATGACAACAGTTCCAGATATGTAATAAGCCAGCTTTGAAGAACCAAACAATCCAGACTCATGTCAAATCGTCAACATTGTCATCTTGGTAATTTTGTTATCCACGTAAGGAGAAGGGTCCAGGGTGGAACGCTCTGTGTTGTGAGGCACTTCTGAACACTGTAACAAAATAATTGAGTGTATTTTAAAGAACAACTCTAAAGTGGTGTTTTTATCTTGAGAAAACAAAAATAAACATATCTTCTGTCATTACAATATATATATATATATATATATATATATATATATATATATATATATATATATATATATATATATATATATTATAGTCATAATAATAATAATGAAATTCTGAGCAAATTAACAACCAAAATGTTTTTTTTCCTCTCTTGACCATTTTCTTCATCTAGGTGTCATGTACAATAAAAAGTATACACATACAGCCTCATGATCAGTTATATTACTCATAGCTGTTGTATGATAGATCCACAAATAGTATGTAGCATGCCAGTACAAAATGTGTGTACAGTAGTGTGGATTTGAAAGCATGGTTGTGAATGGTGTCACCACTCCCTTTTTATGGCCGTTATCTGAGTTACATCGGCCTGAGTAATGTTGAATCTTTAATAGAGCACTTGATAAATTGTACAGAGATAAAGCATTTGTGTGATGCTTTCCTCATATGACGCTGGTTGGCTTAGGGCAGGTCATCCACTTGGCCTTACAATACACTAACACATTAAGGGTTCTGTTGCTATAGAAACAATTCTCTTCTTTTGTTAGTGTAATCAGGCTGTTAAAAATGTATTTTTAATTTTTGCGAAGGATTTATCCAAACATTTTTAAAAAGAATACATTTTTAAATGTTTGTTAGAACAAAATTCAATGAAGAGTAAGCGATTATTTGAACAAACTGTCGTTAGGAATTACAGCTGTAGATGGAACTTAATACAGTAATAAGACCAGTCTGATGGACTGCTCGACCACTTACTTCTGGAACAGGGCTGCACGGCTTTTGGACCAAAATCAAATCATATACCCAATCATACACAATACAACATGTAGTGAAATTATTTTGTACCTCCGTAAATCAACACAAAACGGATGGATACTATACAAGATAATGTATTTTAGTATTTTGTTTTTATCGAACATTGACAGATTTACAGGTTCAAATGAATGTACAACAATCCATCATACAATACAAATCAGGAATGCACATACATAGATATACAGTTAGACAATAAAGATCTATATCCATACAGCCCTACTGTTATTGTACGCAGACAATCAGACCCCAAGTAAGTTGTAAATGGACCCCAGACTTTATGAAACTGAAACGGTTCCTCTCTCAGATAGAAGCTAAGGGCTTTGAGGGGCATAAACTCCAGTACACTGCATATCCTAGGGGGGTCCTCTGACACCCACTTCAATAAAATACATCTTCTAGCACAAAAGAGCAGGATTTTAAGACGTTTTAGCTGATTAGAAGGAATATCTGGAGGAAAGTCTATACCAAGAATACAGAAAAAGGGAGAAATGTTCAGTGCATGTCCTATTTTGTCATTCATTTATTTACATAATGTATTTTTAATACCGGATTGGCCTGAGAAAAGAAACTCCTCTTGATCCTGTTTCTGTCTTCAGGATGTTGTAGCGCCTCCCTGACCACAGCAGAGAGAAGAGTTTGTTGTTGTGGTGATGGATCCTTTTAGTCCTCGTCCTGCACCTCCTGGTGTAAATGTCTGAGAGTTGACATCAGATGGTGCATGCAGCTACACACTCACTGCTAAGTTTATAGTAAAGCTACAGTATTACTGCTAAATTTATACTTACTGTCACACACATTCTCTTTCTTTCTCGGTCTCTCTCTCTCTCACACACACACACACACACACACACACACACACACACACACGCATCTTGGCTGCAAACCAAGATACCTCTGATTAATTTCTGTGACATACTGTATATTGCAAAGTAACACAATCCATGCAATAAAGAAGTGCCCTTTTCTTCTTCTTCTTAAGTTGGAATCTTGTTGTCAGTGTTTAAATCTGTCAAGTGTTTTGGTTGCATATTGGTTGCACTGTTGTGCTGAGCTGCATGTTGGTAACAAGATTCTGACAAGCAGGCACTATTATGGCCATGTGGCATGCAAATATCTGATAATATCCACAGAATATCCACACTTACCTAGTGCATATTTGCAGACTTGGTTTAGGGATTTGGTACATGAGTTTCAGGTTGCGCTGATTGTGTTTTAAGTTCCAATTTTGGTGTGTAAACAATTGGGAATAACTGTAAACATCAAATCTTATTTAGGCCGGATATCCGTTGCCTTGGGCCTCCTTTGTGATGGCATTTTAACCTCTGGTGGATTTGTGAGGACTATGGTTAACTGCTCCTCAGATCTCTGCAGGGTAAATCCAGACAGCTAGCTAGACTATCTGTCCCTCTGACTAAAACTACTTTTGAACGTCCACATGTTCCACCAAAACAAGTTCCTTCCCGAGGCTATTTTGCAGAGGCACCGTGGCTCCGCAAGTGGCAAGATGATTGTGATTGGTTTAAAGAAATGCCAATAAACCAGAGCACGTTTTTCTCCCATCCAGGAATGCTGTGTGGACTAGCCAGAAGGTCTGGCAAAGCGAGACTAGTCTTTCCCCCACCAGCCCAAAAAAATTATCCTTTTTTTAATGCCAAAAGAAAGGCTAAATATCCATTTTCGTTTTTGTTTACCATATATTCATTATGCAGCGGCGCACAGCCGTTTGTCAAGGAACATGCAAGTGTATGTGGTAAGTTCATGTCTGCAATAACAGCAGGGCAGTCAAGTGCCTGTTGTCTTACTGTAACTGCTAAAGTCAGTTGAACAGGTGAAGTGAAGATTACGATGTTGATACTAGTTACTTACACACTTGATAATGAACAACATGCTACCGTGCTGACGGATTTGGTGTTTTTAGCTGAGCTAGACCAGAGAATATTCTGCTCTCACTGTTCTGTGAAGTTTGCTGGAAGTCATGTAATGTAGCCTGGGTGCATTTTATTTTCATATACAGATGTTGCTAAAGACAGAAGGTGTGTGTGTGTGTGTGTGTGTGTGTGTGTGTGTGTGTGTGTGTGTGTGTGGCCACATTTGCATTGTATTTGGTTACACCCTGCATTGTGTTGTTGTCTTTTCACAGTGCCTTTGTCTTGCCTACTGTTCTGCTGACAAAAGCAGCCATTAATCTTCCTATTAACAACTGTAAGTAAATGCTGCTTCTCAAACATGGAAGAATGAGTGGAGTTAAACATGGATAACTCAGTGTTTTATCATTGTGATTTATGCACTGATAAGCAACTGTACTATTAAAAGAGTTGAGTGCAAAGTTGTTACTAGTATAACCTGCCCAGTACTGCCACAATGTCATTAACAATAGTTGCAATTAGACAATGAGTTTCCTAGCAGGCGTGTGTTGTAACGTCACAGATCCCTGTACAACCCTGTGAAATGCATCACCATCAAATATTTACATTCTTCAAAGCAGGATGCACCTTTTCACTCCACCTACAGCTTTTTTGTCAAATGATTTGGTAAACACTGAAAGAATAACCAGGTTTACAGTTTTTTCTGAATGCTTAAACCCTAACTGTGATTGTCATAGCACAATTTCTAAAACTATTAATACTTATAGCATAACCACTCACTGAGTTTGAAAAACTAAAAGCACAAACACTGCTTTGCACTCAGTTTGCAATTTTGTAACACACACTTTGCAAAACTGGAGGTACAATCCACTGCACAGCACTCTTTTTGCAGAACTGTAAACACAACTCACTGCTTTACACTCATTTTCCAAATGATCAACTCACTCCTAGCAAAACTACACTCATGTATGGCTATTATTTACACTATTTTGCCAACTGTCTGGCACACTGTCACATGTGAAAACTGTTTTAGATAATTAGTTCACTTTGCAATCAGCCTAAGCACTATAGATAAGCCACAGGTTAGCTGTCCGTGTGGAGTACAATGGAGGGAGGAGGAAGTGGTCAAAATGGTGTTGTTCACCATCATGCACCCCTAGGCCCATATAACACTGCACACATCATTACATTCCTGGACACCTTACATGATACGCTCACTAATGTTCAGAGACCAGAGCAGACCAGATACGTCATCATATGGGACGATGTTAGTTTCCATAGGGCTGCTTTGGTCCGCAACTGGTTTACAGATCACCCACTCTTCACTGTACTCATCCTCTCCGCATACTCTCCATTCTTGAATCCAGGTGAAGAGTTCTTCTCTGCCTAGCGCTAGAAGGTCTATAACGGGCATCCCCATCAACGCATAGCCCTTTTACAGACAATGGAGGAGGCATGTGGGGATATTGACCAGGCATCATGTCAGGGCTGGATACGGAATTCCAGAAGATATTTTCCCTGGTGATGTAGACGAAAGAGCGACGACTCGATGTAGACTGATTTTGAAATTACTATTTTGTGTTTTGTCTTGGAAAAAAAACATTGTTTGTTTTGATGTGTGTAAATGAACACCAATACTTGAAGTTTGGATCCCTGTATGTTTACAGAACTATGACAGAAGTAAGACCTCAAACTGACATAGCCTACCTTGTGCACAGAGAAAGCAAAAGCCAGATGTGTTCTTTATTCATGCCATCAGTGTGTAGTTGGCGCATTGTGTGCTTATTAATGTGATGGCTTGTGTTAACTGTTTGATACGAAAATACCATTTTTACCAAGGTTTAAAGAGTTAAGCAAGGTTTATTAGCTTTTGCAAGAGAACTACAATGTTTTGCTGATTTGGTGAAAGATTTTCTTATTTGTGTGTAGAGTTTTGCAAAAATAACCAATAGTTACAAAAAATGTGCCTAAGCCATCTGAAAAAACTGTAATACACTATGATGACTAATGAGAAGAACGTGTGCTTGTGTGTGTGTGTGTGTGTGTGCGTGCGTGTGTGTGTGCGTGTGTGTGTGCGTGCGTGTGCGTGCGTGTGCGTGCGTGTGTGTGTGTGTGTGTGTGTGTGTGTGTGTGTGTGTGTGTGTGTGTGTGTGTGTGCATCACACAAAATTCAAATGTCTCATCTCAGAGGACTACTTATTAAAGCAAACAGTCAGAAAGTATTAGAACAGTGACACAAAGTGAAATAAAGACTGTGAGGAAGACCCCCCACTTTTGAGGATATTTACATAAACATACAGTATGTGTAGTAGTCCTTCAAATGTAGCAGACTGAAAATAATGACAAATTAAACTCAAATAAAGTCATCTCATTTAATTTGCAATTGCAAAACATATTTCACCCACAGATTCTTGGTATCTTCCCTACTATGATACTCTGTCCGGTTTCCATCTTGGGCCTTTTTCTCCTCAGTCTGGTCTTCAACAGTGAAACATGATCAGTGGGATTGAGGTTGGTCAGGAGCATCAAGCTGATCCCTGTGATGGAGACCCTGCACCAGCTTCAGGCATCAATATAATGTTTTTTACTGACCTAAAGGTGCCGGTGAAAGGCTGGTTACAATCCGGCAAAGAAAGACAAGGCCAGGAAATGTATCAACAGTGTTATGGATACATGTGTTCATACCTTAAAATGTGTTTATGTATGTTAATTATGGATTTTAGTTAAATAACGTCTGTAGCATACACACAGTTACCACCTTTTCTTCATCCTCTTTTCCCTCTACAGCCTCTCAGAGCCTATGTTGGGCGTAGCTATTACCACTAAAAAGACCCAATCTGCTGTTTATGGAGCTGATGTGGGAAAATTTACTGTTGTATACTTTTATACTTAATCTAATATATTTGCACTGCTTTTGTCTTTACTGAAATGTTAGATTTCACATTCAAAGGACAAGCAAATCACACAATTCATATAAAACATTAACGCTCCTTTTTCGACAAGGAATAGAAGTCTAGGTTAAGTAGAAAGTGAAAATACTCTCACATGTTTCAGTCTATTTCTGTTGAACTTTCTACATGAAGATTATACTCAGCACCAGAGCCTGAGAAGCTATAACAGCCAGTTACACATCTGCGTATAGATCACTAGATTTACAATTAACAGGCAATTGATAAAAGACAGCTTTAAAGAATGTGCTTTAACTGGTAAAGTACATTTATTCTGATCCTTTTATATAACAAACAATTACCAATACACAAGCAGCAGTTTAACAAATAAAATTAAAATCTTGCTTTCATGAAAACATCAATTTCACAGGTTACAAATTCAAAAGTTTTTAAGAACACTTAAATTAAAATAAGTGTAACAGTAAGATAGTTATTATAATAGAACCTATGAATAACAACCTAGTGTCATAATTTGGCAAAATGTCTTATGAGACGATGCCTTGAAATCAGAGATGATGAAGTAATGACTTCTAAAGTGTTCACAGATGAGAAGTCTTGTTAGGAGACCTGTCTTCTCATGTTGAGCAACTGGTCCAGCTGTCTGGAAACAATACAAACAGGTAAATGAATGAATAACTGATCATGAAAACAGTCGGTTTAACCCTGCCTGGATGAAAAATACTTGGTTATTTTAGCGCCAAAACGATGGCGATGTGTTTCATTTGCAATGAGTGGATTCACATTGAAAAACACCAGACATTCCAGACAAGACATTCCCAAGGAGAGGGCTGCAAACGTGCAGAGTCTAAGTCTTATAAATCTTATAACATCAATAACCAACTCCAGCCTTACCAATAACATATCGCAACATCTAGGTTAACGTTATTATTTTCAAGTTAAAACACTGTAACTTTACACAGCTCGCCGAGTCCAGCGTGACATTAACGTTACATTGCCCATATAAAGTCAAAGATCATCTATGGCCATCACAGCGTAACTACTAGTAGAGCTAGAGGAGCTCCACGGCCAGCACGTTCCCAAATAACTAAACGTGGTGAACCTTTATTTCCCAACCTCACACAAACACCTTTTCTTCTAAAGTATTATCGCGCTACATTTTAGCACTTGTCTATTAAGTTAAGTTTTGACTTCGGTGCATGCCAGTTTAACGTTACTAACTGTGGCTAACTTGGCTCCCAATCGCTGGGCGTCCTGATCCAAAGCTAATAAGCTAGTTAACATGCTAAAAATGCCAACGTATAACATAAAATAAAATAATATTTCAATCACCGAAAGAACTGGAGCGTAGACTTCTTGGAGGGTCTGTTAGCACAAATAAATGCAGCAAGCCACATCATGTGTTGAATATCTTTATAAAACATTCTCCGAAAAGCACAAACACAGCTGGGAGGTCAAGTGTAGCTTTAGGTGAAGATACTGGACGCCTACCAGAGCTGCAGCGCTTGAATGTACCCACCAATTAAAAAACTCTTATCTGGGCCATTTTGGACTCACAAAACTTTTGGACTCAAAACTTTTTGATTCAAAAGCAAAACTTTTTGATTTGATGCTCTCAACCCTTTTTGTTTCTTGGGTTATAAATAAACTAAAATAACTCCATATCACAGCAGAATTTTTGAAGAGTTTTGCAACTGAACTGGCTCCACTTCTGTTACAGGTGTATATAGAGAGGCACCGGAGAAGGGCACACTGCCATCAACATTAGGCAGGCTTTGATAACTTTGGTTCCTAAAAAAAATCCAAGGACCCAGGAAACTAAGAATTACCACCCAATTTCCCTAATGCAGTTAGACGATAAAATTATTTCAAAAATGTTGTCAAATCGATTAAATAAGGTTATTACTGCTCTGATTCATCCTGATCATGTGGGTTTTTTTAGCGGGCGTAGCTCGTCAGATAATATCAGGCGTCTCATTAATATTGCATGATCTGTAGTTGATAGACAATCCCTAATAGCTGCTATTTCCCTCAGTTCAAGTTAAAAGTTTTGGAAATGTAAGGGTTTGGCAGCATTTTTATAAAGTGGATTAAGGTGCTGTATAAGCACCCAGAGGCTGCGGTTCATTTCTGAAAATGTTGCTCTTGGAAGAGGAACAAGACAGGTCTCACCTCTTTCTCCTTTGTTGTTTTGTTTAGCCATAGAGCCTTTGGCAGCAGCCATAAGGGGGGGGAGACTAACTTCCCAGGTGTTACAGTAGGCGTACTAGTGCACAAACGTATGGTTTATGTGGACGATATATTACTTTTTGTGTCCGAACCTAGCAGATCAATACCCTGTCTAGTCGGGATCATTGACTCTCTCTAAATTTTCAGGTAATAGGGTAAATTGGTCCAAGTCAGAAGCGTTACCTTTAACAGCTCATTGCCCCATAACAGCCTTCCAATCAGGTGCATTTCAGTGGCCAAAGCAAGGTAGTGATATCTGGGTATCTTATTCCCTCCCCTAGTTAAAGTTAATTTGGATCCATTATTTAATAAAATCTCTTGTGATGTTAATAGCAGGGAAGGTCAATGTTATGAAAATGGTTTGTGTTCCCAAGCTGAATTACCTTATCCAATCTCATATAAATGGTTTGACAGGATAACAAAGACATTTATATGGAATGGTAAAAATTCAATTTCAATTCAATTTTATTTATAGTATCAAATCATAACAAGAGTTATCTCAAGACACTTTACAGATAGAGTAGGTCTAGACCACACTATAATTTACAAAGATCCAACAATTCCAGTAATTCCCCCAAAAGCAATCAAATCGAATATCACAATAAGCAATAAACAAATAATGAATGACTACAACCTAAATTCAGTTGACATTGGCAGTGACAGTTAAAAATAAGACATTGTCTTGTAGGGAGGTAACGGCAGCATAGGCAGCGGCACTAGGCTATTTTTAGCGGTGCTCAAGCCGTTACGGCAGGGTATTACAGTTTTTCTCAATTGCTAAAACACAATTTTTTAAAATTGCTCCATTTTCTGAAAACATTAAATACACAACCTCATATTCAAGCACTATTTACAAAACCTCCGACTCCTCTCGCAAAATGAAATTTTTTAAACAGTTTGACCTGTGTTCAAAATCAAACACTGCTCTCAAGTCATAAACAAAGTGATCAAAATGATATCCACTATCAAGCAGTCAGTAAACAATACACCTTCCTCCTCCTTGTACCCCTATTTCTACAGTACTGTACCCTGCAGCTCACAAACTTGTCATTTGTCTCTGTGATACTGTAATTCTTGTAATTCTTTGTTGATATAAACCTACAACCAGTCAAAATCTATTGAGCAGTCAGTACTGTTGGAAAGCACAATGTTCAGGGCCATACTATGTGTTCATTGTACAGTATACAGCCAACAATGCACTGTACCACAGTATACAATACTAAAAGGGACAAAAATCCATTCTCAGACTTTCTCCTTCCTTTGCTCTCTGAACTGGCTTATATTGGTTGTAACACATCATTTGAAACAAGTGAAATCAATTTTGATTGGTTGTGTTCAATCATTGACATGTGTTCTCTATTTATATTTGACTGTTACCACTTGTGTTTGCCAGTATGGATGACATGTGCATTAGAGTGCAGAATGTGTTTTGAGAATGAGAATGTGTTTAGAGATTTGCTGAAAAGTCTAAGTGAGATCTGCAAATTATGTTGTACCATGTGAAATGGTTTAAGGTATTGACAACAGACTGCACAATTAAATGAGTTCAGGCAACTGAGACCTTTGTTCAGCCAATGGGTTTTAGTGTTTTAGCAATTGAAAAAACTATAATAGCACACTTTAAA
This sequence comes from Zingel zingel, assembly GCA_023566125.1. Taxonomy (NCBI): domain Eukaryota; kingdom Metazoa; phylum Chordata; class Actinopteri; order Perciformes; family Percidae; genus Zingel; species Zingel zingel. Next base: position 23,352,696 of record CM042330.1, read on the forward strand.
AACTTGTTGTACTCCTAAGCTACATTTGCCTACAGTTAGCAATTTTGCCTAACGCTGCACAGTTGGTGTGCAACGTTAGACAAAATTGGACTCTGTGGTGAATAAGCTAGGCTACTATATAGATATAATTGCCATCATTGTGATTAGGGAAATAACCAATATAAGCCAGTTCAGAGAGCAAACAGGTTGTTGAAGGTGGGAAGGAGAAAGTCTGAGAATGGATAGAAGGACGAGGTGCGAGGTGGGCGACGAGGAGGAAGAGGAGGAGGAGGGCAAGAAAGAGGAAGAGGAGGATGAAGAGGAAAAGGAAGACAAAGAGTGGAAATATCTGATGAAATTCGAGCAACAGTCATAGACCATGTTCATGTCCATGGACAATGACGTAAAAATATGATATTTGTTTTGAGATTAAAACTGTACTTCTCCCTGAGAACCATATGTTTTGAACAGTGTGTGTTCTATTTGTTGGTGTATTGTTTACTGACTGATTGATAGTGGATATCATTTTGATCACTTTGTTTATGACTTGAGAGCAGTGTTTGATTTTGAACACAGGTCAAACTGTTTAAAAAGTTTCATTTTGCGAGAGGAGTCGGAGGTTTTGTAAATAGTGCTTGTAGATGAGGTTTTGTGTTTAATGTTTTCAGAAAATGGAGCAATTTTCAAAAATTGTGTTTAACAACTGAGAAAACAAACATTTGAAATGCTGGCAGATATAGTACAAATTCAGGCATTCATATGTATTTCCTGTGTTCATTTATTGTGTGAATTAATGTTCCTAAGATCGTGCAGGGATCATCATTAAAGAAAACACCAGATCAGTTATTCATCATTGGCTTGTAGAGAAAAATTGCTATGCAGAAAAACAATGTTGACATTATCTATCTTAGTATTTACAATATTTATATTTTACTTATATGTGTCAACATCCTGTAAAAAACTGAAATATGGGAAAAAATAAAACAATAAATAAAAAACCATAAATAACTAAATAATTGTTAATCCATGATGTTTTTCACTGTTGATGGAGTTCATGTTTCTTTACTCTGCCTCTGCTCACTGCAGTCTGCATAGAAGGACAAACACAAACCAGATTCAGTAGGAGTAATAACACTGATACATTTTCAGAGCTGGAGTAGGTCCATAATCACAGAGAAAAGGAGATGTGTAAAGCTGGTACGTAAATCCAAAACATCACCTATCTTGCTCTTGAGTTCGCTGTCAAAATAGCAGGATAATTTTAATTCTTTTTGAGTGTAAAAGCTCTGGCAGTTTGGGCATCGAACATGTGAATTATTTCTTCATAATGTTATTTTAATACCATGTAACTTGGCTCTATTTGGTACCAGTTTTGACATTCCAATTACAGGTTAAGAAAAATGCAATGAATGGGAGACTTTTTTTTTTACCTTTCATATGAGAGCATGAGTAAAAGTTTAGGAACTGGCATATGGTCAAACCAAAGAAAAGATGCTGTGTTTAATTCATCATTTATTTTGACAAATTGCTTATATTTGGTTACATTAACGGCACAAGTAAACGCACACTGAATGAATAAGTGGTAGGTTTCTGTTGACATTGTGAACAATGCAGATTTGTATTGGTTGTTAAACTATGTGCTCTGAACCCATTGTTAGTACATTTTCATTTATAGAAGGCATGCCTTTGTTTAATAAACTCGTACATTCATAGAAAAACACAAAGCCCATCCACCTTGTATTGTCAGACAGCACCTTGGTGTACGTGTCAAACAAAAGTAATGATAAGTAAACTGTGATTAAGACCTATTGTTGAGAGATAGGGAGAGGTCAGAGTAAATTCACTCCCTCTGCATTTCAACACAGCATTAGATAACTATCAGTTTCAAAGCATGTGTCCAAATTCAACTGTATGTATATATTTAGCCATTTATTATTATGTTAAAACGCCTGTATCACCAACATGTCAACTCCTCAGGAACTATTCTTGTGTTGCTCTTGGTGACAATGCATATTATGAAGATAATGCATTGGGTAGGAGAATTTCTTAAACCCATAAAAGAGAATGTTTCAACTTTTCAAAAAAAGTTTTTAAAACAAATCATGAAATATGGAGATAGTGCATTTTCATAAACATGCATTTAACTCAAATCTGGCAATGTAAAACCCACCATTTTCAAGATATGTGGTTTTCACAAGCATGTAATTCAATACAAGTTTAAAAATGAATGTTTTATTTCCATGAAAATGTTAATCAAAGCATCAAAGGACTTCACGGATAAAGGCCAAACCTTTTTTTTTTTAATCCAAGCTACCTTATTCAGTATAAAAGCATGTTGGACAGCTCAAACAGTCTACCAAACCTAGCATAGCAGAACTAACTATAGAGCCTCGGACCACAGGATTAGGATTCACATGGTAACATTCATCAAAAATCCCATAATTCTAAACACATCACAATATAAATATACAGTATATATTACTTTTTTATAAATCATATTTGTTTTATTGTGCAGTCAACAGAATATCAAACTAGTGTTGTTTTGTAATTTTCAGAATGACATTTATCTGTTTTTACAAATGAACTCTTCCGTTTGAGGTTAGCTTTAAAGTACTTGTAGACAGATCACTGCGTCATTAGAATCAAAAAGGTGTATTCCCATCACCTGGCTGAGCACCTATCAACATACTTGGATGAATGAAGTTGGCTACCTGTTGCTTTATGGCTCCCGTTTATCCAGTGACTCTCAGGGATTTACATTATAGAACCCAGTCCTGTTCTTCTTAGGTGTGCCCCCCTGTTAAAAAACATGAGAGGACCAAATGTGTTTAAATGCATGTAACTGTGTCATTTAATTTACAGAGTAATACACATAATAAATTACACTGTGCAGTACTTACAACAATGACAGGGTCCGACCCCGGTTTCTGTGTCACTGGAGACTGAGGTGAGTACACAGGCAGCGGGTCCTGGGGTGGTTGTTTCTGTTCAGTGTAATATGGAGCCTCAGTAGTGTCCATTTGATCGCTTTCTGTTTCCTTACAACACCATCGAACCAACTGAAATAACAGAGCATCAAAACAGAGTTCAAAGAGTAGAAAGTAGAGTGAACTTCCATATCAGGAAGCTATGTCCCAAATTCCTCCAACAAATGACATGGTCTATAAAAGGTGTCTAAGGTCAATAGAGTGATCCTATACCATCCTAAAATCCTGCACTAATTCTCACACAGACCAAAATGAAACCAGCACTCATTGGAATTTTGGGTATAAGGGCCACAAAGGCAAAAGACAGCTGCATTTCTGTCATATTTGGAGCAGCCATCAGAATTGGACAGCCTGGCTATAATGTATTCTGTCATGTAATGGAACATGCACTTTAAATGATGCCGCCCCATGGATGTATACTCTAAACAGTTGTAAACAGAGTGATCCAAACGTGGCTGCCCATTTATTCCATTATATGCACATAAAAACATGTCTATCACTCCCTACTTCTGTTTAGAGCTTTTTCACTGAAAACAGCTGCCTGCTGCTACTGGAAACAACACTGATGAGAGCTGTGGGACTGAACAAAAACAGTAAAGTTTGCTGTAAAACCAAAACAATGAGCTGAAAGAGTCCAAAAAGCTCTGTGGCATCTGAACAACAACTTTTCACATTCAACATAATCACTTGTTCCATTGTTACATTAACATAAAAATATTGGCTAGTGCAGCTGTAATTATGGCACTGCACCAGTGAGTCGGGATTCAAAAATACTATGTATATATATATATATATATATTTATTTATTTATTTTTTTTTATCATGCACAACAAAACAAAACATGCAAGAATTAAATTTCCGTCAATGCCATGGATATAGTGCCACTCGGCCAGCCATGCTAAAACACATTTATGAACTTCAATCTCTAATTGAAAATAATCTTAAAATGAAATAGCAAAACATGGTGTCAACATAAATCACAGCGCTTTCAAACCGGAGAGCGGAGTTCACTTTGCAGTGAAAACAGAATACTTTCACCCAGGAAACGCTCGTTTGTTCCCCAGGAGTGTTTTACCAGTATCTTTTCCCTAAACTTAACTAGTCTTCTGAAAGGACTTTCATCTGGCGGTGCCTGTAGCCAGATTTTATGAGTATAAGATTGTATATGTAAACCAGTTACTGTAACATGTCATATAGAGCCTAGCAACAAAAACTGTGAAATGAAGAAGTATATTGTGTTTAACCTGCTTGATAACTCACCATCATGATGAAGATAATTATGAGTAGCAACAAGATGACAGAACCTAATACTAAGAGGGCAATAGCCCATCCAGGTACCCATTCCCTGCTCCCATCGCTGCTGCTGCCACCTGATGTCAGGGGATCATTGGGCTTTCCAGTTGAAACAGTGTGAGAATCTGTCGGTTTTTCATGTGGATTCACAGTTGTAATGTTGTTCGTTGCTGGGTCTTGTGTGGAATTTTCTTGTCCATCTGCTGTGTAAATGTCACTATGGTTTAAATGATTTGTCTTGGTGGTTGAAACCAATACGTTGTCATCAGGAGAGGTGTTTGTTTTGCTTGAAGATGTTGTAGGATCTTGGATTTTAGTATGAGCAGATGTGAGTGCTGGAGTTGTGGGTGCAGTGGTAGTAGGTGTTGTTGTAGGCGTTGTGGTCGTTGTTTCAGGTGTTGTGATTGTTGTAGTTGTAGTCGTAGGTGTAGTAGTTGTAGATGGTGTGGTTGTTGTATGTGTTGTGGTTGTAGGTGTTGTAGGTGTGGTAGTTGTAGGTGTTGTGGGTGTTGTAGTTGTAGGTGTAGTAGTTGTAGGTGTGGTTGTTGTAGGTGTAGTAGTTGTAGGTGTTGTGGTTGTAGTTGTAGTAGTTGTAGGTGTTGTGGTAGTAGTTGTAGGTGTTGTGGTAGTTGTGGTAGGTGTTGTGGTAGTAGGTGTAGTAGTTGTAGATGTTGTGGGTGTTGTAGTTGTAGGTGTAGTAGTTGTAGGTGTGGTTGTTGTAGGTGTAGTAGTTGTAGGTGTTGTGGTTGTAGTTGTAGTAGTTGTAGGTGATGTGGTAGTAGTTGTAGGTGTTGTGGTAGTAGTTGTTGTTGTAGTAGGGTTTGTGGTGGTGGTGGTGGTGGTAGTAGTTGTAGTAGTTGTAGGTGTTGTGGTAGTAGTTGTAGGTGTTGTGGTAGTAGTTGTAGGTGATGTGGTAGTAGTTGTAGGTGTTGTGGTAGTAGTTGTTGTAGTAGGGTTTGTGGTGGTGGTAGTAGTTGTAGGTGTTGTGGTAGTAGTTGTAGGTGTTGTGGTAGTAGTTGTAGGTGATGTGGTAGTAGTTGTAGGTGTTGTGGTAGTAGTTGTTGTAGTAGGGTTTGTGGTGGTGGTGGTGGTGGTAGTAGTTGTTGTGGTAGTAGGGTTTGTGGTGGTGGTAGTAGTTGTGGTTGTTGTAGTAGTAGGGTTTGTGGTGGTGGTGGTGGTAGTAGTCGTTGTTGTAGTAGTAGGGTTTGTGGTGGTGGTGGTAGTAGTTGTTGTAGTAGTAGGGTTTGTGGTGGTGGTGGTAGTAGTTGTTGTAGTAGTAGGGTTTGTGGTGGTGGTGGTAGTGGTTGTGGTTGTTGTAGTAGTCGCAGGCACTGGAATTAATGTGATTTTGTCACCTGAAGAAAAACAAGAAGTACTGATTCCATATGTAGAACACCACTTTAAAGAGGAACAGGTGGAATGATATGAACAAAATTGGATCTTACGGGTTGTATAGTCCAGATTAAGTTGGAGAATTTGGGGTTTGACCGTGTTAGCATTTAGATGAAAGTATGCAAAGACAACGGTTGGATTGATAGCGTTGGTATTGAAGACTACAGTTGCATTTGCAATCACTGATCCAGAGCTGTGAAAGAAAATTTTATTATAGAGCAGTAAAGAAGAAGTTATACACAACTATATTCAGCATTTGTGATATAATATTCTGATCAGATAATTATTTCAACTCTTTTTGCAAATAACTACACCTTCTTCCATTGTATTTGCATAAGTAGTAGTTCTTTTAAAATAATGAAATACTAAGTATTGATGCTAGAATACTGGAATAGTGCAGCAACATTTACAACCTTCTGCTATTACACTTATGGTTTGGCTGGGAAGTGGAGTCTGTGCTGCCTGCCACTATTATCTGGCATGGCGCATACATCCAAATGTAATCCTCCCTGATTGAGAGGTCAATGATATTGATGATACCTGAACGTTATTGCCCGAACACCTCCATAGAAGGTATTTGTTGGACATGTAGCATAGTCAGGGCAGTCATAGACGTTTTCTAACTGCAAGAGAAGAAACAATAACAAATACAGATCAACACCTTATACCTTAACTTCGAAATACAGACACGATAGTACAGTGTAGTGACAACTGGACAGCATGGACATTTATATCATTTTGAGCACATATACTGTATACTTACTGCTGGGCCTACCTTCTGTACAAACTGCAGCTGGATTGCATCCAGACTATGTAAAACTCAAATCACAAAGTGGTCTTGGCCAATGTGTGGATAGCAACAGTATCTATACATGGAATGAAAGTCTGAATATATGGGATGGCAATCTGAATATATTGAATGAAACTTGAGAATATTTAGAATTTAATCTGACGTCATCAAGGCACTGGCGCCATCTTGTGTTTTCTATGTGATTAATCAGTACGGATGTTGCTCCAACAAGTTTATGATTGCTTAAAAAAGTCCCTTAAGGCTTTCCAACTGATCCAGAATGCTGGAGCATATGTACTGACAAGAACTAGAAAAATAGATAATATTTCTGCAGTATTAGTTTCTCTGCATTGGCTTCCTATAAAATCCAGAATTTAATTGAAAATCCTTCTCCTGAATGTTCTAAATGGTCAGGAACCATCATACCTTATAGAGCTCATAGTGCCCTGTTGCCCCACTAGAACACTGTTCTCCCAGAATGGAGAGTTGCTTGTGGTTCCTAAAGTCTCTAAAAGTAGAATGGGAGCCAGAGCCTTCAGTTTTGGTTCAGGAGACAGACACCATCTCCACATTTAAGAGTAAGCTTAAAACTTTCAAGCATTCGGAGATGGGGGAAAAACATGCTCTGGTTTATTGTCCTTTCTTTAAACCATTCACAATCATCTTGGTTGGTGATAAGCACCGGAGAAAAGCCGCGGTGCCGCTGCAAAATAGTCTCAGGAAGGAACTTGTTTTGGTGGAACATGTGTATGTTCAAAAGTAGTTTTAGTCGTGCAACAGAAAACTCAGATTGGACAGATAGTCTAGCTAGCTGTCTGGATTTACCCTGCAGAGATCTGAGGAGCAGTTAACCATAGTCCTCACAAATCCACCAGTGGTTAAAATGCCAACACAAAGAAAGCCCAAGGCAACGGATACCCGGCCGAAATGAATGAAATCTGGCGGATTTTCCGGTGGCAACGGAGCAATCCTGGAAGTGGAACGTCAAGGATATAGACTAAGTATAATAGACTACGGACTAAAAATACTTGAATCAGACTATAAAATACCACTGTGTGCACATTTTCCATTGTGGAATGACAACGTGTTTCAGGTTGCAGTACTTGCCCTGGTGGTACTAAAGTGAATTCATCATCATCTATTGTTATTAATCTTACCAGGTCGCAGACTTCTTTATACAGTGTCTGATATTTTTCAGATGTTGGGTTGAGCAGTGCAGCGGTGAAGACTCTGTTGGTAATCTCCATTGGCAAGGAAAAGGCTGTAGGGTTGGATTTCTCTTCACTGAGAATGTCATGCAGATGAAGAGACTGAAGAGCCAGAAGCCCTACAGGTTTAAATGTGATATATTATTTGTCAAATTGAGTGAGAAACATCTACCAGAATATCGCTCACATTGATGTTTCCAATCTGATTTGTCACTTCAAAACCATTGATATGGCCACAGCCTTGCACCCTCAAAAATGTGGAAATAAATGAAAGAGGACTGTCATAGTCATCCTCACTCTTAGAACCCAGATGGATATTTACATAGAGTCAACCCGGAGTTATGGATTCTGATCGGCCATTGAGACAGTTAATTCATACCTGCACGTTAATTTTGCCACTAAGATTTTGCCATTTAAAACCTGTAGTATCTTGAGCATGATCAATGAATCACAGAAGACTCACATTTTAGAGAACCATACCATAATTACTGTAAGTAAATGGGCTAAAATGAAAAAAACACCAGTATCAAATAATCAGCAGAAAACATTCATTTTATTCTTTCAAGTAGTTATTAATGCATGAGTGTTTCTTACCTGAAGTAGCCATGGTCACTAAACACAGAGCATGGGTCCACAGCCATCTCAGTTGTACCATAGTGAATACAAGCCAGAAAACTTTAGTCCAATATTCAATATCCTCTGGTGATCTGTGAGATGTTCTTACTTGATTACAAAAATGGTATTTTTGTCCTTTATGTCAAGGGTTTTATTCATTCAGGATAAGAATGGGCAGGGATTAGAGGCTGGTCCACAGATGAATGATGTCTCTTTACATGGCTGATTCTATGATTCAGACGTAAAGGCAAATCTGACACACCCTTAGAGTTTACTTTGGCTAGAAAATAGAGCTTTGATTAGTTTGTGTAGATATCTGTGTTTTGTGTGAACTTTTTTATTACAGTTATTATCTAATCTTAATTTTACCTGAGAAAGAAGGTGTAGGAGCCTGTTGTAGACGCCATTGTCGGGGTTGATTGTTTAAACTAAAAGCCTTGGGAGAATGCTTCATTGTTGTTTAAAATAAATCAACTGAAACAACACTCCATACTTTCCCACTCCCTCAGGTTGACTTGAGTTACACACACAGTTGTTATTGGTAGGTAACTGTACCTGTATAGAGCTCTGTTTCTACTGGTACTCTTGCTGCTATTACTACACATGAGGGTTTGCTGTAATAAAGACACTGTGTGATTGATAGATAGATAGATAGATAGATAGATAGATAGATAGATAGATAGATAGATAGATAGATAGATAGATAGATAGATAGATAGACAGATGGATAGAGACTTAATTGTCATAGCAAAAAGAATAACAACTAAATTCAGGTGCACTTAAGTACTACTTTACAACAATAAAATTGAAAGTCTGGGGCCCTGTGGGCTTCCGTCACTCATGACATTAAAGCTGATGTGGGCCGTGCTTTATTCCGCTGTTCCAACTGCTTTATTTTATCATTCAACTCTACTCTAATTTGGTTGTTTCTCTTCTTTTTGTCGTGGCGTAAGAAATGATACGACCCCTGAGGTAAACTTTTGGAGTCTCAAGGTATAACTGGTGACATGTCTGAATGTGTGTTGACATCAACATAATGATGTCAACACACACTCAGAGTTAATATTATATTTAATCATAAGTATAATATTACTGGTGAAATGGTATTGAACCTATAATCTATTTAATTTAGGTGCAAAAAGTACGAAAAAAGTACTGGTCCTATTCTGAGGCTGCAGCACCATCATTAACAGAATTATAATTCATTGCTACAGTGGCTTAACTAAAATGATCCGCATCACCAATGTTGTAAAGACAAATGCCGTTTGCAAAAAAACGTAATGCGACACAATACTCAGAGTTTTCACTAAATCTGCTTTCTGAAAGGGCCCGTTTCAGAAAGCAGGTTTAGTGAAAACTCTGAGTTAGTTAACCCTGTGATGAGGGTAACTCTGGGCTTTCTGTTTCAGAAAGAGAGGGAACTTCACCTCAGAGTCAGTTACTATGGTAACTTAGTCTGTGAACCTAACCTGGTCGGGAGCAGGTTTTCTTCTCTCAGTCTCCTCCCTCTGACACAGCGCTCTTTCATTCATTCATTCATTCATTCATTCATTCAGTCTGTAGGCTATTAGGCGCATTTTAATGAAGTTTGTTATCTGCATGATGAATAAAAAAAACGTATTGGTTTATATTAGGCAGTTATAAAAACGTTTTTTTCTCAAACATGTCATGTCCTTTTGTCGACGATCCCGTTGATGAAGAAGCTGTATTACTTCACAGAGAGTTTACATCGGGAGATGATATTGAGTCCCGACTAGATGTATTTTCATTTCCACATAACCGATTTGAGAGGTATTTTTTTTCACAGTCCATCAAATATGTAGATATCCGTCCTCATATCACTAACATCCACCATCGTGGACATGCTTTAACATAGGCTAGCATTTTCTTTGTGTCGCATTACGTTTTTTGCAAACGGCAGTTTTCTTCATAACATTGGTGATGCAGATGATACTGTAATAGTAAAGCCACTGTAGCCTACTCTGAGTTGATTGAATCAACTCATATCAGCTGTTCTGGAACCGAAAACTCAGAGTTTCCATCTCAGGGTAAATCACCTCAGAGATCAGGGTTACACTCAGAGTTTGTTACACCTCCTTCCTGAAACAGACCCCAGGTTGGCGTTTGTGGAGCCTGGGCTGTCTACAGAGACCGCGTTTTTTTTACAGTGTGTTCAGGGGACAGGCAGCTAGCAGATAGTGAGGAGATGTTTTTTACAGTGTGTTCAGGGGACAGGCAGCTAGCAGATAGTGAGAAGATGTTTTTTACAGTTTTTTCAGGGGACAGGCAGCTACCCATTAAGCACACATACGTCGCCACGATGTATTGGCGATGTAATCAAAATGCGGCGAGGATAAGTAGGATATTGGTCGTTTGCTCACTGGCACGACGTCGCTGCTCTACGTTTCAGCGACATGTAGCCGCTCTCTCCGCGACGTATATATATATACATCCTTCCAACGTATTTCATACATCGTGCAGATGCACTCATATACATCGTTCTAACGTATGAAATACATCGTACAGATGCACTCATATACATCGTTCTAACGTATGAAATACATCGTACAGATGTACTCATATACATCGTTCTAACGTATGAAATACATCGTACAGATGTACTCATATACATCGTTCTAACGTATGAAATACATCGTACAGATGCTCTCATATACATCGTTTTAACGTATGTTATACGTCGTACAGATTAAGGCTCATATACATTGTTCTAACGTATGTTATACGTCGTACAGATTAAGGCTCATATACATCGTTCTAACGTATGTTATACTTCGTACAGATTAAGGCTCATATACATCGTTTTAACGTATGTTATACGTCGTACAGATTAAGGCTCATATACATCGTTCTAACGTATGTTATACGTCGTACAGATTAAGGCTCATATACATCGTTCTAACGTATGTAATACATCGTACAGATTAAGGCTCATATACATCGTTCTAACGTATGTAATACATCGTACAGATGCACTCGTATACATCGTTCTAACGTATGTTATACGTCGTACAGATTAAGGCTCATATACATTGTTCTAACGTATGTTATACGTCGTACAGATTAAGGCTCATATACATCGTTCTAACGTATGTTATACGTCGTACAGATTAAGGCTCATATACATCGTTCTAACGTATGTAATACATCGTACAGATGCACTCATATACATTGTTCTAACGTATGTCATCAAGTTATTTTTATTTTATTTTTTGTTTCTTCTCCCTTTGTTTTTGGTGGTTGAGTAGAAGGGATACAGCTACGGCCAAAAGTTACGCAAAAATCCCACAAAATCTCTGGGGCCGAACATTCCGTCCCATACACACCAATGTAAAAATGGCAGAAAGACATTAGTTCTAAGCCTCAAAGAAGACTGATTATTTTAAAAAGTGCTAATGGGATTTGAAAGGTGAATACCAATGCTGAATGTATGAAAGATGGGGAACGTTTTAAAGTTTGAATGGAGTTTCTCGGTGAATGTATGAATGAGTAGCTAGCAGTTGAAAATGTATAAAAATGTGTCAACTTTGAACATTCTGTCCATCCGCTTTAATGGGGAAAAAATGTCCGCTAAACGTTGAATATCTCGGAAATTATAAGTGTTAAGAATATGAAAAATAGTAGCACACCATTCTGAATCAAGCCGAACGTTTTGATGTTTGAATGTAGTTTCTATGTTGAAAAATGTGAAAGGAGTTAAGGTGCAAAATCTAGCTCTATAAATAAATAAATATTAGTGTAGAAGAATATAGATTATAGATAGAATATATTATGAATACATATTCCCTCCATAAATTTACAACATAATCCAATGCAAAATTCTAAACCCAGTCTACCATAGACAGTTAAAGAAAGCACTCGACGCCATAGATATATAGAACTATAGCTATGCTCTAAGCCCTCTAGTACCTCTTATATACTGTCTATGTCTAGAACCGTAGGTGGCGGTGTGCGCCCTAAAGTTGTTTGCTATTCGTCAGTTTTCCGAGAGAAGAAGAACAGAAGCAGAAAACAGGCAAGCCAGCCAGCAGCAACAGCCGCAGAGAGATCCATACTTCTCCAAGGATTTTCGCATTAAATTATCAAAACGTCGTACGCAATGAGGTAATTATATTTGAATACATGTAACATTTATTTCCATTGAGTTGTACATGTGTATACAACCAAAGTGTTGACTGTAGTCGCGTAGCTCCTGACGTTAGTTAGATCGGCGTACCTGGTAATACGAATTATGTTATCTTAGCAAGAAGCTAGCGGCGTGCATTGTTTGAACGCTCACGTTAGCTTCTAGCTAACATGTTAGAGAGGTACTTAACGGTAACTGATTCATTCACATTAGCGTTATTTATTATGTGTCGTCGCACTGAAGCGTGTTAATGGTATTCTGAACTGAGAAACGTTAATTTAACAACTACATTCATAGTAGGCTGACGTTAGCCAGCTAGCTATCATTGCCTAGCTAGTAGCTAACGTTAGCTAAACGAATGAATGAATACACTGATGTGGATGGTAGCGTAATGCTAGCGGGTGAGTAACGTTACCTTAGGGCATTCAACGCAATGGCTATAACTACATAGTGCCTAAAGCGAGTCGTCGTGGCGCCATTAACCTTGCTGTAATGTAACGTTATGAGAGCAGTTCCCACATGTCGCTGTGTTTGTGTCCAGAGGAGACCGCGGCCGGGGCCGGGGAGGCCGCTTCGGATCCCGTGGAGGACTGGTCCAGGGGTGAGTTCAGCCACAGAGCTGCTATTTGCTTGTATTCATAAACATCGTAAAGACAAAATGATTGAAACAACCGGAGCACGTTCTGAAACGTCAGTGGAGTAAATTAATGGAAAACTAACATCTGGAGCCGTTTAAAAGTGGATGATCACTGTTGAGCTCTGTTGAAGAACTCTTATTTAGCACTGTTGCAATCATGTGACACCCCTAATGACAGTGATGTTGTGATAATATGAACTTTTGTTCCTTAACCTTTTCCATATATCACCCACCACTACTGTCTGTGAAATATCCATCCAACCATACTAGATACCCCCCTTTTACATCAGATATTCTCTCTAGGACCACTCCTTGAAGTCATTATAACAAAATTACAAACTGTTGATCTTTTCTATATTCCTGTTTAGGTACCGTCCATTTGTCCCACACATCCCATTTGATTTTTACGTGGTGAGTAAAAAAGCTTGTGTGTGGTGGGGGGGGGGGGGGTGTGTGTGTGTTATATTTAGACATGAATGATGCTTTAAAGAGTAACATAACAACAGGCTGGAGAGCAGGGTTTCACTGCTGTCTCTGGTTGGACCTTTTAGTCTGTTTCTCCTCTGGCTGTAGCAAGCATTGCTTTTAGATGTGCTTGGCATTATTATAAATACAATACAATGGAAGGAATATGGCTGGATATTTTTTCTTTTATCAAAATGAAAAGTGCCACTGTGCAATGGCAACAAGTGACAGCTGCCGCTAGTATAGCTTTAGCTCAACAGTCCGACCAATAAGAACATATATAATTACAATTTGGCATATCTAAACACAATCAACAATTGCATGCAACAGCCATACCCCTTAGGACCTTAGCAAATGTTAGCAGACAAGTTGTAATTTTAAAGATTAGTAAAATAAGAGCCCAAATCCTGGGGAACTACGCTAGCATAATGAATGGCAGTGGTTTCCGCTACATCGTTGTCATTTTTGTTAAGGTTACTAATTTAACAAACTGCTCTACCACGCTCATATAACACAAAAATAACTAACAGAAAAAATCGGAGTGTCATTCGCGATATGTCCCAGCCTTTTGCGATGTGTTTATTGCGCCATTTGATATTGCGATGATGATTTTAAGAAAGCGATATATTGTGCAGCCCTGATGTAGTCAAACTTTCATTCAAATCAAAAGGGATGAGAGCAGAGATCAGAAAGTGATTGATTTCTGACGGACTGCCCCAGTAGTGTCATGGTATACGTACTGAAGTAGGCTGTTTTTTCACCAGTGTGAGATGGCCTTTCCCAGAGTAAAGCCTGCACCTGACGAGACAGCTTTCAGCGAGTGTCTGCTGAAAAGGAACCAGGACCTGAGCCCCACCCCTGCAGAGCAGGTCAGTCCACAAACCTACGTTAACTAGATAACAATCCGTCTCACCAATTTCTGTTTTGGTAATGCAGTATGTCGGTTAACTGTTTTTTGGTGTTTTCCTGCATATAGTCCTCCATCTTGTCCCTGGTCACAAAGATCAACAATGTCATTGACAACCTGATCGTTGCACCAGGCAACTTTGAAGTGGTGAGTCATTTTTCTTTTACTGTACAATCTAACCTTCTTAATGACTCCGTAATGAGCACATTATTGTAGTCCAGATCAGTGTGTGCCACGTCACTACATATTGCAATTGCGTGATAAAAGTGACACAAAAAAAAAAAAAATATATATATATATATATATAAATTAATTGACGTGTTCTGCCCGAACATCGCAGGCTATCAGGAATGTTTAAATATTTAGTAAACTGTACAGCATTTCTTTGAAATAAACACATTGAATGTGAAATGTTGTGTATAAAAACCCACCGTAGTTCTGTGTAAGTATTTGCTGGCTAGACTGTTTAATTTCTATTTGGCCAAATCTGAGAAGTTTTCAAATATAAGTAAATAGATGTGGAATGTGGAAATATGATGAGCTAGTTAATAATGCTACTACATGTTAATGTTGTACTCTCTTCTTCATAGCAAATTGAAGAGGTGCGTCAGGTGGGCTCTTACAAGAAGGGAACCATGACGACGGGACACAATGTGGCTGACCTGGTTGTAATCCTCAAGATCCTCCCTACACGTGGGTGATCAGTAGTGGCATCTGTTTAAACATTTAACAGGCAATCAATGTAATAATCCAAAGTACAACACTGTCTAAAAGCAAGCTGCTGGTAATGTACCTGTACTTGTTTTGGATGTAACTCAGAGAATGTCACATTAAGGTGTTTGTAGCTAGTGATGGGGCTTTTAAAGTAGCATCATCTTATTCTGTTCAGAGCCTCAGATTCAGAAAGCTCCACTAGTGTGCATGCTTCTATATGATGTGGATGCATCCGTTTTTATCGACCAAACAAACTGAGCTCCTCGGGCTCTCCACTGCCTCACTGAATCGTGAGGTCAAGTTTTCTTTGCAGTGGGTCTGTTTTTTGGTAGGACCATTTCACGATTGACTACTGTTTAATGGCATGTCATATTAGGGCTGTGCCTTCCTTTTGAAAAAGTAGAAGATCTTAACTGTTTAAACACAAGCAGCCAATGTATAACTAACTTAGCCTAGAAGTTAAGTGTACCTCTCTGATTAAACAAGTCTATAAATGTGACCAGGCATTTGACTCCAGCCATGGGTATCTTGACAGTTGTCAATACTCATGTGCAACAGACTCATTTTGATTTGTAGCAAAATAGTATTAGTTTAATACAATACCCCCATTGCCAAAGAAAGTGTTGAGTTGGTCAGTGTGACTGGCCTGTTTCTTACATTAAAGACCCCCGTGCATCAGTCAGTAATGTAACAAGAGCTTTATTGAGAGCCCTTTGTAATTTAGTTTGTGTAATGTTTGAAGATGAGGTTTTCTTTTACAGTGGAGGCAGTTGCTGCTCTCGGGAACAAAGTAGTGGAGACCCTTCGCACACAGGACCCTGCTGAAGGTAACGCACCGAGGGACTGTCGGGATAAATAAGTGTACGCTTTAAGTTTCACAAGGGAATACAGGAGATCTGATCTACTGAGGCCTGTTTATCTAGCAATGTTTAATGAGGTTTAACTGGACTGTAAGCAGTAAAGAAGGGGTTTTATTGATGCAGCAGTTATTTTGTTTAGGATTCAAACAATATACTTTATTCTGAGACCTTGTTTTGTTGTGGGTGTCCTGGGAAAATAAAAAGCATGCACTTTTAGTATTTCTCAAGCTTTAGTGCTTCATTGATTCATGTAATACTGTATGTATCTGCTGGGCAACTGACTGTGTGTGTCTGCTGGTTCCAGTGCTGTCCATGCTGACCAATGAGACGGGCTTTGAGATCAGTTCAGCTGATGCTACGGTCAAGATCCTCATCACCACTGTCCCTCCCAACCTGCGCAAGCTGGACCCTGAGCTGCACTGTAGGATCTTACGCACATGTCCACAACACACACTTGCACTCAGTATGTAACCCCGTAGCTCGGGGGTTAACACGCCCACCATAAGTCGCAATGTCTCCACATCTTTAGTGTAGTTGGAGACTTTAGTTCTCGTCGTCTCTCCGCAGTGTGTGATAAAAGGCATAAAGATAACCAAAAATATTTTTAAAAGGAAATTGTCTCTGGTTGTTTTTGTATGCCCACTTCAATCTTGGACCATTACGTTCTATACAAATGGGGGAATATGGGTACATTTTAAACTTATACTTAAGGGTGTGCTAAGTAGAATTAGCTGGCAGTTTGTTGCCACACAGAGGCAACAAACGGCGTCAAAAAGGCCCTGGCTCAACTAGAGCGAGAGCTAGAGAGTGGCGGTGGTCAAATGGACCGCCCGGGCAAGAACACACCATGAATCGGAGGAATGAAACCCTTTCTCACAGGGTCTCTGCTGAAAAAAACACCACCACACACTTCTACTGGGTCATAAGTAATTGAGAGGGATAACTTTTGTATTAATTTTGTATTCCATACATTGTTTTTTAGTAAAGCGCTGCTGTGTTAATACTCATAGACTTCAGTTCTTCATTATAATGATCAGGTAGCCTGTGGAAACAGCGAGCACACAGCTCCTGTAGTCTACAGCTTAAAGTTGTCACTGTAGACCACAAGGTCCCTGGTTCCAATCCTGATGGTTAATTTTCTTTTCTTCAGTGGACATCAAGGTGCTGCAGAGCGCCCTCGCTGCCATCCGCCACGCACGCTGGTTTGAGGAGAATGCCTCTCAGTCAACGTGAGGAAGTCTACTTTCACTACCATTAGGCTCGCTGTTCTATGTATAATAATAAATGGATATGACCACACAATAGGCTCACATGAATTTATTGGATCATGTGATGTTCATATTCTTCAGGGTCAAGGTGCTGATTCGCCTGCTGAAGGACCTGAGGCTGCGCTTCCCTGGTTTTGAACCCCTCACGCCTTGGATCCTGGACCTGCTGGTAAGACCACAAGTCTGCTGCTTCACACTCCCGATTCCTGACATTTGACCCAACACGGTCAGATTACATGAATAAAAGTGTGATTGCATGTACAGCTTACGGCTTGCATTGCATACTTGGCAGATGTAGTGGGTAGGTGTCATCAGCTGTGATGCTGTCATAATGGTGAGGTTGGTGTCTGTTGTGTTCCAGGGCCACTCTGCGGTGATGAACAACCCGTCCAGGCAGCCCCTGTCCCTGAACGTAGCCTATAGGTTGGTTTCCACTCGACTCAGTTTTCATTTGGATGCAGTCTCTATAGATGGGGCGTTGTTTGAAGATTTGTGTTGGACTTCTGTTTTTGAAGGCGCTGCCTGCAGATGCTGGCTGCTGGTCTCTTTCTTCCAGGCTCTGTTGGCATCACTGACCCCTGTGAGAGCGGAAACTTCAGAGTACACACAGTCATGACTCTGGAACAGCAGGTAGGTTGGCCACACAGCTAGATCATGCTTCTTTATGATGGGTGGCGTCGCTGCTGTTTCATCATGGATTACATTAGTTGTGTAAGAGCGTTCATGTCTAAAATTCTATTTATTGTGTTGTAAAGTGTTGCATGAACCCAATGACGGTGTGCTAATGTTCAATTTGTGTGTGTTTGTGCAGGACATGGTGTGTTTCACAGCTCAGACGCTGGTGAGGGTGCTCTCTCATGGAGGGTACAGGAAGGTCCTTGGCCTCGAGGGAGATGCCAGCTGTAAGATAACCTAATTATGAGTATGGGTGGAACGGTACATGTATTGGTATTGAACCGAAACGGTGCGGGCGTCTCGGTTCGGTACATGAATTTACACGGAGACTACACGGTATAAAAATAAATAAAACTTGCATACAAATGAATTAATGTAATGTGGAACTACTGTTAGACAAGCGGTTCTTTAGGGACACCTAATCTGTAGCCCTGCCCTTAAGTCTGGAGCTCCGCCTACATGTCGAGTCAGTCGGTCCAGTGAGTCCACATGAAGCAAACTAGTCCCTTCCATATACAACCAAACACGGACGTAGCTGTATCCCTTCTCGCCTCGACCACAAATGGACTCCAGGCCCGTTTGCTTCGCTCCGCTATTAGCTGTTTGCTCCACCGTTAACTGTTAGTTCCGCTGTTAGCTTCGCCGTTAGCGTGTGAAGCTAACACCACAACTCGCCAACTGCTCTGTGTAACCGAAGCTGCTCCTTTAACAGCCCTGCTCTGTGCATTCACATATGAGAGCAGCGCTTGTCTCCAATACCACACTACTAGCTGATTGTCTTATTTTGTTTACAAGTTCCAGATGGAGTCTGGAGATGATGTGGGGTAGCATACTTATTGTTTACGTCTTACTTTATACACTTCAAGCTGTTACAGCTAGCTCAGGGGAGAGACTGGATGACACTAGGTGGTACAGCCTGAGACAGCTAGCTCAGGGGAGAGACTGGAGGACACTAGGTGGTACAGCCTGAGACAGCTAGCTCAGGGGACAGACTGGAGGACACTAGGTGGTACAGCCTGAGACAGCTAGCTCAGGGGACAGACTGGAGGACACTAGGTGGTACAGCTAGCTCAGGGGACAGACTGGAGGACACTAGGTGGTACAGCCTGAGACATGCACAATAAAAAATTGCCTTCTGCATTTTCGTTATGCTTTTCCCTACCGAACCGTGATGTCTGAACCGAGCTATGAACCGAACCGTGACTTCTGTGTACCGTTCCACCCCTAATTATGAGTATAGATTGCTTTTCTGTTTCCAAACTCATCTCTGCTATCTCATGATAGCTTATAAACATTTTCAGCATTTAGAAATAAAGTAACATGCTGGAACCCAGTAAAGGTTATTGCATTAATAACCTAACCCAAATAGCACAAAGTTAGGAAGTGAGAATAAATCATTAACAGGCAGCACAGGTATAAAGAACAGCCACAGGTCTAAACAAAAACCACACGTGAAGTGTTATATAAAAATGTTGAGTGAGAATGCATGCACCTCCCGCAGACTTCAGACCAACTGGAGACAAAGCTTTATAAATCTGATGCGTATGCATCTTGACTATTGTAACATTACATTGGTGTCATTTTCAAAATTTCTGGGGAGAGTACTAAAAATCAGCCAGAGGTCTTCAGAAATGTGATTTTCAAATACTCATTTTTCATTACATGCACACCACACTGTATCACTGTTTTGTCCACATTGGTGGAGAAATGATTCCTTTCATGACAAACTATTGTGCTTCCCGTAATATCTGTCCGAAATGATGATCTCTTGATAACATGTTAAAAAACACGAGTTTTAAAATAGATGAATATGGCGATAAGCAGCAGCCTCAGGCCTTTAATCTGTAGTTCTGTTTTACATGGGACTTCCAGTTGCATGTTTTATAAAGAATGCTGTCATTCTACAAATTATGCCTGCATGCACACTAAAATGAATAAATAATACTAACCACTGTTGTATGTCTGTTGTTGCAGACCTGGCAACAGAGATGTCTACATGGGACGGTGTGATTGTCACGCCGTCAGAGAAGGCCTATGAGAAACCTCCAGAGAGGAAGGAGGAGGAAGATGAAGCTCTGGAAGAGGGAGGAGATGGAGAGGATGAGAGCATGGAGACCCAGGAGTAAAGGCAAGAAATGCCCCAAAATAATCCTGTAAAAAGAAAGCATTTGTTATGACCGTAACCATGTGTGTCCATGAACAAGAGGATAGAAGAATTTATGTTTAAAGGGTCTTAAGCGTGAAGCCTGTATGAGTGGGTGTGTGAACACACCCCTATATATAAAAACTATAATTTGTAGGGATGTTGCGATCAAGTTTTTTTTGGGCCCCTGATCAGAGTAATTTTAATATTGAGTATCTGCCGATAGAGTTCTGATTTGTGCATTTTCATAGATAATACAGTTGCAAACAGTGCAGACTTCAAGTACATTAAAGTTGTTAAAGTCAATCCAATGGATGTTTTTCATGTCCATTGGGGTGTGCATCTGATATGTATCTACATACATGGGCTATGATACGGCTCACAGACAATACATTTTCAGACCTGCTAACCTTGAAGAAATTTTATGAGTACACCCAAAATAAAAGCCTCTTATTTACGAGAGCGGTCTGAGAGACCTCCAGCTCACAGAGAGGTGTCTGTCAATTCGGCATCAATTTTCGCAAGACTGCCTATATTTGAAATCTAAACAGTTAATTTCTCCCGTAAAACATTGTCAGAAGTGAATTTAATGATGAATAAGATGGTGAAAATGTCCCGTTGTTGTTCTGTCTGCAAGTTCCGAGTTGACAGTGGGCGCGACTTATAAGTTAAACCAATCAAGTACACCTAGGAAAAAGGAAAAGACCCTGCTCTGAAGTAGGAGCTAAAAAAGTATGCTACTGAGACCAGAGGAACTTAAAAATCCCCACATTTTTCCTGTCGGAACACGACGAAAAAAAGTGTTCTAGGAACGTTTAGTTCTAAGAACTGCAAAAATCCCTCCGGTCGGAAAGCCCCTAATGTTGATGGAGATGGAGAGCAGTATAAATGTGGTGAGCTTTGGACATGCCAGGGAGAGCGGTGTACTGACTGCAACATTGTAGCAGTGAATGGGTACAGTGGAGCTTGTGTCATGGTCTGAGCTGAGTTTGTTTGGTGGTCATGCAGACCTACTGTATGTGTGTTCAGCACAGTTGGCTAAATGGCTGCAAGACACAGCAATTAAATCCTGGGGCCGTATTACAGAAAGTCTGAAATCCTATCTTCTCTGTTTTAGGATGACATTTAGGATTTTTGGTTTTACAGAAACAGATTTCCTAACTGCATTAAAAAAATCCTAGCTTTTACCAAACTGGCCTAACATTGATGAATGTACTTTCCCAAGTTGGGATGGTATAGACCACGGGTGGAAAATGTCTGGCCTCTGAGCCAGTTTAATCCAGCCACAAGTCAATTCAGAAAAAAATAAAATCGATGCATTTTCTAATGAGATATGAAATTAGCCTCTACAATACAATAGTTTGAGTAAAGTGACAGTCATAGGTTCACTAACACGCTTGCTCTGCTCTTTTTACAGTCAATATGCTTACCAACAAGCCTATTGAGGAGCTCCTTTCCTCTGGGTCATGGTGTGTACTTCTGATGTAACCTGGACAGAAACACCAGCAGGAAAAATGTTCCACCTGAAAGCTACCAGTCCTTCATTTGTCAGTTTTTATTGTTGTTACTTTCCCCGTTTTGGTTTTTACTTCCTTGTTGTAACATCCTGAATTAAAAAACTTTTTTTATTTAGCTTGAGTCTTATTTGTGCCAAAATGAAAGCAGGAGGAGCAAGGATCAAACAGCCCAGCCACAATTATAGTAATAATCAGTAGCAGTAATAATCAACAAAGTCACAGATTTCAGCACACAATTTATGTGGGTGTAAAATTTGCCTGATGGTATATTTGACATATTTGGTTCGAGGTTCCCAAATGACAACATACTGTAGATGCTTACTGCCGAAAAGTGATAGGGGTGACAGAATGTTATTTAAAAAAAAAATAATTAATTAGATCATTAAGTCCAAACTGAATGTAACAACACAAGCAGTGATATTCCACATTCTAGGTCAGAAAATATGCATTTGTTCATCTGAGTACGGGAGACATTTCAGTTTTTTTCCTATTTACAAGTTAAACTGAAGGTGTTCTCTTTCCACACTGGCACTCACTTGACAAAGGGCGAAGACCAATGTAGTTCTGTACACCACACGGGGACAAAAGAGAATGTGTGAAGTGTAGTCCAGATCAATGACAGGATTCTTTATTCTGCCTATTGAATCTTCCCTTGGGTCTGTTACAACATGACAAATGAAATGTGTTTTGGCTTTAGAATCAAATGCTTCAGCTGTGTAGTCTCAACAGTTGATGGAAGTCACGGCTCGAAGTGTTGGCTGCCTCGCTTTTGATTTACCTTTTTTGAAGGTACACAATTTAAAAAGCTATTTTACAACATGACCAAAAGGCCTTCATCAATTACGTCACCAACACCTTGCATATTGGTCCCTTGAGGCTCCCTATCTTAGATATAATTATTTGGAACTTTATGAGCATGCACATTCAATAAAAGTTTGACCATTTTATTAACAAGTAAAACAAGATTCACATTGTAATTATCATGTATCCTAAATCACCTCCCAGCACATTGAGTCTTAAAAGGTCCTATGACATGCTGCTATTTTGATGCTTTTATATAGACCTTAGTGGTCCCCTAATACTGCATCTGAAGTCTCTTTCCCTAAATTCAGCCTTGGTGCAGAATTACAGCCACTAGAGCCAGTCCCACAATAAGCTTTCCTTAGGATGTGCCATTTCTGTGTCTGTAGCTTTAAAACAGAGAAAGGGGAGGTAACCTTTCCCCTTATGACGTCATAAAGGGAAGATTCCAGATCGGCCCACCTGAGCCTTCATTCACAGGGCTCCGTTTACACCTATCACCATTTCTAGCCACTGGGGGACCATAGGCAGGCTGGGGGAACTCACATTAATGTTAAAAAGCCTCATAAAGTGACATTTTCATGCCCTGGGGCCTTTAAAAAGCATCCACTTAGGCCATTAATCTTGCCTGCACTTCCATTTTGTGTTGCACTTGTTGAGAGAACGCTTTGATACCAGTGGCCCAAAGATAGTTAACTGCTATGACTGGGGGGTGAGCTGTAATGTAAGGAGGAAAACAAATTGATGGTGATCAATATGACGTACCAGACTGACATAACTAATCGTAACTTTGATCAGTTCAAACATGCAGGTCAGTAATAAGCTGTGAGCTGTTAATCAGTGTAAGCCCTATGTAATGCAGAGTGGAAGACACTCCTCATGGATGCAACCTGTTTGAGGATATTTGAAGGATTTTGTTGCCCTGCCACTATTCCAAAATGTGATACCAGTCACTAGCACCTGCTGCATTTACAGAATGATGAGGGTTTGTTAGCTCCGTTAGATTCTCCTCTGAGTCCTCCTCGTAGCTCCTCAGATGGACCCCTCCACTGTGTATCTGGGTTCATGGCTTAAGCTTGAGCCAGGGGTGGACCATGGTGAGGATGGAGAGGACAGAGGAGGCCAGGCCACAGGCCCCGACAAAGCCTTGCCCTGTAGGGTAAATCCCCAGCCGGTCCAGTGGGATGAAGATATCACAGCTGTTCTTCAACAGGTCCAGCAGCAGTGGCGGGTTGCTGTACAGCACCGTCACCAGCAGGTGGAGCTGTCTGCGGAGCCAAGCCAACATATCAGGTGTGGGGGGCGACAACAAGTGGTCAGTGGGCAGGGTGGGGCTGGGTGAGGGTGGCGATCTGGCAGCTCTGTAACGTGCTTCACACTCAATGAGGAGGCGCAGCTCATAGACATCTCGAGTCAGGTTGAGGATCAGAGCAAAGAGGTAGTACCTGCAGATTTCAACCCAACCGTATTATTAGCACAGTTCAATCATCAATATCAAAAAATGAGAAAGAAATAGTCATGTTTCAAACTCCATGATTTGATTTCTTTGAATGCTTTAAATCTATTTTTGAAAAAGCTGGAGAGAGAAAATCGTCAGGGTGTCCTTCTTAAACTGATACCTGATATTTTGGATGCATGGCTTGAACAGGACTTTGTTACTTGGGATGTTATATATTGTATTACGGCTGTTATCTTCTGTTTTGTGTCTGTTTCCAATTACTCGTTTGTATCTTGTGCTGCTGCCTATCTTGGCCCGGGCTGCGGTCGAAAAGTCAAAAGAACTACATCGCATGTCTTGTTCTAATCATTTTTCTTTGTCCCCCTTGTAACTATGCAACAACGAACGTTATTGACATAGGCCTGCTTTGGTCAAACTGCCATGTTCTGAAGAGGGACTACTGAAAGCCTCCTAGATACTTTGGTCTGTGTGTTTCTTACTAAATTTCATGCAGGCTGTACTGGTGAAAAATATGACTTCACTACCAAGGTTGGAATTGAAATAAAAAGAATATAGACTACCATACATTAAGAATGGCTGCTCACGCTCACTCTCCTGTCCACTCATATTTACTGACATACTAGGGTTGGGCATCGAGAATTACGATTCCAGTAGAATCGTTTTTTTATTGGCATCGTCTATTTGGTTTCAAATCCAACCATTGCTTCCCAATTTAATATGCGCAAGTTTTGGTTTCCATAGCGACCAGGCGCTTGTTGTGTTGCGGCCATGGAGCTCAGTAAGCAGCGCTCTGGTATAGCTTTATTTGACGTTGAAAAAGCTGTAAAACTGCAAACCACCATTGAATCAAAATCAAACTTTTTTCTTATTTGTGAAATAAGCATGTGACCTGTTTCAACTCCACCCTCAAAGAATCAAAATAAGAATAATAAGAACTGGAATCTAAAGGAAGAATCAGAATCGTTAAAATCCAAACGATGCCCAACCCTAATGAATATGACTGTAGGAAAATCAAGGCTGCCACCCTTACGCACTGACAATGAGATGCCAAGCATCCTTTTTGATGCGCGGAGAAAAACAAAGTTGTAACTGAGAGCCTACCATTAAACTGTAACAAGCTCAGCTGCTGACTTGGTCACCACCGAACATTCAGACAAGTACAGGACTATGGACTAACGGCTCATTGAATACAACGTTTAAGCCACCACCATTTCCAGAAGTGAGCTAACTGGTATGCTTCGCTCCCGGCTTGTGACCCAGGTTGGATCAACTCTTGTTGACTTGCTGGGTTTGAATTGACAAAAGAAGGGTTAAACATGCTGGTCCGACCCTGGTCACTGGTGTGAAACAGGGTAATTTCACTCAGTTAGAAACCTTCCTAAGCAAAAAAGACAATTTGACCGCAGCCCAGGAGTCCCTTTAACCCTTGTGTCGTCTTCGGGTCAAATTTGACCCATTTTCAAAGTTTCTTTATCAGAAATATGGGTTTCTTTCAACCAAATTAACCAAAAATAACACTGCTTCCCAATGACGTTCTTCGCAAGTAATATTAATGATCACTACTTTCATTGTATTTTTGGTGTTTTATTTAATTTTGCAGCATTTGTGGTCCTCCCGGGTCAATTTTGACCCGGTAGTGCAATGGGGCACTTTTGCGCTCAACAGCAGATGAACACACACACACACACACACACACACACACACACACACACACACACACACACACACACACACACACACACACACACACACACACACACACACACACACACACACACACACACACACACACACACACACACACACACACACAATTGTGCTTTTCAGCACATGAACATGCACGCACACACAGCATAGTGGTTCACAATACTGTACTTTTCAGCAGATGAACACGGACACACACGGACACACACACACACACAAATACAAACATACAGACACAACTTCAAACTGCAGCTTTTTAAACTTGTTGTTAGAACACCTCTGATGTGTCTTTTCCTAAATGGAGACAAGACAATTAGTTCTTTCCATTTTGGTAGTTCTCCTTTGTTTGTGAATACAATTGCATCAGTTAATTTTAACCTGGGAATATAATAATTGTCACATACCAGCCATTAATCCAAACACAACTAATGACCTCAACTCATTTTACTCAGAAGGTAGGTATACTTTCATGTAAATGAGGTCTGTTGACCATAAATAGAAAAGAATAAGTGTAAAACTAGTTGAGATGAATTGGAATGAAATTGGATAAAAGTGGTAACACAGAATTGAGTGATTAATTATAATTGTCTATGCTTTATAAACAAGCAAAGCAGACCAAGTCACTTTCTACCCAGAAAGACACCAGGTGGGATTATTGGCTGCCATTAAAAATAATAAAATGATTTCAAAACCATATCCTGACTAATCACTAACATATACCAGTCAGTGATTATCCACAAACATAGGTTCATCTGATCTTAACTATAATGAAAATAATTCAAAATTTATGCTTATTTTACCCCAAAAATTAGGTATTATTTCATGTAAATGAAGTCTATTCACCATAAATTCCAAAAATAAGTGTAAAACTAGTGGTAATGAGTTGGAATGAAGTTGTTGAGAAGATGTTAAATATAATTGGGTGATAATTTATACTTTATGCTTTATTAATAGCCAAAACAGAGGACAACAAGTGCATGGTCGACGGGAAGACAACACAAGGGTTAAAAGAGCTTTTTGATCAAGATGGGACCTATCCTGGTTAGATCAAAATAGATAGACGTTTTGGAGCTTTACACAGATAGGCCTGTGCAGAGCTTAGAGTCTAACTAGTGAATGTATGCACAATTCTGCAATAATCAATATGCAGAATTGTCCAGGCAGTGTGTGGGTCACTTGACGCTCTTTATTAACCCCGTCAGAGCTTATTGGACCAGCAGAACCAACTGCCGTTACATTGCTGATGCTAAGAGCAACTAATTCAAACTCATCTAAATGTTAGCAGGCAAATCAAACATTTAAGAGTTAATTTAATTTTAAACTGCAACAAAATCATGTGGTCTCTTAATCCCAGATCAGATTTCTACTTCATTACATCTTTTCCATGTAGTGTCTTATGAAGACAACATATCAAACGCAGGCTATTGTGTAGTTCTATTTAAAGTGTCACTTAGCCTCAGTTACGTTTTTACTGATTATTATTTTATGTATTATTATTTGAAATAAAAAAGTGCTATAAATATAAATGTGTCGTTGAAATGTACACAAAAAAGAAGGGGACTCACCTGAAAGATCTCTGACTCCACTTGTGCTGGTCCAGTTTGGAGACGAGGCCAGTTTTTCCAGCCCACAGGACGTTGTCACAGGCAAAGTACATGGCTCTGTTGAGGTGGCCGATTGTCAGGCAGAGCCTCAGCACGCTGTCAGAAAGATGGATGGCCCTCTTGGCAGCCTCCAGCGCCTCCACAGAGTTTCCCAGGCGCAGCACTGTGGTACACAAACACACATGAGCCTCAACCCTTCACCTCTGGTGCTTAGAAAAGAACTTGCTGCTTCACTCACACTTTCTCGATAGGCTCATGTGTGCTTCCAGCTGACTGACGGTTTTACGCAGTTCAGCCGCTGCCCCGCCCTTCTGCAGCGTGTAGCCCAGCAGAGTGCAGGCATATTGAGCCGCCCTGTGAGTGGACAACACAAACAAATAAAGCAGACTTGTAAAAAAGTAGACCGGTAAATCAGCCAGGCTAATATATCAGTTCATATCAGCTTACTGCAGATACATGGTTAGGTTTAGGGTCATTTAGCTAAATAGCTGTGTTGAAAACCGTTCCCTCATTCACTCACTATTCCCTATATAGTGTTTATTAAATAGTGAACTATTTAGGTAATGACTAGGGGATGACCAAACCACTCTTCTGCTTCTTCTCCTTGGGAAAAAAAACAGGATTGCGTTGCATTGTTTTGTACGGGAGTAAAATGTAGGTTACATCGTATGTACACTCAAATTAGCTGTGTATTGTGGGTATTTTATAGTCTATACAGTGAATGAAATCCAAACACCACTACAAAATGGTGCACTATTTCCGTGATAGGGAACGATTTCGTCCACAGCTAGTGTCTTCATTACAGAGTTAGTTATCCTTTCGTCACCTGTCAGACAAATATAACAACAGACATGGAACAGCAGAGTGCTCCACAACAACATCACCACCACCTCTCTCTGGGTGGTTCCACAAAGAACGATAGAAGAGGACCAGAACGTGTCCACTCCAAAGTAGTGGTTGTAATCCTCTTTTGTAAATAGCACCTGACAGTTTTACATCAGTTACTGGCCCTAGATATTTATATTAATTTACACTTTCAATACAGTCACCATTAATAACCACTTAATGATGTGTGTTCCTACTTGTTCTGAATCAGAAATCCTTCCCTTACTTTTCTTCTAGCTGAAGAAATCTGGACACCAGTTAACACACTTCTTTACACATAAGCAATACTTGTTTTAGCTTCAGTGATTTAACCAACAATTACTGGGTCATCAGCAGATTAGTTAGCAATAGCAATAGTTAGCCCTATTTGCCAGGGCACAAGCAGGAGCACTAGAGACTTTCTGTTGAGCACTCCACTAACGTACATGAGGATACAAGTATTTAATCATGCTGTGCAGCTCTTCTAGAGTTTGCTCTTTCAAATGTTATCGGACCGAATGGATCAAAGTCTGATAGTGAAAGGAGGCATTTGGTGGGGTTGGACCAGGGGTCGATGCAAAGACTGTATAAGTGGAGCCAAAACATCTGGATCGCTGCCTGGTGGCTGGCTGCAGTATAGGTAATAAATCCCGCCCCCTCCATGTAAGCCAATGGGACATACACCAAACAAAAAAAGTCAAATAATTTATTTCCAAAGATGGTTTCTGTAATTTTAGGTAGTTCTCATTATGCTGATGTTTGTGAACATGTTCATTTCTCTGATAAGTTGGGTTTTTATTAGTTATTTCATGCTATGAAAACAGCGTGATACGTTATGGACTCGTCACGAGCAAATCACATCTGTCGGATGTATGGGTGGGTCTCCACCACCCAATCACTACGCTCCAAAATTACAAGATGGCAGCGCCTGTATTCGGGATATTTTGGCTTTACTTTTGTGCAATGGAAGGAAGTGGAGACGCTTCTTCCATCTTTATGTACAGTTATTGCTTGTGGCGCTCAAAAAAATGTATCCACTGACTTACAGACGTGTCTTTTACCATGTAAGTCTATGAGAAATTATCTAATAAACACGCTGGCTTAGTGTGGACAGTAGGCCTAAATGGACTGACACACAGGTGTTGTCACAATAACAGTTTAGATTCTCTGCCTGAGCCCGAACTTGAGCCGATATTTCCTGCCACTATCCCCGGACCGGGCCAGGCCGGACCCTTGATCAAGCGCCAAGTGGTTTTTTTAATCATTACTTTATTAGCCTAATTGGCTGGGAGAAAGCTCTGCCTCTCCAGCTTCTCCCGTAGCTCTGGGTGATGTCCTGACCTGACCTGACCTGAGTGGGAGGTAAACTGGGCTAAATTAGGGCTGGGCGATATGGAGAAAATCAGATATCACGATATTCTTGACCAAATATCTCGATATTGCTATTGCGGCGATATTCTAGGGTTGACAATTGGTGCTTTAACAAAATATCTTCACACTTAGATTTTAGATAAATAATATGTAATAATAATAATATGTCTAAGTGGGGAAAAGGCAAATAATAGAACAGTTACAACAGTCTGGTAATATCAGAAATATATATCGATATATCGCCCAGTCGTGTCTCCCCGATCTGTAGCACTGTCTTCCATAATTGCGCAACCAGGCCAGATAGTTTCAGATATCTCACGAGTCCTTTAGCAGCAGATAGAGCTCTCCTAAATCCAGCGCGTTGTCGGCCAGTGTGTCACTGACCGTGGTGAAGGACAGTATTAATTAGGTGATGGAGACCATGGTGAAGGACAGTATTAATTAGGTGACGGAGACCGTGGTGAAGGAGGGTTAGGCAGCCACCACCTGTCATGGGGTCAAGGGGAACGCCCTTTATCAATTATGGTAAACTTAGCTACAGAGACCAAAACAGCTTAAAATTACTCCAAGCTACTGCTGCATCTCCTGACAGAACACTGGTTACATGTCAGCCTCTATTCCCATTGTTAAAACAGAGAGACCCCCCGTCCCCTATACTATATATGACTGAGTGGTATTTACACACTTTAGAAGTGATGCACTGATGCTCTCTTCTGCGAGTACGCCTTCAACCATCCACCTGATTATTTTCTTTGTTTTAGAAACGAACATTCCACTCCCCCTTTTACCAGTCGTAAAAGTTGCTTTTCAAATGAATGAAATGACTAAAAACGTTGCATTGTCTTGATGTATGAGTGTTTAATGATTTATTTTAATGAGAGGCTGCTTTCCAGTGTGAGGAGAGTTCCCCACCGCTTTAAAAACCTGTGGCAACACCAGGACTTCCCTGTCCTGAGATCCATGTCCAGGTTACAACTAGGGCTGCACAGTTAATCGCAATTTCATCAAAATCACAATATGGACTAGAGCAATATCCAAATCGCAGAGGGGCGCAATATTTGTTAAAGGCAAAATCTGTGTCAAACCGTTCTGAATGAGGTATTGTGGAGCTGCAGAAACGTCCCGGACTACAAATCCCATCCTACAGACTACAGAAAACATCGCAAAAAATCACACTATAATCACTTTAATTTTTTAAGATTTAATATTAGTCAATGAAAATGAGAATAATGACACAAACATGATCATTCCCTTCAATATCGTGAATCATATCGCAATATCAGTCAAAATAATCGCTATTAGATACTTCCCTCATATCGGGCAGCCCTCACTCTGGAGGATCAAGACCAGATCCATGAGAACTGGGGTAGGGCTGTGGCTTGCTAGGTTTCCTCGGAGGGTTTTAGTGGTACCAAAGTTAAAGTAAGGGGGAAATATGATCAAATGTGCTCATATTTTAACACATAGAGCAGGGGTCACCAACCTTTTTGAAACTGAGAGCTACTTCAGGGTACTGAGTCATACGAAGGGCTACCAGTTTGATACACTTTTCTGAAATTACAAATTAGCTCAGTTTGCCTTTAGTTATATATGATTATTAATGATTAATGATAGTCATCTATGTCAAGACACTGATCACGTTAATGATTTCTCATTATCAATAATTATCAACAATGACTTAACAAGGTGGGAAATAGATAATATAAATATTCATTTTTAGAACAGGCCTGAGGGATACTCATGTGGTCCTTGGGGGCTACCTGGTGCCCACGGGCACTGTGTTGGTGACCCCCGCTCTAGAGCATGCATGTTCTCTCTCTAACGTCACGCTCAGTCCCCTAGCTGAATGTCAGACCACCCTGTTAGCTACTGTTGACTAAAAGACAGCATTTATCTTTCACATCAAAAACATAAACCGAGTCCGAATACCTTAGACGGAAGTGTCAACCTAACGTTATCTCTGTAAAGGAAGTTCACCATAACAAATGCAACAAACTAGCTAGCTAGCCAAATGGCTAGGAGATAAGTAACGTTAGCTAACTAGCTAGCTAGCGAACTTCGAGTGCTTTAACATGTAACTTTAACCATTGTTGATAAAAGTCGTAACATTACCTAATGACTCTGTCCTTGGCTTGGCTCTGGGCGTTAAACCGAACCCAAGAGTCCATAGTGGCTGCTTGACCTGGGCCTGGAACAGCTGCTGCTAACCAGTTAGCTTTCACCTGCTACCTGTAGAGCTGCTAGCTAGCTGGCAGCTAAGTGCACTGAGTCCTGTGAAGACAGCTCATGATGTATTATTATTATTATTATTATTAGAGATGGGCATCTCACAAGAGCTCAACTATTTACAAGTCGCAGATATGTCTCGCTTCCGAATCCGTTCAACTTCTTCTTCTTCTTGGTATTTACTGGCAGTTGAACATGTGAGACAGCTTTTAGGTGCATTACCGCCACCTCCCGGACTAACCCGGACTGACCCGGACCGGACCAGCTGTGTGTTCATTCCATGGAGGTTGATTCGGTCTCTTGTTTTTTATTTTTATTAGATGGCCCTTACTGCAGCGTCTGTCCAGCTCACTGTGGACATCACCACTGCAGAGGACAGGCCTAATCTATGAATTCATACCTAATCCTGTCTTCATATGATCTGTTACTGTCAGAACTCTACCATTACCCGCTGATTAACTTGTCAACTTCAGTTTATGGGACAAGCTTTTATTGATGATGACTTATAGAAAGTGTTTTAAAGCAACAGGCTGCCATAAGACCGCCCTGCAGCAAACGACAGCATTAACAGCAGCACACCTGTTCTTTATACCCATGTTCTGTATCTACTTGTATATTTCAGTATTCCTAGGTTAACACGTAATAAGTGATACGTTTGAGGTTTTTTTCAGAGGTGGGAAAACACAATGCAGTCAGAGTTGTAGTACAATACCACCCAAACTATGTGAATATGATATATGATCATTCAAGGGGCTGGGTCTGCTGAGGGACTTCTTCCTCGCCACTGTCGCGTCAAATGCTCTTGGGGGGAATAGTTGGGTCTTTGTAAATTATAGTGTGGTCTAGACCTACTCTATCGGTAACTATGAGATAACTCTTGTTATGATTTGAGACTATGAATAAAATGTATTGAACTGATATACTGTATCATTTTACTGTTATGGGATCAATAAAGGATGCATTAATAAACACGTGGCCAAACCCAGGGGACAAAAAGAAATTGTATGCATGTCAAGGCTGTTTGACAGGGTTCAATTAGCAATAGGCCTACTTCATCAACAAAGTGTGTATTAATATGACAAGACCATTTTTTTTATCTTATTTTAATATACAGTCAACATTACAAGAGCAACACATTTTTACAATAAAATAATCATAAAATCAAAAGAACAATATTCTAACGTAGCCAAATTCAATTATTTAGTACATATATTGTTTAAGTGTCAGAATAAATATTTACTTTGATTTTTTTTTAATGGAATGATGTATACATTATTTTTTCAGTTTGTGTCACCAATTGGACACTGAACATAAAAAAAAAAAAATTCATGATAATGGCCCATCAGTGGTTTTAGTATGAGATGAAATCAGATTTGATCCAGAAATGTCTGCAAATGTATAGTGATATATATATATATATATATATATATATATATATATATATATATATATATATATATATATATATATATATATATATATATATTAGGATAATGTTTTGGGCATTTTTAGGCCTTTATTTGACAGGACAGCTGAAAACATGAAAGGGGGGGGGTGAAAGGGGGATGACATGCAGCAAAGGGCTGAGCTCGGAGTTGAACCTGGGCCAGCTGCGTCGAGGAGTAAACCTCTATACATGGGCGCACGTTCTACCAACTGAGCTATCCGGGTGTCCTGAGAGATATATATATATATATATATATTTTTTTTAATATTTAAACAAACCTGTCTCTATGAGTGTGACTGACCGATGCATACTGGAGATTCTTTTGTGAATCAGTACAACATCCGGGTATTTTTGGCATACTGTAAATATTACTTTTGTTTGCATACTGCATACTACATGCTATATTTTGGCCAAATCAATGTACTGCTCAGGCCCCCAGGAAATGCGCCGGGCTTTGAAGCCAATTTGACATAGCGGCCAAACAGTGGAATTACAACTTGTGTGTCCTTCACATGGGGCCCAAAAAAACTTTTTCCCATAGACCTGTATGGCGAAAGAGAAGTTTCACTATCATAATTGGATCCTCTCAGTCCAATAACATTTTGAAAGTCTAGAAGAGCCACACGATTAAATCATTTAGTCCCTATTTAAGTTAGCGGCTGGGCCGGCAGAGGTCTTTAGTGCGCCTGCTCTACGGGCCGCACAGTGAGAAAGCAGCACCGATCAATGTAATGTAAGAACCTTTTTGGCTTCATGCACCACTGAGCATGCACATAGGGACTAGCACAGTCTATGGTAAGGAGGTGTGGCAAACCTGCAGCATGGGGCATGACTGTTAGTGCAGCTTTAACTTATGATGAAACTCAATGTGGTATTGTCATAATCATTATTACTTTGATTCGGTTCAAGGGTGAAAAAGCAGTGGCTACAATCAGAAAATCATATTGGTCTTTTAGAACTTGACCAAGGAAGTTCATTGGGAGGTAGTATGACAATAATAATCTCAACTCCACAGAAGGTCAATTTACTAGATTTCTTTCCAAGCTTTCGACCACCTCTCACAGTCTTCATTAGCAGATAGAGTTTGCTCACTCTTATTTCTAATTATTAATATTTATGTCATCAACTGATGAGACCATGAGATGTGGCTGAAAGACTAAGCTAGCTTTAAGCTAGTCAGTGGACCTTGAGTTACGTCTCTGTCTGGACCAGGCGGTGTCTGTAATGATTTGTACACCACTTACATCACATACATGAAAGCTGCTATTGCTGTAAACACGAAAGACACGTGTCTCCTATGCTCACACAGAAGACACTATGCATATGCTTTGGTCCATGCAAAAAGATGATCTGTCATAATGCAGCAGCACCTGTCTGAGAACAATGTGTCTGCAGGACAAACATCGGCACCCCCAGACCTAAATTATTGATCAGTCAAGTATTTTTTTTTAATTTCCAAGTGTTTTTATTACAACGCGTTTTTATACTGATACATATTCTACTGTATTCATACTATCAAACCACAATGTGACAATCAATCATATTCATCAACCACTGTAGGGAGCAGTTGGCTTTTACATTTTGTGATGACTCGATAGAATAAACTTCAGACCACAGATTTGAGGTGGACTTGAAAATGCTTTCTTTGTATCCAAGTTCAAACTCTCAAGGAAAGCGGCCTCAGGTCTGGTAAAACCTGGATGCTTTATTCAAGCAGACATCATTTCTGAGGCGTTTCCTGGAGAGAACTGTCATTTGGTTGTAATCATGGGGAGAAACCGGGAAAACTTTCAGTTGGTACAATTTGGATTATTAATTCCAGTTAATAGCTGGTTTAATCAAGTCATTTGGTTAGTCGGTGGATAGCAGTTTGGATAAACATGCAAACATGTGACTATTTTCCCTTTAATTAGTACCAAAACACGGTACTTTCTAGGAAACTTCCTTGGAAATGATTAGGAAAACACAGACCAATTAAATGAAGTGTTACCATCTAAATCTGTAAAGGTGGCCCAAATGTGAGAAGGCCCTCAGACAGCAGGAAGATTAAAACAACTGTCAAGCTGTCCTACTAACACACTGGCTGCTACCAACTTTATCACTTCAAACTGAAGTTCAAAAGCAGCAGTGATAGAATGAAGTTGTCTAGACATTTTTACATCAATAGAGATGCACACACAGACAGGTGCTAAATGCAAAGCATTTCTGGACACATCATGGAGGTGATGTGGTGTGATTGTGGAGCGATGGGGATAATCCTCTGATGATGGTGAGATGATGATGAGTTTGCCATTATCTGAAAAAGCCTACTTGAAAACGTGTACCTCTCTGAATATGGGCAGAAGAGAACAGATAAATATAACATCTATTTGTGTTGTCCATGCTAAGATTAAAATAGTGCAAAGCATACTCATTCATATTTTACACTCACAAAACACTAAGGCAATAAATAATACTACTCAGGTATGATGAGTGCTTTGTTAATAGTTTTTCTATCACCATAAAGCAGTTTGACACATTGTGATATCTTCAATGAACTACACAGATACCTGAGGGAACCACAGAATACCATCAGCTGAAAACCAAATCACAATGTGCAACAGAATTCTTCATGTGTAGAAAGACAAACGTGTGTCTGTCTTACAATCCAGTGTTGGTGCATCTATGGTTGATAACAAAAGGCACAAATCACAAATATGCATATGGCTGATCTTTGTAAAGCAGCTGAATCAGATGACACATGTTTCTTCACACCTCTCATCTTACCACAGATAAACTGGTTGGTACATTTATTCACATTTGGATCTATATCAACAAACAACATTCCCTGTACAGCACAGTCAGATTCATCCAAAGATTGTACCTTTTGACATTGATTACAATGTACCCTTTAATTGGGTAAAGTCTGGTGCATGCCACAGGACAGCAGATCTCTTTTCTACACAGTACACTCAGCCTACATGCTATCTAAGACCCAGTTCACAACAAGTGTGTTTGGAGCAGTTTCTTTGAACTCTGGTGTGTATCCTCCTTCAGTGTCACTCACTGGCCAACTAAAGGCTTGTACACATACACTTTACTGATACATGTGTCTGAGGTGTGCAGTCTGTGCTGGGTTTTGGCTTTAAAGGATAGGTTCTCGTTTTTTCAAGTCTATCTTTATAAAATACGCATGTACGCCATATGTTCTGTATGTTGAAGCAGTAATGGGTCGCTGTAATCACTCCTCCTCTGCATACTGGCTTCCCAACAAATACTTAACAGCTATAAGCAACCCACAGACATTCTTCTGTGTAAAGTCACATTCAAGTGCAGCTGAAGATAATATGTGGTTTCTACAGTCTGACTAAGATAAATCCATGTAGGTTTTAATGCTACAAAAAATTGGCTACAAACCTACCGTTAACTATGAGAACGTATCCCTTTGGCACAGCGTTACGTCCCAGAAACACAAAGACTAACTGTGGAAGAGCTCCACTTTTGATTTGACAAAGTCAGACTGCTGAAGCCTCATATTAGCTTGGACTGCATTTTTACACAGAACAAGCCCTACATCACTCTACAAAAGCATCATTACATGGCCGGTATGGGCTGGAGGGATGCTTACAGCAGCTCTCATCTCTTTCAATGTGTATGTCTTTCATGCTCATGTTTAACAGAGGAAACAACACTCGTAAAAATAAAATGAGACCTGATTTCCCCAGTGCATGCTGGGAGGGGAGGGTTCCTAAAACACCTGCAGTACCTGTAACTGTCATCACATGATCAGCACTCAGCCAATCATATAAATGCTAATCATGGTTTCAACTTTCTACTTATTTTGCCTTTATTTCAAAATAGGAGCATACTGTTATCAAATATAACTTTAACAAATCAATCCTCAAACTGCTTCCAAAGCAGCAAATAAGTTGGATATGAATAAACAAGGTTGATTTAGCCTTATAACAGCCTGATCGTCTGAATAGGAGCTCTGGAGGTACTGGAGACAACAAGCCAGAGTTTAAATAAACTGTCAGGTACAAGAGAGGGGCCCAATCCCAATATCACCCTAAAGCATGAGTTATGCTTCTGCGTTAAATCAACGCTGTGGCTACGTAGTAGGTACGTGGACCCTACGCCGGACCCTACGCCGGACCCTACGCTAGGGCTGGGCAATATGGACCAAAAGTCATATCCCGATATATTTAGGCTGAATATCGATATACGATATATATCCCGAAATTTTGATTGGACAGCTATTGTCAAAGAATGCTGATGCTAAGTAACAATGCACAATGCTTATAGGAGTCATGTTACGTTACTGCTAATGAATGCCCAACATTTCCGGATTTTGCTGCTTCATAATAAAAACATTCAAATACCAAAATAACGGAGGACTTTGATTGTGAAGAACTTATAGGAAATGAAACCGTTCACAGCCGGGGCTTTGACCACGCATATTTCCGTCAACTCCAGACTTTTGTCGAGTAGTTTTCAGCACTAGTCCGTGACACCATTATAATACACCACTTGTCACTTTTCTTTTCATAAGGCACACTGCGGGAAAATGAAGTTTGCAGTGAGCTTTGTTTCGGGGCTGGAGCTTTTTCTGGTTGTCGATGGCTTGCAGCTGGGGCTTCTGCAGCGTGCAGTTTCACACACTCTTCGTATTGCAGTTTGTGCCACTGTTTTAGGTGGTGAAAAAGATTTGTAGTGCTTCCACCCCTGGCTGTAGCTTGTTTATGGCACTCCCTACATATAACGTTATTTTGTTGCTCATCTGATACTTTGAATCCGAACCATCTCCAAATTACTGAGCCACTACTTTTTCTTTTACTAACCAATTCCTCCTCCGCACACTCCGCAGACGTTGTTGCTTCCTCCATGTTTGTTGAAGAGTGGCTGAGTGTCTGTTCCTGCTCCTCCCCCCTCTGTGCATGAAAGAGGAGGGGCGGGGGCGCGGGGAGCAGTGCGGAGCACTCCGGGTCAGCAGCTTGCTTGGAGCAAGGATGACAGCGCAAATTTGAACTATATCGATATATGCGATATGGTCTAATTCCATATCATGTTTAAAAATATATCGATATAATTGTTAATATCGATATATCGCCCAGCCCTACCCTACGCTGGACTCTACGCTGGACTCTACTGGACCCTACGCCGGACCCTACTGGACCCTATGCCGGACCCTGCGCCGGACCCTACGCCGGACCATACGCCGGACCCTACTGGACCCTACGCCGGACCCTACGCCGGACCATACGCCGGACCCTACTGGACCCTACGCCGGACCCTACGCCGGACCCTACACCGGACTCTACTGGACTCTACTGGACCCTACGCCGGACCCTGGACGCATGTCCTTCAGCCGTGGTTCGGTAGCGTTGCATTTCCCCCGACTCATTTCCTGAAAAATATTTTCTTTAATGTGTAAATAACTTATATATAACTAATATTTGAAAACAGAAAAAATACGTTAATAAAACAATACAATATTTTTAGAGAAAAAAACCTGAAGCAAACAAAGGTGATTGTATTCGGCCAATGGGTGCAGCATGTTAAACTTTTGACCTCACTTCCACAGTAACGTATTTACACAGAAGAAGAAGAACGCGATATTTGGTAGCCATTAGAATTAGAGAAGTGAGTGTAACGTTAGCAATGGATTGTTTGTTAGTCCCTAAACGTCAACGTGTGGAGACTTTATCACAACCTGTAAATGAGTGTGAGAGATGTGGTGGACCTGTCACTGACCAGGACGCCCTGACCGCCGCTGTGATTGCGGATGCTCAACGTGACCCTGCTGTAAGTGACATGAGACAAGGGGATCACACAGCGGGGCCACGGTGGCTGAGGAGTCTAATAGGGGTCCATGCAAGAACTTTCCTCTTATCTCTGTCTTGTAGTAGAACATTACAGTGAACATGTGTTTTACAGAACTGTGAATAAACGGATCACCGAATCGCACTGGACAGTGGTTTATTTTAAGCCCAGAAAACGTGTTAGGAACAGGTTCAGCCGTTCGCCCTCAGTGGCTTATATAGATATATTAAGTCTCTACAGATTTGACTACATTATTTTTCTGTGGAGCCTCCACAGAACCATAAAACAGGCTTACGGCTTAAACCCTGAACGCTGACTTCACCCAGAGGCTGCAACGGCTCCAAATGGTAGAAACGGGAAGGAACTTTGCGGCAACATAGCATGTTATCTTGATTGACGCCAAAACAAGTTATGTATAATTGTTGGTTTGGGACTTTTTATTATTTTACTTGTTAAACCTTCTTTACAGCCAGGGGCGATTTGAAGGTCTTCCATGCTCTTTACCCAGTTTAATGTTTTTTTATGTAGCATCTAAAATCCTTAATGTTAATGTAATGTTTCTGTGTAAATGTAATATGTTAAACCCCCATGTGCCAATCCTCCTTGTTTATATTTTTTAATACTTTTGGGCTTCCCCGGTAACTTTTTTTAACATCACAACGCTATCAATTGTGGGTAATTCCCCTTTAGGCGAAGTCTGCAGAGATGCAGACTTAAAGGGTGCATGAAGGGTTCAAAATGTCTGCAAGAAAGCCGTTGTGCACTTGACGATTTGACAGCGGGACAGCCCCAAGCCCTCACAGATTTAGCAGGAACGCACCTCAAAGTCTGAGAGTCTGAGAGTAAACATCAAAATTGGGCCATCCTCAGCATTCAGACTAGAGAAAAGAAAGGCTCTCAGGTTTCTGTCTCTGGAGCTGCTGATGGTTGTTTTCCATTAAGCATAACACGTTACAATAAGCTTCTTTCTGCTGTAAAATTGTAGAGTAAAACTAATGTTCCACAGTAACACATATCACTTAAATGATCTAGTACTGCTACTGCACATCACAGCACAGTGCATGATAAACCTAAATAAATCCAAAGCTTAGGGAGAGTTGTAGTCAGGATGATATCAGAGGGCTTCATTGATTGACTTCAGCCTGTCAGTGATGAACAAAGTGTGTGCGCTTTAGACAGAAAACTAAATTGTGACTTTGCACTGTAGTTATGAGGTATTTTGGCTTTGGTGATTAACACCAACCATTTGGTTACATACATGGTAGCACTGTTTCATTACAAATAACAACAACACTACTTTAAAGCTCAATATTTTTGGCTTTTTAGTCTTTTGGTACAAAAATAAAATAACTTGAGCTGAGCGTAATAGGAGGGCTAACCAGATATCAATGCTAACAGTTTGAGTTTCAATCAATGTACAGTGAAGAGCACAGTACAAGCACAGAGATGACATAACACTGCTTTCCTTAATTCACGCTTCTACATCAGTTCTGTTTTTGATAAGACATAAAGAGAACTGTAATGCTGTTTGTATTTCCAGTTGCAGTTCTTTTTCTGGAGTGTTTTTCACTCCTGTATAACTTTTTACATGTCTGTGTGTGTGAATGAATGTGCTCCTACATTTAGAAATCCACATTGCATATAGGGAACTGGATTTCTGAAACACATCCCTGCATACAAATGTCTTTCGGTCAGAGACAAGTTGATCAGAATATTTACCTTCAGAGCTCCAACTCCCTTGTCTTGGACTTTAGATTAAAGCATTAGAAAAAACATCAGCACTTTGATGTCTGTTTGGCTACAGACATTTTGGTTGCAGTGTGTGTATGTGTGTGTGTGTGTGTGTGTGTGTGTGCATGTGTGTGTTTGTTTGTGAGACAGCATGAGTGATGTGTGCATTGATTGTTACAAGCATAATGTGTTGTTTCCTGTGTATTTTTCATTGATTTGCTTTGTGTATTAATTATATAGCATATTTGGCAATATGTCTGTCTGTGTGCACATATTCATAGAATCCAGATTGGAATTTGAACATGGTCTTGGTCCTTAGTTAGCAGGCCCTGGATCTGCCAATGGCATAGTGTGCAACACCTCATCCAGAAGCTGCAGAGCGCGGTGCAAGTGGACCTCCACCCAGCAGGGCGTGTGTTTGATGCTCTGCCGGGGGTAGTCGGGCCCCCAGCCCTTCACGAAGCTGAGTCGCAGGATGCACAGACGCCTCAGGTCATCCACACCAATCCCAGCCGCTGCAGACAGACCTGTCAGTGAACAAGAGAGGGAAATCAGAAATGATATCTGATGGTGCTCACTATCAGGGCACTGCTCCATCCCAGTGACATTCACAACGAAGTCAGAGAGAACAGAAAAAA
Organism: Zingel zingel; assembly: GCA_023566125.1. Classification (NCBI taxonomy): domain Eukaryota; kingdom Metazoa; phylum Chordata; class Actinopteri; order Perciformes; family Percidae; genus Zingel; species Zingel zingel. The sequence continues at coordinate 23,393,937 of CM042330.1, forward strand.
AAGTGCAACAGATGACTCAGATTCATCAAATAGTCTAGTCTACATTTTGCATTTGCATCAAATTGCCATCTACCGTGTATTGTTAATGTCGAATGAACGTGAAAGTGTCAACAACACTTACTAACTGCAGGTGCAATGCCTCCGACGCTGCCTGGACCTGGAATATTTCCTGCCACAGCAGCTGCCTGTGCAGCAGCTGCAGCCTGAGCGGTCGCTGCCTGCTGCTGCATCTGCCTGTGGCACTGCCGCAGGTCAAACACCTGAGTGATATGCAAGCAGCTTAGATTACATCTGAAGAAGCATGGCACCATTCATTCTTTAATAACACTTAGCAACAGTTTATTCAGTTCCCTATTTGCAGCTAACAATGGCTCGTTTTAAATTAGTTGTCATGCCACCTATTTCATTGCTGCTCACTGGTGTGTGAACAAAATAACAAAATAGTTAAATAGTTTAAAAATAGAGAATATATGTGTGTGCATGTCACAAAATGTGACTTCTTGCGTGTGAGCTGACCTTGATGTAGGCTCCAGGGTAGATCTTGTGCACAGCATCACCTGGTGCTCGGCCTGCCTCTCTATCGAGGTAGTAGCTCTGTACAAACACAGCGTGGTCGCTCATACAGCGCATCCACACATCGCCCTCGCCACGACACTCCAGCTGCACACCCTTACCTATGTGCAACCTGAACACACAGGAAAAAAACATCAGGACACGGACGTGGAACTTCCTGTCATTTATTGTAAAAATAAAATGATTTGTAGCATTTTCGCCCTGTATTTGACAGATGACAGCGTAAAGGCAGACTGGATGTAGAGGGAGAGAGAGGGGTATGACATGCAACAAAGGTTGCGGTCACATGTGCTGTAGCCATTGGGCTAACGAGGCGCTCTGGCATTGTCTGTTTGAAAAGAAATGAGATGTGGTGGAAGATGACTATGCTGTCCTGACGCTGTGGGACCACAACAGAAAAGATCTCTGAGATGAGCACATGGTTTTTCAAATGTGGGGTGACACATGAAAACATCCAGTCCATCCAGTCAAATGAATGTTATGCAATGTACCTTTGCACAATGTACTGCATAGTGCATAGTGACTTTACTCCAAAGCAGAAAAAGTAGTAGATCATAGAAGAAAATACTCCTATTTCACAGAATTAGCATTTATTAGCATTCAAAAATGAGCCATTAACTGGGATTGCAGCTCTCTCAGGGTTACTACACATTTTCAAGGACAAAATGTCCATGAAAAATACAGTTTTTACTCTCTCTAATAGTTGGTCATGTTCATATTCACTTCAAATACTTCAAACTACAGGTACAGTCAATACAAAGTCCTTTATGCAATACATTGTGCAAAGGTACATTGCATAACATTCATTTGACTGGATGGACTGGATGTTTTCATGTGTCACCCCACATTTGAAAAACCATGTGCTCATCTCAGAGATCTTTTCTGTTGTGGTCCCACAGCGTCAGGACAGCATAGTCATCTTCCACCACATCTCATTTCTTTTCAAACAGACAATGCCAGAGCGCCTCGTTAGCCCAATGGCTACAGCACATGTGACCGCAACCTTTGTTGCATGTCATACCCCTCTCTCTCCCCCTACATCCAGTCTGCCTTTACGCTGACGATGACGAATGACCAATAGTGGAATGTAAGAGAGTAAAAGTAATCTTGTATTTTATCTGCTTTTATATGTTTAACTGTTTTAACTGCTCTTCAATGTTTAATTTCTTATACTGCACTGTAACTTTTATTCTGTAACTGTTTTTAATTTTCTTTTTTTAATTGTTTTTATGTAAAGCACTTTAAATTGCCCTGTTGCTGAAATGTGCTATACAAATAAAGGTGCCTTGCCTTGCCTTTATTTTTTTTAATATCAGCCTGGCACTGGCTTTCAAGCATAAGGAAACGGAACAGATTGTTGTATCAGTGTGTTCTTAATGCATTTGATTATAAACTCATTTCAGGATTCAAATCTGAAAAAACAATGCAATAACAAACAATACTACATACTATTTTACAGCTCTCTAATGACCAATATATAATTGGTCATTAGGAGAGCCATGAAATATTAAATGAACACTTACTAGGCATTATTCAAACATAATCTGATTCAAACTCTATTTAAACATAATTTCAGCTAGCTGGCATACTGTACATGGAGGGAGAGGCAGTACGTGGGGAGAAAATTAAGAAACGTACCAAATGCATGCTCTTGGGGAGAATTGTTTGCATCTCTGTAAGTTATAGAGTGGTCTAGACGTACTCTATCTGTAAAGCGTCCTGACAACAAAACATTGTCACACAGCGACGCAAATTAGAGCTATGTTACCTCAACAGCTGCAGAAATACTTTGCTGTTATGTTACATTACATGGAAGGGTACCACACAAAAGATTACAGTAACAATTCATTTCATTAAACATAACCAAATTACATGACTTTTCTAAAGCTTTCAAGCTTTCGACGAAACGGCTATTTTAAATCTATTTAAGAGACACACCTGGCTCTCTCACTTGCATCTGTGCGGTGGACGTTACTCAGCTGGCCCAGGCAAAAGCGATCGCCACCTGACGGGTCAACATAGCCATCCACGGTTACTACAGGGCAGCTGGAGGGCACCTTGAACATCTCACCTACCTGAACGTCCATTTCAAAGTAGGAGATAGAGCACCAAAACTCTGGTCCTGCAACGAAAACAGAGCAAACAGTGTGTGACAAAACTGTGAGTCCGATTTTCCTTCCACCTTTGTGCCCGGATGTGACGCATTCCACCCCAAACACATACAGTGTATTCATCACCCCAGATACTGTGGATACATGTCTAATAGGTCATTCTTAAATACACATTCATCATAAACCTACAACCTACAGTGCACAAGCTCTACCTTTCCCATTTCTACAGTCTTTCTATATTAACTGTCAATGTAGACAAACCACGATGTAAACAGTGATGACATATATGATACACAAGAGTTCCTACTTACTGAGCCCAGTGCAGCAATACTTCTAATAACAATAGTAAGCAATAGTTGTATGCCAGTTTAAAAATACTGTATGAAATCAGTGGCAACATGTTCACAGTACATCCATTGTGGCGTGTAATACTCTCTTACCTGGATGGTTGGACACAGAAGGAGGGAAAGAAGTTGAGCCATGATGCTGAGACCCTGAAAGCAGAACAGATCAGATCAGCAGATCAGCCTGAAGCTGAACCTGATGTGGACATTTGTGGGTGGTGGGAGAGCGAACTTGCACGTTTTTAAGGAATACCATAGGCTTTCAGATTTATACAGGCACTATTGCATTAGCATCTTGATGCACCACATTACCACTTGATAGTGAAGCTTTGAAATAAATTATGAAAAATTCATACTTTGGCAACTCCTCGTGGTAATATCAAACTAGAATTACTGCCTTGCGTTTGCATGCCTCAGCCAACCAGTCAAGATGCAGTTTGTACTGAATTTGTTTGAATTCAATTAAAGGTATTAAGTGTATTGTTTAGCAAAACGTGGACGCTTCCTACACACCTTCAACCCGACAGCACAAAAGACAACATCAAAATAACATCACATCTACAATACAAAAAACACTTAAATAGGAGCAGTGTGATTCTGGGAATGTCACAGAATAAAAGTGAACATCATTTTAGTTTGAAGTATATCTTACAGTGGTGGTTTGGATGATGGAGGGGAGGTTGTTGGTGACCACGGCCATTCTGCTGGGGTCCAATAGGAGTGTAGGAGGCTGTGCTGCTGCCTGTCCAAACTGCTGAATTACAGGGAAGGAAAGAATGACCAGTGTGACCATGTGCAGTGTCCATCAGTGTTAGGGCTTTGACTCTGATCTTTGCTATTCGAATATAATTTGAATATTTAAAAAAATATTGATATTCGAACGAATATTAGGCAGCCCTTAATATTCAAACCTGTTATGGGCATTGTTTTTTGTAAATGTGTTTGCTTGTAAACGTTTTCAATTCAGATTCCAAGGCTTTTTCACGCATTTCAAAACTCTCGTAGCGTGGTAGCGTTGCATTTCTCATCTCCTGGTTCTCCCTCTCCATCAACAACGTGAAATCAAGGAGAGGGTTAACTTCTCCTGGTTCTCCTTCTCTATAACAACATGAGCTCAAGGAGAGGGTTAACTTCTCCTGGTTGTCCTTCTCTATAACAACATGAGCTCAAGGAGAGGGTTAACTTCTCCTGGTTCTCCTCCTCCATCAACAACATGAAATCAAGGAGAGGGTTAACTTCTCCTGGTTCTCCTCCTCCATCAACAACATGAGCTCAAGGAGAGGGTTAACTTCTCCTGGTTCTCCTTCTCTATAACAACATGAAATCAAGGAGAGGGTTAACTTCTCCTGGTTCTTCTTCTCCATCAACAACATGAGATCAAGGATAGGGTTAACTTCTCCTGGTTCTCCTTCTCTATAACAACATGAGATCAAGGAGAGGGTTAACTTCTCCTGGTTGTCCTTCTCTATAACAACATGAGATCAAGGAGAGGGTTAACTTCTCCTGGTTCTCCTTCTCTATAACAACATGAAATCAAGGAGAGGGTTAACTTATCCTGGTTCTCCTTCTCTATAACAACATGAAATCAAGGAGAGGGTTAACTTCTCCTGGTTCTCCTTCTCCATCAATAACATGAGATCAAGGAGAGGGTTAACTTCTCCTGGTTCTCCTCCTCCATCAACAACATGAAATCAAGGATAGGGTTAACTTCTCCTGGTTCTCCTTCTCCATCAACAACATGAAATCAAGGAGAGGGTTAACTTTTCCTGGTTCTCCTTCTCCATCAATAACATGAAATCAAGGAGAGGGTTAACTTTTCCTGGTTCTCCTTCTCCATCAATAACATGAAATCAAGGAGAGGGTTAACTTCTCCTGGTTGTCCTTCTCTATAACAACATGAGATCAAGGACAGGGTTAACTTCTCCTGGTTCTCCTTCTCTATAACAACATGAGATCAAGGAGAGGGTTAACTTCTCCTGGTTCTCCTACATCAACAACATGAAATCAAGGAGAGGGTTAACTTCTCCTGGTTCTCCTACATCAACAACATGAGATCAAGGAGAGGGTTAACTTCTCCTGGTTCTCCTACATCAACAACATGAAATCAAGGAGAGGGTTAACTTCTCCTGGTTCTCCTACATCAACAACATGAAATCAAGGAGAGGGTTAACTTCTCCTGGTTCTCCTACATCAACAACATGAGATCAAGGAGAGGGTTAACTTCTCCTGGTTCTCCTCCTCCATCAACAACATGAAATCAAGGATAGGGTTAACTTCTCCTGGTTCTCCTTCTCCATCAACAACATGAAATCAAGGAGAGGGTTAACTTTTCCTGGTTCTCCTTCTCCATCAATAACATGAAATCAAGGAGAGGGTTAACTTCTCCTGGTTCTCCTCCTCTATAACAACATGAGATCAAGGACAGGGTTAACTTCTTCTGGTTCTCCTTCTCTATAACAACATGAGAACAAGGAGAGGGTTAACTTCTCCTGGTTCTCCTTCTTTATAACAACATGAAATCAAGGAGATGGTTAACTTCTCCTGGTTCTCCTTCTTTATAACAACATGAAATCAAGGAGATGGTTAACTTCTCCTGGTTCTCCTACATCAACAACATGAAATCAAGGAGAGGGTTAACTTCTCCTGCTCCAGATGTCTCACCGTGGTCAGAAAGAACAGGGGAGACTCTTTGTTTCTCTCACTATGACTCTAGAGTCACTACTCGCTCTGAAGATAATCACCGTCACTCTCTCACTCTAACACACACTCCGCACACACCCACATACACACACACACACATACACACACACACACACACACACACACACACACGGCTCGACACACACACACCAGCGCAAAAGTATAAACATCAGACCACTTACGTAGGCTACGGTGAAATATCCGAACTTCCTGTTGAAAGCATACTGTTTGTATTTAATCCAGGGTCTGACTTTTAATTTAAAAAAATGTGTGGCAGTGTGTTTTTCTTCTGGAAACATAATTTCCTGCCTATTGACTGATACACTGCCCTCTGGTGGACAGAACATATACGGAGTTTGATACCAGTGTAAGCCTTACTGAAGGCATTTAATGGTCAAAATATTATTAATACATATTCAAATATATTTGAATATTAATATTAATAAACAAACAAACTTGGAATATGATTTTTGGGCAAAAGTCAAAGAACTAATCAGCGTGCAGCGCAACAACTTAATGTTCCTTAATTCCTCAGTATATTGTTGATCATTCTCTCTAACTACATGAAAAGAAACCCTACTACATCTGCCTAATGTGTTATTAACCACCCAGCCAGATCTGAATTATTTCAAAATTCTCTGTCTGCTGAAGACACTGAGCTGAAAACCAAGCCGCTGCCATTGACTGCTGCACATCGACAGACTCTTGTTGCAGCTGTGTTAGTTCGCTGGCACATAAAAAAGTAACACACACAGTCTTTAGCACAGCATACCCCCCCGAGCTGAAGAACAAGTGCCGCTCCGTGGTAACAGACTATCGTTAGCAGCTCACAGAGTGGGTGAAGGAAGCAACACTGATGCTATGCGCTCTTTTGTTAGTAGTATCGTAGTTTTTATACATAGGGGAGGGGTTTGTTAAGGATGACTGTGCTCATCGAACCATGATTTCAGGCTGCACAAAAAATCCTGGACCCAGAAATGGTGACGGAAATGGTCTAACTCCACAATTCAGTACTACATAGTTTACATGCTTTTCACATGATTTTAACAAGTATTTTCTAACATGTATAATGTGTTTAGACAGAAATCACTGATTTAGCTTTACGCATACTCTAACACTGGCTATAATCTGCAGATGCTTCCAGTTAAAACTAAGGAACCTGTGAGCTCTTGCACGTTGCTGGTGGAAGAAAAGGAATATCCTCTGGACTCCAAATCACCTTGTTTATGTCTCTCCTACAACTTGGCACAGTCATAGTATTGAGTTACTGAATAGGTTGATGTTGCTAACTTCATTTTTCCTGTGCATGAGAAAGTACAAGAAAAAGAAAAAATACACTACAATACCTGTACAATCCAATGCTACAGCTCTGTAATTAATGCTGCTTTCATGAAGATTCATCTTCATTTTTAGTTTTTCTAACTATAATTATTTCACAGTATTATTTTAAGTGTAAAAACTTAGTATGCATGTTTTAAGTTAACACACAGTACCTGACTAAGAACAGTTACAGATTTGTATTTTAAAATAAAATATTTATTTGTGTTAATATCTATCATTTTCATTATGTATTATTATCCATTACTTGGCAATTGCTGTAGTTTTCCATCCCCTGGAAAACGAAACAGAGTCTGAGAGCTTATAGGAAGGGCCTCAGAAATGTCAAAGCATCCTGTTACTCATCACTAATAGAGGAAAAGAAGAACAACCCCAGGTTTTTTTTCAGCACTGTAGCCAGGCTCTACTGAGCCATCTATTCCTCTAACGCTTCTTCCTCTTCTTTTTTGGCATTTAAGGCCTATGTAATAGAACAGCTGAAGACATGAAAGGGAAGAGAGAGCTGGAATGACATGCAGCAAAGGGCCGCAGGCTGGAATTGAACCTGCGGCTGCAGAGGCAAGGACTGAGCCTCTGTACATGTGGCATATGCTTAACCAGGTAAGCTACCCAGGCGCCCCTTCTAGAGCTTCTTTAATAATAAAATTCTAACTATTAGCGATAAAATTAATCACATCTTGCCCTCAAACGGTTCCAGTTTATCTTTAAACGCAGAAAGGCTAGAAACAGCTGTAAGACCTTACATATAGACAGCTTTTCTTCTATCGACCTTCACCAACTAATGCTAATGATCTCTTCAGCTAAGCCATCTACCTGGCTCTTAGACCTCATCCCAACGAGGCTACTTAAATAAGCTTTACCATTGCTTAACACTTCTTTAGTAGATGTGATCAATATGTCTTTATTAACAGGTTATGTACCGCAGTCATTTAAAGTAGCTGTGATAAAACCTCTTCTGAAAAAACCTACCCTCGATCCTGAGGTCTTAGTCAACTACAGATCTATATCTAACCTTCCCTTTCTCTCCAAGGTCGCTAATAAGTTATGTGACTTTCTACAGTACATAATAGTTTATTTGAGGATTTTCAGTTAAGATTTAGAAAGCATCATAGCACAGAGACAACACTGGTGAAAATTACAAATTACCTTCTAACTGCTTCAGACAAAGGACTTGTCTCCATACTTGTCTTACTAGATCCGATATATGGTTGAGCGGTGGCTTCACACAGAGCTTTCGCTGTAACATATGTATGTGGCCTGAAGTTTTTACTTGTGCGTTGGTATGTGCGTGGATCTCTCTAAGAGAATAGCATGGCCGGCATGTGTGTGTGCGCGGGGAGTGTGTGGTAGAGCGAGAGAGAGAGAGTGACGGTGAATAGCACTGGAGCGAGTACCAAATCTAGAGTCATAGTGAGAAAAACAAAGAGTCTCCCCTGTTCTTTCTGACCACGGTGAGACATCTGGAGCAGGAAAAGTTAACCCTCTCCTTGATTTCATCTTGTTTATGGAGAAGGAGAACCAGGAAATGAGCGGTGGAAATGCAACGCTACCATGCCACAGCTGAGTGACGTACATCGCAACGACGTGTAGTTAAATATTTTGAGAGGTGACGTCAGGCTATGGCGAAGGGTTCGGTGTAGGGTCGGTATCTTCACATACCTACGTAGGTAGCCACGGCGTAGATTTAACGCAGAAGCATAAATCACACTTTAGTCTATTACAGAGACTGAAACATTTAGTGGGCATTAAAGGAACTGCACTAAGCTTGTATTAAGTCCTTTTTATAGGATCAATCTCAGTTTGTTCATGTTAACGATTAATCCTCCATGCACGCTAAAGCCATGGTGTTCCACAAGGCTTGGTGCTTGGACCTATTCTATTTACCTTGTATATGCTGCCTCTAGGCAATATTGTTAGGAAACACTTTATTAACTTGTACAGTTATGCAGATGATACCAAATTATATCTATCGATCAAGTCAGATGAAACCAATCACTTAGTTAAACTTCAAGCATGCATTGAGGACATAAACTCCTGGATGACCTAAAATTTCCTGATGCATAACTCAGAAAAAACGTAAAACTTGAAGTTATTGTACGGAGCCCCAAACACCTCCAAAGCTCATTGTCTAAAGATATGACCAGCTCTTAGTTATGCTGCTATAGGTTTAGACTCCTGGCGGACTTCCTATGACACAGGGAGCTGCTCTCTCCTTCTCTCTGTTAGCTTATTCCCCGGAGTCCTTGTACTTTTTTCGCCTCACAGATTTCCTTGGATTGTGGAGGCACCTGAATCAAGTTTGCAGCTGCTGCTGCGGTCCTGCTTGATGCCCTGCACTGCTACTATTATCATTACTAGTCATAGTTCTATTATCTTTATTTTTACTATAATTGACCCTTTTCATCATGCCCACTGCTATAATTATTATAAATCATATTTCTGTATATTTGTATCTGTGTGTGTGTGTGTGTGTGTGTGCGTGCGTGCGTGCGTGCGTGCGTGTGTGTGTGTATGTGTGTGTGTGTGTGTGTGTGTGTGTGTGTCCCACCCCCACCCCTACCCCAAACTGGCAGTGTCAGATGGCCGCCCAACAAGAGTCAGGTTCTGTCCAAGGTCTCTGCCTGTTTAAAGGATGTTTTTCCACGCCACTGTCACACCAAATGCTTACCCTAGGGGGGAACTGTTGTGAATTATGTCTGAGTGTGGTCTAGACCTACTCTATCTGTAAAGTGTCCTGAGATAACTTCTGTTATGATTTGACACTATTAATAAAATCAAATTGAATGTATGTGTGTTTGTGTGAACTCACTGTGGAAGGCAGCCTGGCTCTGAGAGTGTTTATTGCTGCTGTATCCGTTCTGTCCATGCGAGTGAGTAGGAGGTAGGGAGGGTTGTTGTGGGTGGGGGGGTTGTGAGGATTGCTGGGCAGCCTGTTGCTGAGAAGAGGGTTGGGTTGGGGTCGGAGGCCGTGGTACCGGGGTCATAATTTGAGCTTGTGGAGATGCAGTTTGGAGACGGCCGTCACCGTGACCGCCCTGCAGGGGTAGCATAGAGCTGGAGCCAGACACTGTAAGGAGAACAGAGGAACACATCAGGCCTGACATCAACTCTCTCACCTGTGTTTGAGAGCCTACATTCAAACAAAGTAGCTGCAGCTGTCAGCAGTGTCCTCCCAGCTCATACATATTATTTATCTGCCACCTACCCAAAATAATGTACATAAATCAACCATAATAAGCAAGTCTGATTATGACTTGGGCCCTTTTCTGACCTGGTTTTAACATCTGTCTTGAGTGAGCCGATCACAAGTGGACAGCCCTAGCTACGTGTGTTTTCACCTGTCAGTAGAATGTGTCTCCAAATGCGATCGGATCTCACTTACCCGCTCTATATCCTTTATAAACACGTACATCATTTCTGTTTGCATAGGCTGGTTGTGTGTGTTTATAAATCTTAGTTGTTCCTCTCACATAAATGAAGTGAAAAATCAACAAAGCACAAGCCATATTCCGTCTGTGTGCCGACCATAGACTGTAGGCTATATAAAAGGGTGCTGATGTAAGGAGGTCTACTGACGGGCAGCGGGACCTGTACAGTAGAAAAAAGATGTTCTTAAAGTCTCTGTGTTCAGCTCTTAGTGCGTTTGTAGCTCCTAATTGAATCTCTGTTGTTTGAAGTTTATATTATAACTGCTTTATTTTACCTTTCATGTTTGCTAGGAATCATCAGGATGCTATTAGAATGTGGACACATGTGGCTCAAACTACCTCCAAATGTGTTTTTTGAGATCTGATCTCAATGCGTCCTGAGAGTGTTTTCACCTGTACCTAGAGCTGTCCACTTGTGATCAGATCACTCAGGAAGGATGTTAAAACCAGGTCGGAACGACAATAGAGATAATTAGGACCTGACCTTTGGGTGAGACAGGCAGGTTAGTGTATCTGGTGACAGGTGGGGGTCCATGGGGATCAGAGGACAGCTGTGGGGGAGGCAAGGGCTGGCCATAGTGATCTGGAGGAGGAAGCTTCAGGGCCGCTTGGTGGTCAGACAGAGGCATGCCAGGTGGGAGTTCCATCTGTATACAGTCATGAATGTATTCCTCTTTGATCAGGCCGCTTGGTGCTGCTGCAAGAGGCAAGAGGAACAATAACTACGCTGTACGGCAGTGATTTTAGTGTGGGACATAGAGCTTATAAATCAGAAGATTTGAATACAAACAGCCTCGGAATATCATTGGTGGACAACAACCTAATGGAAAAGCATTACTGGTTATTGATAGTCAAGTCATTAATACGAGCCCTTAAGGGTCTCGGGTCATTTTGGTTCTGAACTGCTGATTTTGTGTGCATTCATTTTTTAGCACCTTTTAAACTGTCCTTTTTTTGCACAAACTCAGTTCATGGTTAAAAAAAGTACACACGAATACACACAACTATAGCAAAAATATATAAGAAATAACCCCTATAATATATATATATATATATATATATATATATATATATATATATATATATATATATATATATATATATATATATTTACATGTGAAGTGATTTTATCCCAAATCATTTTGTCTGTAAATCACTGACAATATTAATAATTCAGTTTAAAAAATGTCTTTCAAAAGAACATGTTATGGTGTAGAGACATACATGCGATGTGTGAAAGCCTTGAACTGGTTGTCTCAGCGTGTCTCTAAAGAGTTTGGTTTCTAAACATGCTCAGTGGGTTTACTGATGGCTAGACAGACTCATTCTCAGAGAGTACAGTACCACATGCATGTATTTATGATGGTTAGCACAATGCATGTCAAAACTATTTGAATTAAAACTTATATTTTATTTCTTTACAGAACAAAATGATGTCACAGTGAAGTTGACCTTTGACCTTTTGGGTATAAAATGCCACCACTTCATTATTATATCCTGTCATAATTAGCGTAGGAATTCTTGAGTTATGGCCACACAGCGTTTTATGAAGTCACAGTGACCTTTATCCTCCAAAATCTAATCAGTTCATCCAAATGTGAAAATAGTTCCTCCAGGGGGTCCTGAGATATACGTAGACGTACATACAGACGTAGACGTACATACAGACAACCGTCCACGGCTGTCGCCGGCACAGAGGCATAAAAACACGATCCTCACAGTGCTTCCTGCTCTGTCCAGATGTGAGTGACCACGCTGCAGCAGGTAGATGATGGCATATTTAACTCCATATATTTATATATGTATATAACTGTATATATACACAGGAAACAATTTAACTTTTAAAATATGTGTTTTATGTGTTTATTTTTCCACCAAATTATAAATGGTAGTATCGCTAAAAGTATCTATAAGTATCGGTATTGATAACCAGTAACGCATCCATATTACCCATCACCACTGCCAGGCCTCTTTAGAAGACTAGTGGCAGGTCCTGAGTGGATTGATTCTAATGGAAGAAATGAACGTAAACACAGATTATGACTAATACTTTCTCCCCATATACCAAAGTAAATACTGGACACCTTTTTCACAAGCCACATATATCACAAACATTCTGACACTTAAATAGCATATTTCAGACGGACAAATATAGCGTCAGATTGATGTGATATGTCGCTAGCACGATAAAACATGCTCATGAGTAAATTATATTTCACATGCAGAGATATTAATAGCCACTCGCACATTAAGTCAATGCGCACCAATTCAACAACCGAGAGTTGTACCGTCAGCTGTGAGTGAGAAACAAAAACATGGGGAGAGACAAAGAATGAAAAAGAGCACAGAGCAGCCACCACACACAAGAGGGCATCTTATTGGGGAGCACTGGAGGGCCTACACGCTCTCACAGGCCGCTCTGCTCTCAAAGTTGTCTCAATATCTTGTCTTGTTTTCAACTCCCAACTTCTCAGTACACACAAAGTATTGGAGGTTATTGTGAGCAACTCCCACAACATTTTTTTTTTATTAAACTTAATTGTACATGTTATTTTCCTAAAGGCTAATACTATTTATCCTTGTGCTACTCTCTTTATGTTATGGCAGCCTTCAGTTCAGACTTGACTCACATGCTTATTCCAACATAATGAATTTATGTTTATGTAACGATGTAATTAAATGCTAATTGTCATCCGTAGTGCCTAGGTGGAAGGCAGGGAAGCAAGAAATGGAAGTTTGCAGTATCTTTTAAATCATGATGTGGTGCTGGAGAATGGAACTCACCTGTATTTTGAAGGCTGAGACCAACTGTCAGAGAAGGCAAAGAGAACACGAGAGGAAGACTTGACTAACAACATCATACAGAAAATAAAGCATCAGTCAGAAACTCACTACAACAGGGTGAGATTTATAACGTTTGTTGAACTATGCTTACAATTATTCGTCAGTGATAAACTGAGACGATTTTTACACAGAGACTGTGAAACGTGTGAAGAATAAGGCTGACCTACCGATGCCAGGTGACACCACCCTCTCATAATGGTAGGGGTTGACACATACATTGTCGTACTTCAGGTCAAAGGCGTATTGGCAGAACTTGACATGCTTGAGTTCATTTTTGTGGAGGTCAGGCCAGCGCCACAGCCGTGCATAAATGACGTGAGGAAAACCTTTCCTTCCTGCCACCTGAGGAGAGAGCACAGCATCATTATACCCTCTGCCATGCTCATTGAATCTTATTCTTTTTAAAGCTACTACAGCCTAGCTCTATCATGTTCTCAGTACTCTATATGTTATGCCAGGAATAAATATATATACTGAAAATGGCCACTGGATTTTCTACTTTAGGAGGTCATGTTTTTAGTTGTTGGTTTGTTTGTCTGTCTGTCAGCAGGATTAAGGAAAAACTACTGGCCCGACGTGAAACTTGGTGGAAGGGTGTAGCGTGAGCCAAGGAAAAACCCATTACATTTTAGAGCTGATCTACATTTCGGGTCAGATGAACAAACTGTTCATGGGCATTAGGAACCAGTGGTGTAACTTGATTGACACGGCTTTATGGACTGGGCGTTTAGATGGTGAGTTACATTTTGTTGGAGTGATTGATCACATTATATTGATAGCATTAGTGTTACGCCAGGTCTTTTGGAGTAGTGAGCTGTAAATGCTGACATGTCACATTTGGTTGATCTGATTTAGCCAACGCGGCAGGCGTGGAGAGGAGATTCAGATTGATATTGTGTCCTGAGGGAGAGAATCACAGGAAGCAGCACTCAAGGGACTTTTATTTTCTCTATTTATTTCCATGTGTTATATTCAAATAAATATAGGAAGTAGCCGTGTAATAAGCAGCATGATGTAGAACGAGCTCATCACTATTGCAAATTAAAATCCTGACAGGGTGATGCAGGACCCTTGACGTGAAGGGGTTGTCAGTTGCAATAATGACTGACTCGCTCTACATTATCCCTTACTTAGCACACATTCGTCAACAGCCATCGTCAACTGCTTTCAGTCCGGCGCTCAGAATAATCATGAATTCAGAAAATGTGAAGAGAAAAAAATGCGTTCTGTTATTCAGCATTTACAGCAGGTAACATTACACAGGTAGAGCACAAACCCAGCCCCTGTATGTGCATCTCTATTCACATGCCAGGATTCTGTAAGCGATGCCCGCGCTCCTCACACACAGCTGAGCCCAGAGGTGTGCGTACACATCACGCAGTACATTACTGGGAACGATACAGAGAGGATTAACTCTCGGCCGCTGGCGCAGATGAACTAACGCTAGTCTCGTACTGTAAGTAGGCTACAATAAAACCTTCGTGAGTAAAAAGTCAATAGACTGCTTAATAATACCCACTCACCTGTCTACAAGCATAAATATGTAGGAAGCGATATTTCAATCTGCTCTGTCTGCTCAGTCCACTGCGCTGTTTTATGCGAACACAGCTCTACTCTGCAAATAGCGAATTTTTACAAACAAGCTAAAACAAAAGCTGTCTGTTTGTAGTCTTACTGTTTATCTTAGTTTGCTCTGAATCTTGAAATTTGGACAAATTCTTATGAACTTAACTGCTGGCTGAACGAGCCATCCTCTCCGCTGGAGCGGTAAACCTATGGATGTATTATAAGACCAAAACAGATGCATGTGGATACTTAATATGCACGTGAATGACGCAATCGTTATGTTCGCGTTCTTCATTCTTGATGGTGATGCTGGTTGTATTATTTTGCAACAGCATCGTTTCATTGCAAATGGGCATACATGATGAATGTATAGCCTGCTTATCAGTCCATTCATCATTACAGCTGCTGTTTTCCACGTCAACTTTTCACTTCAGCCTCTTTGACAGTGACATGTTTACCTGACAACAGGCCTTTCTTTCTGCAAGCATTTTCCACCAATCAGGACCCTGCATACTACAACCATGTTTCCCTAATCACAGACTTTAACCATCACTCCTCAGTGACCTGCCTCCTAGTCTGAGATCTTTTTCTAGTTAAAGAGCTAGTTATCATTATGGAGTTTCCATGTTTTTTAGGAGTTTGCTCACACTAATACATGTAAAAAAAATATAGCATTAATTCAGTAAGAAAGTGAAAATATTAGAGATGCACCGATAGACCGGCCGGTGACCGGAATCGGCCGGTTTTCACTTGCTCGGTCATGACCAACGACCGGCAGGTCAGTCTGACATATGCCGATTTCATGCCGGTCCACGCTCCAATTAACTGACAACATAAGTTCTACCAGTTACAGTTCTCAAGGACGCACGCACACACGGACGCCACAGCACGGTCTCTTCTTCCTTTCTCTCAACTTCTCCGCCGTGTGTGGCGCGTGTCACGCTATTCTCCCACATGTAGGAACCTGGTGAATTAACCTGCAACATGTCAGCTGTTTGGGAATTCTTCAGCGTGTGTGCAGAAGATAACAAGTTTGCAATATGCAACACCTGCAAGGAAAAAGTAGGGCGTGGAGGGACGACACCAAAAACCCAAATCACATTTTTTCAGTTGATATTGGATGTGAAAAGAAGGAAATGGTTCTAACATTGCACTTTAGATGTGTGTGAATGTCCCACACCAGGAGTCATTTATATAGTTCTATTTTATAGTGATCCATTATCTGTTCAAACATTTTCTATGTTCTGTTCAAAATGTTCTATTAAAGAAAAGATAGAAAGTAAATATTTGCGTGTGCTGTAAAGTGGTTAGAAAAAATGAAATGAAATGAAATCGATATCGGCTGGCCTAACTCAATGAAAATCAGGAATCAGAATCGGCCTAGATGGGACCCCAGAGTGTCTGCTTAGAAACATTCTGGCCCATTCTGGAAAAATGTAGTTGATGACCCCTGTTCTCTCCTGAACCCTTTGATCATCTTTTTAGATATTTGTCATGTTAAGCTGAAGGATGAATGATCCCTGCACTTAGCTTACAAGGTTAGACACCTGCATGTCGGAGGTGCACTGACCTGCAGCCGTCCGTCCAGCGTCCTCTGGATGGTGACACACTTGCTGGGATGGACACCATTGGTTGTGATGGCAGTGATGAGCGAGTCCAGCTCGTCCTTCTTCTCCTTCAGCTTTTTCACCAGGCTCTCGATGGCCCGCTTGGCAAAGCCCTCGTTCTCTCCGCCCTGCCGGTGGCACATTAAGCTGTGGACGATGCTGAGGCAGGCGTCATTGCTGCTCGGAGGGTTCACTGACATGATGCTGCTGCCACAAGACACAAGAGGAAGGCTTGTTATGCTTAAAGGTGCAATATGTAATATATTTCCTGTAATAAATCCAAAAATGACCCCACTGCGTCATCAGATATTAAGGAAACATGCTAAGTTGAAATACTATCTTTTCTGACAACAATGCTAATGCCAGTATTTTCTCCTTTTGAAATTTCCATAATGTCTGTCTGTGTTTTGGCCTGTGTGTTGTTATCAACTGCCCAGTTTGACAGCCAGGCCGGGTTGCCAGATATACCTGTAGGAACGTGAACCCAGCTGCAGCTGGAATATCAGTACAGTCATGAAAGCAGCAAACTAACCAACGGGATCAACGGAGATAGATTCTACCCCACCTAAAAAAAAAAGGCATGTTTCTGACAGCTGCGTGACCAGAGACGTAACAAACCCGTCCGGGTAAATATTGGAGATGTATTTGAAAGATGGAGACAGCTTAGAGCCCAAAAGGACACCGAGTTGGCTGAATTCCTCCTGAAAAGGTAAACATTTAACCTGACTCCTCCAGATGGATTGCTTCGCATTTGCTCGGCATATCCATCTGGGAACTTTCCGTTGGAGAACTTTTGGGAAGGGGCGAAAGCTGATTGGATAAACCATCTGTCTATCACCACCTATGTTGGTGATAGACGGCCCAAATCAACCAATCAGATCAACGATATATCAAACTCTTGCCGAAATCAGTCGGGAGAAGAGCGAAAACATCTTTTCCTCCGAGAAAAGCCTCCAGTGCCGTTTTTTTCTCTTCTTTCAATGAAGGAATACTTTCTAATTCGGATCAAACTTGTGTGATAGCTACGCTCATCTCATCCATGGAAGCCTCCACGTTGTTTAGACTGAACAGTCGCTTCTCGTTGCGTCACACCTAAACCCGCCTCAAAACCAACACTGATTGGTCGGTCGTTGGGCGAACGGCTCCAAATTTTCTCTGTCTCAAGATGCCAGACTGATCTGTGAGTGGAAAACTAGAGCTGGTGAGATCAGGACGGTCTCACGAGGCTAGTAAGCATTAGCTTCAGGCTAATTTATCAAGTGACGGGCATTTTATGTCATTTCAACATTCGTGTACTCACATTGAATTATATAGCTAGAGTACCCGAGTTGGTTACTCGCAAAAACAAACTGAGACACAGCCAGTAAAGTGATCCCGACTGGTCCTGGCTAACGCCGCCAAGCTAACCCTGCTAACGTTACCGGAGGACCAGGCAAGCAGGCCTGAGTTTGCAGTGTGTTTAGTGATTGTTTCCGTAATTCTGGGTGGTGATGGTGCAGTGGCTATGACACATGGCTTTGGTGTGGGAGACCTGGGTTTGATTCCCACTGTGATACATCAACCAGTGTGTCCCTGAGCAAGGCACTTAACCCCTAGCTGCTCCAGAGGTGTGTTACCTCTGATATAAATGGCAATTGGAAGTTGCTTTGGATAAAAGCATCAGCTAAATGACATGTAATGTAACTCTAAGCCGGTAAGTGTGTTCAGTCAGGTGGAGAGGATGGCGAGGTAGTGGTATTTTTAGCAGTTCCTATCGTAATTCTGAGCCGAGGAAGTGTGTCTGTCAGTTGGGTACAGAGCTCCGTGTGAGCATGGGTTTCTATGACTGTCAATATAGCCAGCATCTAACGTTAGCTAGTCCGCTGTGAAGTAATTTCTGGCTATGTGAGACAAGTGTCTAGCAACACTGTTGGATGCTGTGGTCTCAGCCTGGCAACCAACGTGAACTTGGAGTCTGGGGAGGAGGGGGCGGGGGACACGACCCTCTCCAGTATTTTGAATTTGGACCAGGGACGTCACTAGGATTGAAAGACTGGGGGGGGGGCTTAGCCCCGAGGCTATGCAAAACTTATCCTTGCAAAATCTTACTTACAAACTCTAATGTTAGCCTTTAGATACATCAAAGCTGCATGGGGGGGATTTACTTAGGCCAGACTGAGCTCCTGCTGAGTTCTTCTTTAGGCTAAGACTTAACAGCTATCTATCTGCCTGTGTAAATGTGTGGTAAAGTAATACCATACCTAATCCCTCTCTCTATTAAATAAGTTGCAGATCAAAATAAGACTATTTCATTACTAGGGGTGTAACGATACACGTATTCGTATTGAACCGTTCGGTACGAGGCTTTCGGTTAGGTGCACATTACAAACCGAACGATTCGTTGGACTAATCCTATTTAATTTTTAAAAAAAGATCTTAAATTGTGTGAAATATAATCTTCTCAGTGCCACTGCACTCAACAAGGCAGCCCAAACGACGAAACAGGCAACAAGCTGTCTGCCCTTCCCACTCCTAAAGAAAAACACACTAATCCAGTCAGGCATGAGACGCTGAACTAGCTCGTTGCAAAATGGTTGACCAGGATTTAAAGTATGCCGGAATTTAATAACCTGATGGCCAGATGAATAAAAGTTCTAGTATGTATGTATGTATGTATGTATGTATGTATGTATGTATGTATGTATGTATGTATGTATGCTCATATATAGCCTAGTCTACATTTAGGCAACATCTACATACTTGTTTAATTTATTACAGCAAAAGAATGCAGAAAGTTAAGTTGGTCAGAATCAAGCATATATAATAAATATCATGAAATAATTTAGTTTAGGCTATGCCTTGGTGCCTCTCTCTCTCTCTCTCTCTCTCTCTCTCTCTCTCTCTCTCTCTCTCTCTCTCTCTCTCTCTCTCTCTGCTAAAATATCTTCCAGTATCCATTTGTTCAATGAATTGAAGGATATACTGGTACAATAGCATTAACAGTGACACTATGATATTTAGAGACTGATATTGTTTTAATACTATAGAGATAGCAGACTATATTAATGGTAAAGAATAGAGAGCTTCAGATACCTTACTAGGCGAGCTATTTCTTGTATTTCACTCGTTTACACTAGCTAGACTATTGTTTTCTATAGCCAACTAAAATATTCCTTTATCTTTACCTCAAGTAAAACGGGGCTTTCCGACCGGAGGGATTTTTGCAGTTCTTAGAACTAAACGTTCCTAGAACACATTTTTTGTCGTGTTCCGACAGGAAAAATTTGGGGATTTTTAAGTTCCTCTGGCCGCAGTATCGTACTTTTTTAGCTCCTACTTCAGAGCAGGGTCTTTTCCTTTTTCCCTTTTCCTAGATGTACTTGATTGGTCGAACTTATAAGTCCCGCCCACTGCCAACTCTGAACTTGCAGACAGAACAACAACCAACAACGGGACATTTTTAACAATTTTCACCATCTTATTCATCATTAAATTCACTTCTGACAATGTTTGAGGCGAGAAATTAACTGTTTAGATTTCGAATATAGGCAATATAGTCTTGCAAAAATTGATGCCGAATTGACAATTTGCTTCAAAGTTTTCGGAGTTGAGGAGCTCCATAAAGTGAGGCGACAGCCAGCAAGCGCCTGCCCCGGCCTCTAGCTCGTGCTCAGACACCTCGCTGTGAGCTGGAGGTCTCTCAGACCGCTCTCGTAAATAAGAGGCTTTTATTTCGTCGTTGACGGTTCGTTTGTTTTATATCACAACACATGTCCATCATAAGATTAACGGGAACCTGTGGTTAACTGTCTTTTCGGAGTTAAACTCCACAAGCATGTCCTGCGGCTCGCCGGCTGTCACACACACACACACACACACACACACACACACACACACACACACACACACACACACATGTCCACAACACAGCAGGCAGAGGCGGGGTCTGTTCCAATAATAAAGCCCCGTCTGTGTTGAGCAAAACATTATGTGAATTACTACGAGAATGGACGTGCATTTAATATAGGAAAAGTGCACGAGTATTAGCATCAGTTGTTGTTGTATGTGGCGCTAAGGTCTAGTAACGATGCTATAAAGACCGTTACAGTGCTTGTGTCACACTCCCTTACCCCTCCTACCAGTCCCTATGGCCACTTGGCCAGTGGGAATGCAAACGGAAAAAAAGATTTTGGGGGAGAGTAGTTCTTAGAACTGCTTAGAAGTGTACTTTTCCTCTAAAAAGTACAAGAACTATCCGGTCGGAAAGCACCTATAGTCATTAACAACAACTTACAATTTCACTCTGTATCACTCACTGTGTGTGCGGTAGCAAGTCCAGACCAAAGAGACAAGATAACTCCTGCAGCAACAACAACCCAGCGGTCAGCAGCATTCTGAAAGCTGCCAGTTTAAACCAATGAGAAGAGACGAGACGGTGGATCATCTTCATAGCCATTGACTCTTTGTACTGCTGTCTAACTTTCGACTTTTTTGTAACTGTAGCTATTATTTGTTGTTTCTAATTATTAATTTGGATAACGTTAATGATAGTGAGATACTTGCTACAGCTGCATTTCGAGTGATAAATCGGCGAAAACAACATTTTATTTCTCTGATTTCCTGCTGTGTTTTAATGCTGCCTGGCGCTCTCTCTCTTCAGTAACTCTCTACCTCGCTCGTCTACATACTGTTACCGTGCAAACGGCCGCTCGTAAGCCTCTCTCTAAAACACTGCCATTTCAACCAGTTGACAGTAAAAATAAAACAGACTGCAGTGCACGACGACACCAACAGATGAATGGTGAAGGAAGATTGATTCCACGTAGTGAGTGATACAGAGTGCACTGTAAAAAAAAAAATATTATTTTTCTTATTATTATTTGGGGGGGCTTAGGAACATTTTGGGGTAGCTTCAACCCCCCTAAAATATGCCTAACGACGTCCCTGATTTGGACTGCAGTAACTATTTTAAACACTAGCTGTCAGTATTACGCATTGCACCTTTAATGAACAAGTATTATCTTCTCTGGCCAACTCGTACTGGCCCTTGATAGATACTCTGGTATCAGGGATATATTCTAAACAGCCTTCTCTAAATCTAAATATAATTTGCTGGTAAAGGAAAATATATACCGGGAAAATTTCCACTATATGCATTTGTGGATCAACACAGGTGAGGTGACTGACTACAGTAGAGTGGAAAGTGAGGAAGGAAAGAAGGAAGGAAGGAATGTCCCCGGTCTGAATCCAGTTATCTAGCCTTGTATATACAAATATTGTTAGCAAATCAAAACTGACTACATTACTGTATGACAGAAATTTAGGTTGACTCAACTTTACAAATTTGGCGGAGTGGAGGGACCGAGCAGCCCAATGCAGCCGGCTGGTTAGTGAGCTAGCTTGCTTTGTACACCCAGCATGCTTTTGTGCTACACTGGTTACAGAAAATAAGCCAGACAAAGTTGTCACTCATCTGGCGATGTGCCTAGACTAAAGTGTGTGAATGAAACATGAAGTTGTTAAATTGGAGTAATTATGGTTGGAGCTCTGTTCTCAGTGTAGGACCAACCACGATGCAGAAGCAGCGAGGAGGAGAGGTCTACTCTCTTTATATTAAGTTTTACGGTATATGACATTATTCTATTAGTTTATTTTGTAATGTCAGGGCTCCAGACTGCGACCAAATGGTCGCATTTTGCGACCAAAATTTGAGAGTGTGCGACTGAATTTTACATCCAGTCGCACATGTGCGACCAGTAAATTTGCCCCATTTTTTACACATTAAACGTCGAAATTTCAGTACCTGATAGAGCGTAAGCTCAAGCTTATGTGTCCTCTCTGAAAATTGACAGAGCGGAGCTCTGACACAAACACACACACACTCGCACACACACACATAGCTGCGGACGGTGCAAACTACGTCGGCTCTGCAGTTTTGTTGAAGTCACAGTGAGTCACGGAAATGCCGATAAAGTGATTTCAAGTGTGGTTACAGTTTTTCAAAACTTCAGGCAGACATTGTTTGCTGCAATATGATATTAATGGAGAACCGAAAGCGGTCGCGGTGCTGTTGACGTTACACTTCCTAAGCAGGCACAACAGTGGTTTCTGTGCCCTGGGGACTGACTGACAGGCTGAGGTCGTAAGGCAAGGCAACTTTATTTCTACAGCAGCTTTCAGCAACAAGACAACTTTATTTCTACAGCAGCTTTCAGCAACAAGACAACGTTATTTCTACAGCAGCTTTCAGCAACAAGGCAACTTTATTTCTACAGCAGCTTTCAGCAACAAGGCAACTTTATTTCTACAGCAACTTTCAGCAACAAGGCAACTTTATTTCTACAGCAGCTTTCAGCAACAAGGCAACTTTATTTCTACAGCAACTTTCAGCAACAAGGCAATTCAAAGTGCTTTATATGAAACATTAAAGAGCAATTAAAAACGGTCATGAAAATAAAACAGGCTAAAAATGAATATACAAATACAAGAATAAAAGTTACAGTGAGTAAGAAATTAATAATTATTCAATTTAATAGGTTGTAGGGATGGGTTTGGGAGGAGGAGGATTTTGTTTAATTAATAAAATAACATAATGTTCTAAGTACATAGGATAAATAGGTTTGACAATCATTTTTACAACTGAAATAATTGTTTTGTAATTATAGAGAGAAAGTACCAAAAAAAAAGGTAGCGTTGGGTAACGGAACCGAATTTCAGGTATCGGTACCGATATTGGTTCAGTAGTAGCCTAAACAATGCATGTTATATATATATATATATATATATATATATATATATATATATATATATATATATATATATATATATATATATATATATTTTGTTTTGTTTTTCATGACAACGATGGTGCTGTCGATTAACCTTCTATGTTGCATCTTCAAAAGTGACACTGAATTTGAAACAGCACGTTGTAATTTCTGCATCTATTATCAAAGTATTTATTAGGAATACAGTGGAACTTAGTAGAAATGTGAATATTTGGTTAGCATGTTGATTTACGGTGTGTGCCCCTAAATTTTCTGGTTACGCCCCTAAAATTTTCAGTTGGGGGCCACTGTGCTCCTAGTGAAAAATGAATGTGTAGATATGTAGATATTTTAAAAGACAAGAAAGAATATTCAAATGTCAGTTATGGCCAATTTTGACAGCCCTATGTGTATTGGATTGATCAGATGAGATGCACCCCAGCCTACAATATTTCATCAGCGTCATCAACGTCAAATACATAAAATAATTGCATTACTTTTGAATAATATCTTCTAATACTGCATACATCGCAAAGTACGGTTTTAGTTGTTATATAGTTTTTGTGTGTACATCGCTGCAGTGAGGCTGTGATGTCAGGCACCCAGAGCACACGGAGGCACTGCGGTGGCTGCCACACACACACACACACACACACACACACACACACACACACACACACACACACACACACACACACACACACACACACACACACACACACACACACACACACACTTGTTTCCCTGATTATAGGCATTCAGGGTTCTAGTGGTGACAGTTCAGGAGTGCCCTTTCCCACACCAGAAGCAGACATGCTATGACAGTGGGATGCAATTATTATTAATTGTATGCCTCCACCTTCAGATCTAGGTAAGGCTACTGTCCTGTCTGTCACTGCACTAACCACAGCAGCAACATGTTGAACTCACTGCTGTGGCCCCTAAACATTATGTCCTTTCTGACCTCCACCTCACCAACAAGCAGCTTGACATGAATATTCATGAGGTGCTTTGCATTGACCATTTATGGTAGAATGTAGGCGCGTAAAAGGCGGGATATGAGGCTGATCCACATGCGCACATTTTTAGGTGGACTATGATTTATAAAGGGGTTCTGTGAGCATAGTTTTATAAATTAGATTTTTTTTCATTTTTGGATTTTGTGCACACATACACTTTTAGTATGGATGCTACGCACTGTTTTCTATATGATACCCCTGGTGTGGACAAAATAAATGGTTGTGGGTGTTTACATTTGTCATTTACATTTAAAAATGTGGTACATCTAGTTCTTCAAGTAAATTGTAGCACACTACAGTCAACTCTAAATAACATGTAATTTCCCACAATAATGTGGCTACTGAAAAAGCCGCGTGGCTAGTAACATGCTAGTAGTAACTAGAAAACCACTAGCCACAGCAGAATCTCTCACTGCTAGAAATCTTCTGTCAAAACCTGGAACTAGACATCAACCTCCACAAAACTAAGATTATGATATTGCACAAAAAAGCCAGATCACAGAAATCAAAACACTTTAACATAATATGGAAGACAACTACTTGGACATAATCCTCAGTGAATCTGGGAGGTTTGGCAAAGCAATACATTCTCTCACAGATAGGGCACGCAGGGCCTGCTATAGCATGAGGAACTCTCTCAAATAAAATGGCTAAAATTACTCAGGAACGCTATTCAACCCATCCTCATGTATGGACCTGTGGAGCCCTCTAATGAACCAGTGGCAGACATCTTGGGACACAACCCCCACTGAAAAATGTCACCTACATTTCTGCAAGGACATCCTCAAGGTTCACAGAAACAGCCTAAACCACACAAGTAGAGCAAAACTGGGGGAATTTCCGTCCGCCTCTCCACATGATTAACAGAGCGATCCAGCTCCAGCTGATCCTGAATCCTCCCATCACACAGCCTTTAGAAGCAACAGCAGCTTCCAATAGAAAGAACCTATGAGAATCATGAAAGAAACCAAGAGCTCCATCAGCCCTCCTAAACAAGGAAACAAATCCAGATCCATTGAATAGAAGCTAAATTAAACCAAATCCATCACCAAATTACAATAGTATCCTTGATTGATGTTGTCTTTTATCTCTTTAGCACAATAGCTTATCAGCTTTAAAAAAAAAAAACAGATTAACAAGATCCATACTCAGAATGACCTTCCTAGACCAGGTTACAGCAGCAGAGCTAACGTGATGAACTGATGAAACCACAATTTATACATTCAGCCGCACACTATGTAACACTCTGCCACCATATTACAGACTATTCAGGTTGTATTTTATTGTTAGCTAACTCTAAATGTGATAATTATGTTAATCAGTTATCTATTTATCTGTTTAAGACAATACGCTGTGATGTGATTAGATGTAATGAGATGTGATGTAGCGGTAAGCATATTGCCTCATTTACGGTTGACGACACTTTGTGTTGCTGATAGCATCTTGCATCGGTAGCTCGGTAGGTTTGTAATTATGGATTCAAGCAGATTCACCCATTCAACCCAAAGCTCGCTGTCTAAAAGGCATATTAGCAACCTTGCTATTAGTTCTGGTCATTTGATGGTATTGTCGATGAGAGCCAAAACCGAGATAGCGGATTGAGACGGTCTTTCCAAGTTGTCCTGGCTTCATTTAGCCCTGACTCAGTTTCATGAATCCAGTGGCACCTAAGTTACCATGGAGATTTATTCTGTGCTGTTAGCCTGGTCCCGACCTGGTCCCGACCTGGTCCCGACCAGGCTAACAGCCAGGATTTATTAATCCTGGAGCCTTTTCTGTTCACTCAGCAGTGGCTTTTCACCATATTAGGTTAGGGGTATTATTTTAACATTGTGACCATTGTTACTGTTATTTTACTCTATGAAAACTGCGGTTCATATTGTTGTTAGAAGTTTGATGACGTTTGGTGAATATATTATTACAGTTGATATAATTAGAAAAGGCTGATAAAGTAGCAAAGGTGTTTTAAATGCAGTCAGAAATGACAGGGCAACAAATCAAGTCCTATACACGTGTGTTTCTATAGTGGTTCTAACAACGGCAGACCTTATTATTTTAGTTCATTTACTTCTTCTTGTATTCTTTAACAATAACAAAATCATGTATATTACTCTACCATGATGTGCATTTTATTTATTCATAGCACACAGTTTGTGTTTTCTCCAGTGACCTGAGACAACTATCAAATTTTCATTTGAACGTCCACATGTTCCACCAAAACCAGTTCCTTCCTGAGACTATTTAGCAGAGGCACCGTGGCTCCGTCCGGAGCTTAGCCCCGCCCACAATGATTGTGATTGGTTTAAAGAAATGCCAATGAACCAGAGTCAGACCTTCCTTTGCAGTGCTGTGGAGGAAGTATTTAAATTGAACCATATGGTCTAAGCAATACATAAGCCTTTCTTTAATCTTTAATTTTTTATTTAAGATCAAATACTATTTCAGTTGCACTTTTGATGAGAGGACACATCTGCTGTTTCTTACAGTTTATATAAATAAAGGAATATTTTTCAGTCATTTAATTCTGTTAAAAGAAATCAAATTACTTCCTCCTGGCTTGACCTGGTCGCACCTCCTCAGCTTGGCTTGGCCGTCGTGAAACACAGATAGCTAGGATGCACTGACTACACTAGGTCAAGCCTCGCTTTATCGGTTGTCCTGGATTTATGAATTATACTTTTGTAAAATAGCCCCCAGGTATTGCTGTCATACATGTTTGCTGTCTTGCTTACCTGGTATTAAGTTGGTCAGCCAATGAATGACCAGAAAGTTCACTGGCATCATGATGTCCCAGCTCTGAATCAGTCCCTGTTAGTAGAGCGGGGAGACCAGGAATTAGTGGAGCAGGTTCAGAGTGAAAACAGTTATTAGAGATTATCAGTGGTAGAAGAAGTATTAGGTCCTTACTAAAGTCAAAGTTGTAATATCACAGTAATAATAGTAATAAAAATAATCATACTAATATGTCTCTATTTTGTGATTGACACATTGAAAAAAGATTAAGCAGCAGACTTTTAGTCCTTGGTACAGGTAAAGCACCAAAAACACTGACTATTACAATTTCCCATATTGCAAAGTGATAAATATATTTGGTTATATACAGTACCAGTCAAACGTTTGGACACACTTTCTCATAAGTAAATGGGAAAGTGTGTCCAAACTTTTGACTGGTACTATATCCAGTGTTTCAGACATAGACATAGACATCTGTGGCGGTGCGCCACACAATCTACATCGGCCGCCACATATTGCGTTTCGTAATTATTTTTTTTAACGCTATTTAAAACATGCAACATATTCATTCAGCTGCATTTCCTCTCCCTGCTCTCTTCTGTCTCTCTGTCACTCACGCGCAAAATTCACAAGTTCGAGAAAGTTTGGTATTTTGTGAACACCTTTACACAATCACACATTAAAAAGTGCTATAAAAATATTTTATATTCTGAATACAATGTTGTCTGTGTGTTAATGTTGAGTCCCGACCTGACTCTTAGCAAACAAGTGATTGCGCCTGAAAGTTAACTAGTCGCAAGTTTGCGGTAAAATGCAGTTGGGTTGTCGAGGTCAGAACACCATATGTAGCAACTGTGAATCAAATAAACTTATAATAAATAATGTTATGTCATTTTTTTACTCTTACACTGAATGTTTGCTGCTTCAATCCAGATGAGTATTGAAAAGTATTTTCGGCGACTGAAAAAGGCCCGTGTTGAGGATGAGGACCAGCCTGAACTGGACTTATCAGTCTGGAACAGAGCTCAACAGTCCCACCAGTGGAATTATTTATGCTATTAATCTGTTTACAATATTTTCAGGCTTCAACCAGTGTTGCTCAAGCAGAAAGACACACATGGAGAGAAAGAGAGAGATTTATTATGCATTGAAGAAAGAGTAGGAGAGGAGACAGCATATAACAGTGTGTCCTCCTCAGTTTTTGATACTTGCTTGTTACGAAAATAACTGACACGGGGCAACCCGTATATACCCGTATATATATATATATATATATATATATATATATATATATATATATATATATATATATATATATATATATATATATACTGTTATGCTATATGCAATTCTTTTTGTTGTACTCCCCACCATTATGTGTAAAATTGGTGGGCTGTCCCTTTAAATGTACTTCTGTCAGTCATCAAAAGTAATGGTACTTGCTATGGCCCTTAACCAGTCATTAACTGCATGGTTATGTACATCAGAGGGCTTTTTAAAAAAACCTAGATAGCAGATTAAGCCAGTATTTTTCCAGTTATCCTGGCTTCATTTAGCCTTGACTCGGTTTCTCAGTGGCACCTAAGTTACCATGGAGATTTATTCTGTGCAGCTAGCCTGGTCCAGACCAGGCTAACAGCCAGGCTTGGTTAATCCTGGTGCTTTTCTGTCCAGGTACATATTGCTGTTCAGTTAAGTACTGTTATTATTTTAACATTGTGATGTGAGTTAAGCTGGACATTCATTAAGTTATACACTTGCTACATGTTCTAAAAGAACCATGAAAGCATAGCGTATGTTCTGGCAGGTCACGGAGTCAACCTTGGCTATTATCTCAGCTCATAGCTGACAGTTCCTAAGACAGCACACCAGCTGATGGCTCAGCTGATTCCCTCTTTTGATTTCCAAATAGCGCGCTCTATTTAAACTGCTTTTCCCAGCCTACCTTGCTGCATCTCTGCTAGCGCTTGCAACCCACCTCCACCCCAGCTCCTCCTTTTAAATTGATGTTGTCTGACTTAATCAATGTCGTGTCTCTGTCATTTATGCTGCTCTGTTCTGTACCCTATAGGGATCCTGCCCTATTCATGTATGCACATGGAAGGGCAGGGAGGTGTGCCTCTTGCTTTCCACGTATGCATGTGGAAGGCCCCAGAACACAGCCATTCCGCCAAATACAAACTGCAGATGAATATATCTTTTTTGACAAAGTGGTCCTGACTGAACTAACACTTGTGTTTTTTATGGGGGCCCTGTAACTTGTTGAGAGAAAACAATGTGGTAAATGAATGATTTATGGGATTATGTTATTTTAAGTAAGGACGAAATATGATAGAAACTTCTATACAGATTATATCGTCATTGGTCAATATTGGTTATCAGCCATAACTGCAATAATATTATTGGTTATCAGTGTCTGACAAAATGTTCATATCGTAACATATCAAGATGGAACTTGGTAACATAACAAAACATATCAAAAACAGAAAAAAGGAACCATTTCAGCTCATCAAATGTGATTTTTTACTAGTTCTCTTAGTCTTCCATGATAATTAAAGGGTAATTTTGGTATTTTTTAACCTGGACCCTATTTTTCCATGCATTGGTGTCTAAGTGACTAATGTGACCAAAAATATTTGAAATTGTTCAAGTATTAAGCAAGAACACTGTAACCAGCTGCCGCGAAAACAGGCTGCAATGTAATCCTATAGGGCAAATGTACATCGTCAATTTCCAATTTATCCAATATGGCCATTCCACAACACTGTAGTCTTTTCGCTTCCTGGGCTCCATCATCTCCCAGGACCTCAAGTGGGAGCTGAACATCAGCTCCTTCATCAAAAAAGCCAAACAGAGGAAGTACTTTCTGCAGCAGCTGAAGACGTTCAACCTGCCAAAGACAATGATGGTGGACTTGTATACCGTCATCATCGAGTCCATCCTCACCTGCTCCATTACCATCTGAAACGCTGCTGCCACTGCCAAGGACAAGGGCAGACTGCAGCTTATCATCCGCTCTGCTGAGAAGGTGATTGGCTGCAATCTGCCGCCGCTCCAGGACATGTATGCCTCCAGAACCCTGAGGCAGGCAGGAAAGATTGTGGCCGACCCCTCTCAACCCGGACACAAACAGTTTCAACCCCTTCCCTCTGGCAGGAGGCTGCGGTCCATCAGGACCAAAACATCACTCCACAAAAACAGATTCTTACCCACTGCAGTCAGCCTTATTAACAGGTCCCTGGACCCCCACTGACATTGACTCTTAACCCCCCCCCCCCCCCAACCCTAAACACTAAACTTTGCATTAACCTACATCCTGGACAATATACCTGCCCATTGCACACATTATATATCCCAAACTTTTTGCACATCCCTAAACATTTTTGCACATTCTGTACTAAACCATTCAGCCTATTTTTTCTTAATGTGAAACAGCTATTTTGTATATATTTTTCTCTGTATATGTTGTTCATTTCATATTAATGCTTAATGTCTTTATGTTTATGTATGCACCAACCACCTGTGTGGCTGTGTGGTGATGCGTGGCTCCAGAAGACATTTTCTCCAGATTAACGTTACATTAA
Source organism: Zingel zingel (assembly GCA_023566125.1). Classification (NCBI taxonomy): domain Eukaryota; kingdom Metazoa; phylum Chordata; class Actinopteri; order Perciformes; family Percidae; genus Zingel; species Zingel zingel. The sequence continues at coordinate 23,424,530 of CM042330.1, forward strand.
GTCATGCTCTCCTTCCCCCCTCCACGCCCCATCAAAACAGTGACAGAAAGTTGGAAAAAAAACGTTTTGCCACTATTGTTGTTTTTTTTTAAATAATATTTGAATGAAGAAATTAATGGTTAAGTATTATTGTTCTTTTTTTACACACCTGGTATTGACTTTTGTATCGAGTATAGTGTACTTTTGGTGGTATCGGTACCAACTAGAAGATTTTTGGTATTGTGACCTACTTGTAAGTGTTAAGGCCCTGACACACCAAGCCACTACACCATAGGATAGAAACGCAGACAAAATGAACACATATTATTAAAGATGAAGTACTCAAGAGTAATTTCCACAATATTTAGGCCCCGAGCACAACAGAAAGTGTGAGGAACCCAGGGTTTTTCCTGGCCCAGAATGGGCGTCAAAGACTTCATTTCCTGCATTCTGATACATTTTTAGGCACCAATTTATATGAAAACAACTTTATACTTTATTTATAAACAACTATTTAGGTCGAGGAAAAGACAAATTTCTGGTGGCAGGTAACAATTAAAAATATAAAATAGAATAGAATAGAATGCAGTAAGGGGCCTTATTGAAACTATCAATACAATTGAAATTGAATTAAATTGTTATGAATACAAAATGTTATGAACTGTAATGTTTTCTATGTTTAAATACATTCAATTGATCAATAAATGATTAGTGATGTTGGGAGTAGTTTGATGTTCACGAAATTAAGTGGAAGCATTGCTCTCATCTCTAGGAATATATTAAAAAAGAATTATGCCTTACAGTTATCTTGGAATTTATGCGTTCATTTTCATTTTACAAGCAAGTTTGAGGACTTTAGGATGCACAAAAACTCAAAAATGTTTGCACCCATGTTCAAACTAGTAATTATTTCAATTTATATCACGTTTTGGGTTTGGGCGTAGCACGTCGGCTCTATAGGGCCCCCACAATTACTTTAAGCCTCTGTTTAGTGGGCTCCATAGTGCCCCCTAATGCGTCGAAGGCTTTAATTTAGTATAATACATATATACCTATAAGTATAGTACCCTCATTGCTCTCGTAATTTCGGACATATTTCTAATTTGCTTTCATTAGCACCGCCCAACCAGCAGTCAGCCATTATGAATTTTATGTGTTTTTCATGTAGTTTATGCAAATCATTTTGAACTCCTCCTAGGTAGTTTATCGGATCCATTTCCTATTTGGTTGGTATAATAATCCGACTAATGTAACCCTAAATTGCAAAGAAATAGTCGATAGCTCAAACGATGATGTCATAGGTCATGTGAGAACATGCCATTTTTAGGCACTTTACATGTATGGAACTTTTTAAAACTCCTCCTAGAAATCTCAACAGATCCTTCTCAAATTGGATCAGCTGCATGTCAAGACTTTCACGATGCCAAATTGCAAAGCCTTTGTACTAACATTAAACGGTGTGGCCGTTGCGAGGCGGACAATTTGCATGTTTCGCCATGACACAGGAAGCTGTTGTAACTTGACTTTATGTAGTCCAATCTGCCCCAAATTTCCTATGCTGGATAGGAGTACTGGCCTGAAGACATCTACATGCCCATATTTAGTCACAGCGCCAACAGGAAGTCAGCTTTAATTGACAAAGATCATCCGATTTACATGAAATTTACATGTTGTGGTCTACACACGTTGAATTGAATTACACAAGATATACAACATCAGGTATAATTAGTTTGTGTTCTCTAGTGCCACATAGTGGACAGAAGATGTGTTTCAAATGTTGCCATCCTTCATTTCCAGTGCCACGCACTCCACCTAGGAAACAATGTTGATCTCTTGAGTGCAGGGTCAGATAGTTAGGAAATCCACAGCTACACCAACGTGCAGGTAGCCCCCGACGTGCAGGGAGGGGCAAGGGCCCGTTCACTGCTTGCTGCTTTAATTTGTTTTTTTCTAAATAGTTTTCTGGCAATATTCTAAAGAAGAATTGTTTTTTAAGTTTAGCTTTTTCTTTGTTGACACAGCAACAAGGCTGGTAACACCTATTTAAATGGACAGGCCATACTGTAGGATAGGAGTAGAGACAAAATGATAATAGCTATTGAGATCTAAGGTACCTATTAAGCCCATGCCAGACTTATGACATATTTTGACAAATTAAACAATACAAACATTAGAAATTGTTATAAATGAATTATTGATACTTGAGAGATTAGACTTTCATTGTAACTAAAATGTTCTCATGTGGCAGTTTCTATTAAAAATGTCTGAATAGTTGGATTTGGAGGGCTTAAACCTACAATATGTAACTTTCTGCCGCTAGAGGTCTCTCAATCAAAACAATGGATGTAAACATGGACTTTTGATGACATCGTGAAGTGGCATTATGGGAGATGTAGTTTTCATTGTTTAACACAATTGCCAATTAAAATAGATCTGTTCATGGATGGGTTTATCCATTACAGTTTTATCCACGTTACGTTTAGTAACGTTTATTCATGTCATTCAGATAAAATAGCTGCCGTTTCCCCCATACGTTTTCTTGATTCGATTTGTGGTAGCTAGCTAGCTAGCTAGTTGACGAGCAAGCAAGCTAACATTAGCCAGCAGCTAAAACCACAATATCACAATATATATTTAATATATTTACGTCAGTGTCACTTCTTGGATTTTATCAGCACCGGGGGAAAAAGGGGTTTGTTGTAACGTTACTCAACGTCGCGATTGGGGCTGGCCGCCGAGTATCCCGGAGATACCGGCCGAGGATAAGCCTACATCAATAGGATGGCTCCTGGGTGTTGCTTTCGGACTCTCCCCACCTACACATTTTGTCCACAGGACAGTCAGCATTTGTGGGTCAAAAGTAACTGTAAAGAAGACCGCTAAATTTCAGCCCAACACCTCGGATGCCTGGTTGTTTCCCCGACAGAACATAAAACCTTCTGTTACTCCCGTTAGCATCGTCATCGCCCAGCGCGGGAGTTTGTGCTGGCTGGGTTCAGATTGCTGTAAGTTAATAATAATGGCTGGCTGCTGGCTGTTGTCCGCTCTCATCCCGACTGAACTCGTCCCTTAGTGGCGGGGAGTGAGGCAGAAAAAACAGGTTGGGATAGCTGGCTAAATTAGCATTAGATTTGTCTTCTATCTATACCAGCTGGCGAACTTAATCGTGGGTTAGCCCAAGTTGCTGTTTAACGGTAACTTTACCTTGATCAAAACAATTATACTTAAAATAACTTCATGAACGTGTTGAACATTCTTTAACCTTATAACGTTAACGGTCCCCACGAGCATTAGCATGAGCTAACGCTAACGTTACTTGTCAACGTAGCACATTACGTTAAGCTGGATCAATGGATATTGAAATGTATCAATAACAAAATGATGCTGTGTAGCAGAAAGCAAGCTGTATAACAGTTACTGAGTGTTATTCTTTCTGTGAGATTGTATGATTTACGATTACTCTCGAACATATCATCTGGGTGCCGTGTTTTGACGGGAGTTAGAGGAACCAGAGGGTCAAAGGTTACATGACGCCACTGACAGGCGACTAAAGGAAACGGCCCGTGTCATTAAAATAAAATAACAGATTTCTCTGGGTTTGAACCTTGTTGGAAACATTTGGGATAGTGTAAGAACACAACAGAAATGTTACATATTGTACCTTAAATAGGGATGTTTAGCCTAGCTAAAGATGAAAGTAAAAAGTGCAATATTACATCTGAAATGTATAAGTATAATGCAGCATAAAATAAAAATAGTTGAGCGCTTCAAAACGGTAGAGTACAGTATGTATATATATGTACTTAATAACCTTTGGCGATTACAGCCTAACATACATGTAACATACATGTATCTCATTTGATCATTGCACTTCTCTGTAAGTTGTTTTAATACTGATACTGTATTATCATTTACAACCAAATATACTGCACAGGGAGATCAATTAATGGTAAGTAGGGTGTCCTGCAACATGGCTATTTATTAAAGCTTTATATCTCATACAGCATATAAGAAGCCTATATGCTGACAGTCACAGGTAACTGTTGCTGCATCCACACACACACACACACACACACACACACACACACACACACACACACACACACACACACACACACACACACACACACACACACAAACCTCCCGTCCATGTATCTAACTAAACATAGGCTACTGTTTATAATACTGGCCGAACGTCTAAAACCAATTTGATAGCCTACCTAGAGGGCACCACAATTCAAATGAAAACTTCCAACAATGTGATCCGTCGGAAGAACCGAGCCTATGTGCGTAATACACCCTGAGCAGTGCCCAGGCCATTCACTGCAGTTCACTGACATCCCAGACTGGTTAACATGCTTATCGCACATCCCTAACCCTTGATCTCAACATGTTCAATACCCAGCTAATTTAATAAATAAATACATATAAGACATAACTTCTATTTATAGGACTAATTTATCTGACTGCCTAAAGTTTAACGAATAAAATGAAATAAGGTAGGCTATAGAAAAAGCAGAATAGGCTATACAGTACAATGTCGGCCAATATAAGCGGCAACGTTATCATTGAAAGACTGAGACAGCAGAACAGCATTTGAAGCAGGTTACAGTAAGCAACAATTTAGCAAGCTAATGTGACTGACTTCCCCCTCACATTTCGATTATCCTGGATGGCGAGAGCAGGAGAAAGCAAAGATGGAGATAAATAGTTTGTACTTACACATCAGCCAGAGTGAAGAGAAGAAGTTGGACAGAAAGATCGCTGTTGTACTCGGATAGCTGTTCGTATTGTATGTGTTGACTAGAGCTGCTATCTGTGTTAATACTCCTTTGTATTACCTATGTATTGCTCTGCGTTTACAGGGCGAATGTTTAATGAATGCCTGTAATGTAACGAACTAGTGCTTATTTCTCATACGTTGTACAGCGCTAGCTTGATGTTTCTCGGTTGTTTTATCCTTTTATCAGCCCTACTGTCTCCTCGTGCATCCTGTCTGTTCCCCTCGCGCACGCCACAATAACAATAGAGGGGAGACGTCGTGCGCGTCAGTGTCTCGACATGCTGCAGCCAATAGGCGGTCAGGTCTCACAGGGACTACTGCTTTTGACCAATCACGTAGCAGTTCTCACAGCAGGGCCGCGAGCCAGGGTCTGTCTGGTTCGTCAGATTGACAGGTCCGCGAGACTGTTTTTTTAAGGTGGCGCCGCTGAGATTACTCCCCCCCAACACACACACACACACACACACGCGCGCGGACTGCAACTGTTATTTGAGCAACACTCCACTCTTCAATGGTCGAAAACTATGCCTTCTTCATTGTTTTCCCCACTAGTACACAGTTTCTCAACCTTTTCTTGGCTGTGACCCTTCATCCTCAATCCAAGTGTTAAGGAAAGAAATGCATTAGTTCAGTGCATAACTTCATCATTTTACTATTTTATGTTCGAAAATCTAAAGCCCAAATATATTTGACAAATCTCCCAAATGACGTCAAATGACGCCATGTGGTGTCCCAGTACACCAGACTGTTATAAAGTATAGTATGTGATTATATGGTCCCCAGGCGATGATTCCATTCCTCTACTGCAACTGTCAATACATATTTCCCTTGACTAACACGTTGGACCAGGATATTTTCAAGACTAATGGTTTTCCATGAAATGGGGATATCCATAGTTTTCAAAGAGTCAAAACTTTGCAGACAAGGTATAATATAATGGCTGGATGGGAGCTTTATATTTTACAGGTCCATTATTCAATATACTTCAAATGCATGCTAAGCTAGAGTTACCTAATATGTTTTAGTCAGTTCACAGCAGGCCATCTGAACTTGTCTACAGGGAGAGCCTACAATTCAATATGTACAGAGAATTTACTTTACAAAAATAAATAAGTAATTAAGTATTGACTTGGGTTTAAATAAAGCCATCGTTTAAAGTGCTCATATTATGCTCATTTTCAGGTTCATAATTGTATTTAGAGGTTATATCAGAATAGGTTTACATGGTTTCACTTTCAAAAAACATATTTTTGTTGTACTGCACATTGTTGCAGTTCCTCTTCTCACCCTGTGTGTTGAGCTCTCTGTTTTAGCTACAGAGTGAGACATCTCACTTCTGTTCCATCTTTGTTGGGAGTCACACATGCTCAGTAGCTAGGTAAGGACTACTAGCCAGTCAGAAGCAGAGTTTGAAGCCATACCCTGACAGTAACTAGGTAAGGAGTACTAGCCAGTCAGAACCAGAGTATGAGGGTGTGCCCTGACAGTAGCTAGGTAAGGACTACTAGCCAGTCAGAAGCAGAGTATGAGGGAGTGCCCTGACAGTACCTAGGTAAGGACTACTAGCCAGTCAGAAGCAGAGTATGAGGGCGTGTTATAACGTGTGTTCCAAAGTGAAGTAAAGGCTGGACTACAATAGAGCTGTTTGGAGCAGTTTGTGAACAGTGTTTTCTGTTGGAGATGGTAAGTCCCTTTGGGGGGACTTTGGGTTTTTTCACTTTGTAAACCTATAGCATGCACAAAAAAGATATATAACACAATAAAGGAAAGGGAAAAAGCAAAATATGAGCACTTTAAGTAAACTTTGAACATTTAACAAGTGCTAAACTCAACACAACTGACCAGACTTAAAATAACTATTGAATAATTGTATCTGTTTTACCTAAAATAAGCCCGAAATTACTTAAATTCACAAGTATAGGTATGGTCTGCAACCATAAAATTAAACGTTACTGGCCAGATTGCTATGAAATTTTTCTAAACACATTCATGCTCACTTTCTATTTGAATGGTCCAATGGCCTTTCCTCTAGTGCTACCATCTGGAAAGCATTGATTGTAAGGTGCTGAACAATTAAACATGCAATAAATATTATGAGCCTTTGCCTTCATCAGCGTGTTGACAAATTATTATGTAAGAAACAGTTATGCAGCTCAAAAATGTGAGAAAATGACATTGTTTAGAAACAGCAATGCATATCATACATAAACTGAAAAGCACAAGCAATATGTAAGCATTATTATTAAACCTGCTGCAGATCCAGTTTTTCCGAGGTTCAACTTAAACCTGCAGCTGACCCGGTTTATCCAAGGTTTAACCAGTTTAACTTAAACCTGCTGAAGATCTGGTTTAACTGAGTTTTAACCATTGATGTATAATAATTACTGGATACTGGATCCCAAAATGGCGCCTATTTGGTTCAACGGAGTCGCTCGCCTGGCGCATCCACCCAAAAATGTTCTAAGCTTCGGTGATGTAGCCCACTGAATATGCTCAGTAGTGTTCCTCCGGCTGGCCCCACTCGCAAGATTTTGCTAGGCCTGTAGACATTGCAGTGACGTTACAGTCACGTTTTTTTTAGCTTGAAGAAAGTTTTACAAGTATAAAGTCCATAGATTAAAATTCCGGCCTTGTTTGCAGTTTGAGGTGTCCTGGCATGAGTTTTACAGACATTTCTTTTACAGTGGTGACCTATGGAAAAATCTTTTGAAATCTTTTGGGCCAACGTTTTTTTTCCCGTTGCAATACAGCAAAAGGCCACTGGAAGAATTGGCTGCAAGGCTGAGCGCACGTTCTTGGGGCCTGGGTTTAACTTAAACCTGCTGCAGATCCTTAACCATAGCCGCAAAAGCAGAGGCTATGTTGTTGCCATTGGTGATCATATGACATTAACGTTGCTTGTCACAGCTACGCAGACGACCCTCAGATTTACTTAGCTCTCTCACCAAATGACTATGGTCCCTTAGATGCACTCTATTAATGCTTTAGCAAGTAAATAGCTCGATGCAATTACATTTACTTTAATTAAAGAGACAGAAATCATTGTATTCGGCAACAAGGAGGAAAGAATGAAAACTATCGCTCAGCTTAATTTCAGGGCTATAAAGACAAATAGCCAAGTTAGTTACAGTTTAATTAGACTCAGATCTTAGCTTCAGCAGCCACATGGGGGCAATAACTAAATCAGCATGTTATCATCTCAAACACAAGAATTACAGGTCTTACTGTATATCCACACCAAAACATTGCCTTATGTCCAGCAGGCCATAATACATGTAGTTCCCTTAAATCATTAAGTAGCAGTCTACTGGTAGAACCTTGATTAGCTACGAGGCTACACACAGATAGAACCAACTTCCTGGTGATTGGGCCATAACCTTATTTCAAAATCTAAATTAAAACACTGTTCTCCTGACTGGTTTCTGATTTCCTTTGTTGCATGCTATCAACAAACAAGTTCAGAATCTGATTTAACAATATTTTACTGTTTAAAAAAACACTAATTCTTTTCTTTGTCTATTTAAAGTAATTGTGTACACACCTCATTTTATTAATGTCTAACATATTGAATATTTTACTGTTTATGTTCTTTTGAAGGCACACGTGTCAAACTTATAGAACTGTGTAATTACAATTAAATGTGTCACTTATTCCTCAATTTACTTCTGATGCCAGAAACAGGCTTACTGATTATCTGACAAACACACCGACCGTTGTTAAATAATGCACAAGCCTGGAGACTGAAGGACGAGTGCTCAGTTTGCCAGTAATGTAGAAGTCACAGAAACAAGTTATCGTATATGTATTGTCAGACCAGTTCCCGCTGCAGTTTTAGTGTAAGCTAATACTGTACTGTATATTTGTCAGAATAGTGATACTGCAGTAGATTGAAAGGAAACACAGGGGCAAATGTGCTACAAAAAAAGATTTACACCTGATTGAAATATTTATAACATTACTTAATACTATCACAAGTGCAAGCAGACATGTTCTGTCAAGATAAGGTTTTCAGATTGGAAAAAACTTTGAAACGGTTTCTCAGAGATACACAGGCGGAACTAAATTCATCATCAATGTTGCATTGGGTCATCAAATTGCTGTCAAGGCTGAGAATCTCAATCGTTCTACACACATTACTCATGGTGTATTTGCATTTACATGTGTTGACTAATTGTCAACGTGGAATGGGAACAAGAGTGGAAACATTGTAGACCTCAATAGGCAGCAACGCCAATTAAATAACAATCCCATTGCATGTTGGTTAGCCATCAGACATGCCTACTCCTGTGCACTCATGTATGTATTATAGCTATCTTAATACATCCATGAGTGTGCTACATGATGTTGCCATTGTTGTGGTGTTCATTTTGACACCGCAACCAGGTGCTCTAAACCCCTGCCAGTGCCAGTTGAGTTTAACCCGTTCTAAGTTGGATGCTAACTGACGTGAGCCTTTACCTTTCAATTCATAGAGAGCTATTCAAATCACATTTGTGAACAGCCATCTCCCACAGCCAGAGAGTAGTAGGCATGACAACTGACTGATATTTTAATGAGCAATGCTTCCAGCAGCAAAACAAGGATCTGTTATTTTGGTCCACAAGATTGCTCAGGCTAAGTGTCTTCATCTATCCTGCACGATGAGGTGACATTACAGTTGTAGTCTTTTTTTTTTTTTTTTAAACATTTTGCTCATGCGTACAAGTATTTCTTATTTTTAGAATCTATGTATGATCTAGTGGTACTGTAGAGCCGATTCTGTTGTATTTTGCCATTTTGCAGCTGCCTAACAGCCAGGATTTTTATTATGACATCAGACAAAGCAGTGCAGGACATCAGCATGTCATTAGACAAACAGCTAACTAAATGTCAAAGGAAGACTTGTCCTTGTGTTACAGTTTCCAGTATTGGTGTGTCCCTCCTGGTCAGGACAGTTGACAGAGCAGGAGGAGGCGGCTCAGGGTTTACTGGGGGAGCGGGAGGGGAACACTCCTGAAGCCTCCAGCATGGTCTTTCTTCGTGCCGTCTCTTTGGCCACATTGTGGTTGAGTCGCCTCAGACGTTCCTGTGGACAGAATATTCAGGTCATGAGGTTGTTTTGGATATTGCGTTACTGTTTGTGTGCCTTTTTTCCATTTTTAAACTTGGTTGTTAATTGCAGGGATGATACTAGTAGTTACAGCAGTAGTTGTAGCAGTATAGTGGTTTTATGGGTAGTAATGGTAATATAATACTGGAAGTACTTGAGTATTTGTAGTAGTAGAAACAGCAGTGGTAGTAGAAATATCAATAGCAGTAATACCCCGTCCCCACATTTAAGAGTAAGCTTAAAACTCTTTGATAAAGCTTATAGTTAGGGCTGGTCCAGGTTTGCCTCGGACCAGGTCTTAGTTATGCTGTTATAGTTTTAGACTGCTGCGGTCTTCCTATTACACACTAAGCTCCTCTCTCTGTCTCTCTCCATCTGTGTGCATTCATGTCCCCTTTAATGCATGTTATTAACCTAGCTCCAGGAAGCTTATTCCCTGGAGTCCCTATGCTTTCTCGCCTTGCAGATTTGGTGGTTCAGGTGGTTAGTTTTTGGCAGCTGCTGCTGTGGACCTGCTCGAAGCCCTGCACTGATACAACTACTATTATTTCTAGTCATAGTTTGATTATCTTTACTGTTACTATTAAGTGCCACAGCGCATCATACCAACTGCTATAATTGTTATGAATCATATCATGTATATCTGTATCAGTGTTTCTGTGTCCCAGATGGCCACCTACCAAGAGCCTGGGTCTGTCCCAGGTTTCTCCCTAAAACAAAGTTTTTCCTCACTACTGTCGCACCAAATGCTTGCTTTTGGGAAATTGCTGGTTCTTTGTAAATCATAGTGTGGTCTAGACCTAGTCTATCTGTAAAGTGTCCTGAGATAACTCCTGTTGTGATTTGACACTATAAAATGAATTGAAATTGGTTATATATATATATATATATATATATATATATATATATATATATATATATATATATATATATATATATATATATATATATATATATATATATATTCTATATCGACAACGTTTCACTTCCAGGATTGTTCCGGGGTCACAAGAAATTCCGCCAGACGTCCCTCTTTTTAGGCCTTTCTTTGTGTTGGCGTTCTAACCTCCGGTGGATTTGTGAGGACTATGGTTAACTGCTCCTCAGATCTCTGCAGGGTAAATCCAGACAGCTAGCTAGACTATCTGTCCAATCTGAGTTTTCTGTTGCACGACTAAAACAACCTTTGAACGTACACATGTTCCACCAAAACAAGTTCCTTCCTGAGACTATTTAGCAGAGGCACCGTTATTGTGTCTGGGTCTTAGCACCGCCCAAGACGATTGTGATTGTTTTTTTACAGAAATGCCAATAAACCAGAGCACGTTTTTCTACCATCCCCAAATGCTGTGTGTAATAGACAGACCTTCCTCCACGGCGCTGTGGAGGAAGGTCTGGCAATGCGAGACAATATTGGTAATAATAGCAAAAGTTGTTATAGGAGTAGCAGTATGCAGCAATTGTAGTACTACAACTACCACGACAAGTATTAGCTGTAGTTCTTATAGTATTAAAGTTAGCAGTGATAGCAGTATTAGCAGTAGCACTAGCTGTATAGAATATTTCAAGCTGTATTAACAATAAAACAGGCCAGGCGGACATTAGGAATGCTGTTTGTGTTCAACTGATGAATGTAAGTCCAATATCCTTCCTCTTTTAGCTCTGGGTTGGTTTCTACCAGGTCCTGAGAGAGACATTTGGCTCTTCAGCTACTAAATGTTCCACTATGTCCACCAGCTAGTCTCTGACGGGGTCCGTCTGCTGCTGAGCAGGTAGTGTACAGCAGCGTTATCAGAGCTCTTTCTCTGAAAACAGCTGCCTCACCACCACAGTGATGAGAGCAGAGAAAACCAAAGCATGTTCAAGTTGCTAAAGACCTGTAACAACTTTCACATTATTGTTGAACATATTGATTAGTGCTGCTTTAAGAAGTTCCACAGCAAAGCTTAACTGACCTGAGCATTCTGCAGTATGTTGTTAACTAGCACTACTCTTCGCCTTGCATTCAGCAGCTTCTTTACATAAGGGTCCAGGTCCAGAGCCACCTTCTGATGTTCATTTATCCGGCATAATTCTGCAAATAATGCACATTAATGACACACAAGACTAGACCAACGGTTAGTGAACACAAGTTATTTAATGTGCTTTATACTTTTTTTTTAAGCTTTTGTTAGGTTTTATATAGTATAGGCATTTAAATTAAGAATTCACATAACACCTGAGTAAGGGATTTAACAGACAAATACAATATACATCAAATGAATTACCTGTGGCCAGATTGTCTATATGTTCTCTTAATTCTACTTGGCTTTCTCTGCAAAGAAAAAAGAATGCCATTAATCCAGAGGAGGGACAGATGATCCAAACCGCGATGTCAACAGGATTATTCATCATAATGGCACAAACATCTATCAAGTACCAAAGATAACCCACATCAAACAAGATGAACACATACTGTTACATTATCAGTGCTCACACAATAAAGGCTTGTGCAACAGTGTGTGCAAAGTTGACTAATATGTATAAAAAAAAAGTATTAAATTGGGAATTATAAAATAATAAACACCACCAGGTCGACATTTTATGGAAAGTCACGAGACAGTTAACGTTAGAGTATTACCGAGGGGTTGTAACGCGGATGACAGCAGGGTGTGTGATGTATGCGACGATTAAATAAGGAACGGCATTTACCTGACTGAGTGTACATGCAAGTCGAGCTGCTGAATAGCTGGTCTCAGGAGGTCGAGCAACCCCTCGGCTAAAGCATCTTTGCCTGAGGAAGTTGCTACTAAAGCCGCTGCCGCCATTTTAGTAAAGCATCTACCTCTATACGGGCAGACAGGAAGCTACGTCCTCGTGACGTTGGCGTCATAAGAACCTCTCCATTTTCTTACCGTGGACGGCCAGTTGAGCTAGCAGCACCATTTTAGGGAGTCGCAGCAAAACCTTGTTTCCAGCATTTTATAGTTATTCTGAGAAAGACCCGATCCCAACTAGTTTGCTCATTTGTTACAGCGCTTAGTAAGGAAGGTAGCAGATTACAGGTTATATTTAAACAGAAGAATACAAGTACACCCTACACGGCCACTCCGTGCCAACCGGTACCAGCTAACGTTAGCTAACTAGCTTCCAGCGAAAGCTAACCCGAGCTGACTGAAAGGCTTTTCTCGACCGACGCAACAGTCACTGTAAGTAAAAAAAAAAATGCCGGAAATTATTTTTTTAGGCACCTGAAATGTAATTAAGCTACTTAAATGTTAAAACGCAAATAATTGCATGTAGCTTGAGTTCAGAAATCGGGCTGCTAATGTAGGACCTATTTAAAGTCTACGTCCGCCCAGCTAACTTGTTTTTGTTTGTCACGCCAATTTCTTGGGCTCACGAATAAGGACATATGAAAAGGGAGCTACGTATTCTTGACTCCAAACTATTTTCCCACATAGCTAAAGGTGTCGCACTTTCCTGACATTTTGTCTGGCATCGAGACATTCATTCCAACCACAGAGCTGAGTAACGTTAGCTTCATCTAGCTGACGATATAGCTACACACGAAGGGGCACAGGAGCTCGTTAGGTTGGAATCAAAAATGCATGTTCCCGTCACTTGATGGCACATGAAAATATTGTGCTGCATATGTTTATCTTTCCGTGATACATAGGCAGCTGTTCGGAACATTTCACCTGACATCCCCAGTGGCCTTACGAATGATTATTGCTCAGAGGCCACCATCTTGTGATAGCTTCACATTACTTTTTGGTAATAATTTTGGTTGATTGAAGGAGTTGGTTTATGTAATGTCGGATTAAAAGATCAAGTGGCGATTAAGAATGTCAGATAGAAACTGGAAGGGAGTTTTTAAGGATTTTGTAAGCCTTCCTAAACTGAGTGAGACAACCAAACTGGCATTGGGGCTGTAAATAGTTATACTGGCTACTCCAAAAGGGTGTTAACATTCCTGAATAGGATGCAGTGTTTAAATCCCCAGCATAGAGAACTAACCAAACTATTTAGAATTGTATTTGTGAGACTACTTCAAATTGTTAAAAAAATATTTTTAACCAGCAATTGTGCTTACAACAGTCAGATTTTGACAGTGTTTTATCATATCTGAATCCTATAGAATCTCCAGTAATTAAGTTTTGCTGCCAACATTTGCAACTATCTAAAGATATAAATAACTAAACCTTAAAGATCTGAATCAGCCTTTGTTGTCTGAGGCGAAACGGCTTTGAGTGTCAAGCTACTTGAAAATTAGATAAGCAGCAAAACATGTGTAATGTTTAAATGTATCTGACACATTCAAATTAATCACGTGTGGCCTAATTACAAATAATGCGTGGTTTAGAATTAGGTTAAAGGGTAACAACAGTTTTTTTTTTTCAACCTGGACCTTATTTTCCTATGTGTTTGTGTCTAAGTGACTGATGGGAACAACAATCTTTGACATTGGTCCTGTATTAAGAGAGATCACTGCAGTCAGCAGCGGAGAAACAAGCTACAATGTAAGTTAATAGGACAATTATCCAGCTTGTATTTACCTTCATGAAAGTGCTTGTTTTTCCACTGACAGGCTCAGATTAATATTCTAAGTGTCTGACAACAAGCACTTTCATGAAGGTAAATACAAGCTGGACAATTGTCCTATTAACTTACATTGTAGTTTGTTTCTCCGCTCCTGACTGCAGTGATCTCTCTTATTACTGGACCAATTTCAAAGATTGTTGTTCCCATCAGTCACTTAGACGCAAACACATGGTAGTTACCATTTTAAGCTGTAAAGCTTAAAATAATTTTATTTAAGGTTAGCCAGGAGACTCTCCTGAAATTTACATGATCTGATCAGCCTGTTATTTCTTAAGAGACAACTTATCTCGTTTGGTCTTGTTAAACTACAAAAATATGCTGTCCATAGTGTTTCAGAGTGATGTTACTTCCCCTAATATTTGACTGAGTCCAAACACTGGCTCGCAGTGGGCAGTGGTGGCCTGAGGGTTAAAGAAACAAGATTGTGATTGGAAGGATAAATAATAATCTGGGAGGGGATCACAAACTTAAGAAGAGTCTGCTTTGCTAATAGAAACAGTGAAGAGAGATAGATGTCTGGGTGTTTTGCTAGCCATAACCAAAAATGGAACAAGCTATCAGAACCCTAATTAGTGTTAAACTCAGAATAAATAATACCAACCATAAACGTATCTCCGTGTGATACATTTAATGCAATGCATATGTGATTGCCGTCTAAATTTAGCTTACTTACCTTCTCATGACTGCCAGTTGACCTTGTTTTATTTTCTGTTACCTCTGTTTCCAGGAGCCTTCAAGCGAAGTCCATCAAAATGAGCACAGCCTCCTCCCAAAAAGTTGTCCTGAAAAGTACCACCAAAGTGTCCCTAAATGAGCGGTGAGGCGCCACGCACCCTGTCAGCAGTTAAGACACCCGATGCAAGGGCCAGCCTTGGCTTGTGAAGGTTCTAGTGGTCCCTACGGAAGGCTACAGTTTGGGACTGGACCCGACATGGAGGCTATTCTGACTGTCCCCAGTGTGTGCACTGCTCACTCAACTTTGTTGGTCTTGTCAACATTTCTTGATGCACTTGCAGAGATAAATGTGATTGTAACATGGAGCAGAAGGGGCTGGCCCGGGCCACATATCTTGTGTGAGCAGTGCAAACATGTAGACAAGGGGAGAGGGTAGTGGTCATACTGGGTAAGCCTTGGTAAGCCTATGCTGGACCAGACCACTGTCCTACAAAAGCCCTGGCACTCCCGCTCCCTGTTACTTAAACAGCACAGGATACATCAAGTGTATGCCTATAAAGGGGAGAGTAAGGCTTAAGCTAAACCAGGAAGATGGGGCAAACCACTGGAAGTGAAGCACCTCCTCTGTCTTCTTCTTCTGTCATTCTTTCTCCTCGCTGCTCCAATTCTATAAAAGACCAGGTACTCAGTCCTAGCTTGGACGTGACAAAGAGCTCCCCTTCCCTCTCCCGTCTTTCCTTCCCTTCTCTCAGTGGTTTACCCACAAGTCACGGTCCATGCTGTAAGTGGCTGGGTGACCTGGCAGTCCTCACGTCCTGGGCCTCTGCTGCTGCAGCATGATGACACCCCAGCCAGCCAGCTGGAGGCCTGTAAGTGGCAAATTGCGCTCTTCTTCTGGCACCTTCTCTCTGCTTCTGTCCTTCGGTCTGTCTTTGCACTGTGAGTTTTTTAATCTTAGTTTGCCTACTTTTTGTGCTTGTTTGAAAACATGCGGAATTCAAGTATAAATCGTTCTGGATTGTCATATGGTTGAGAGAGAAAATGAGTGCCAAAAACTGCAACTTAAGTCTTGCATAGCAAGAGCGCTTCATCCATAATATGAGAAATTACTTGATGTGGAACCCTGCTTCCTCCTCCTCCTGTATATCCCCTGTCACCTTCTTTTACTTCCCTCTTTTTCCCTCCCACCTCTAAAGCTTCACTAACATGCTGAAGAACAAGCAGCCCACTGCGGTAAGCATTCGAGCCACCATGCAACAGCAGCATTTGGCCAGTGCCCGCAATCGCCGGCTGGCCCAGCAGATGGAAAACCGGCCCTCAGTGCAAGCTGCTCTAAGTCACAAGCAGGTGAGGGCAAAGATCAGACAAGCTAATGGCGCCTACCCACTGCTAGTACCAGCTCGACTCGGCCACGGGGCCCCGTCTTCCATTGCAGATTTAGTACCGCCTCATGCCTGAGCCGAGCGTGGCTGGTCGTCATAGCGACACACACGGAACGTGGAAGATGTGTTGTTTTTGACTCTTGGCATGTGGCTGTTTGCCAGAAGACATATTTAGTTTCTAAAGAAGCTGGAGGCGGCAAAAAAAAAAAAACGCCCCTGGCTAAACTATTTCAAAATGGCGGGTTTGTTCAGGACACTCCTGTCTGTCGCTAGCAACGATGACGCAGTGATTAGTGACGATTCTCTCCGACCAATCGGGAGTCTGCAGGTTTTCACGTCACCTTTTGGTATCGCCTCAGCTCGTTTGGAACCTCCATGCAGTTGGTACTAAAAGTACCAGGGACTTTTTATCATAATGGAAAACCAAAAAGTCGAGTCGAGCAGGTACCATGTAGTGGATAAACGCCATGTCAGTGGAGTTCTTTACCACGTAGAGCTATGTTGTAGACTGACCTGCACCAATACTATATTTTTGTAAGAGTTAATGGAAGAGGGGTGTCTGTAACATGTGAGACAAGTCTTCTCAGTAATGCTAAGATTAGTGATGGGAATTTGGTTAAATTTAATTACATAACCTGATACTTTTAGACCAAATTAATCTAAAGTAGATAAATTGTAGCTACTTCTACCCGCATGGCTCAGTATTTTACATTGAAATCTTACTTCTAGAGAGGGATTAATCATAGTGTCATTATCACAGCCAACTCTTGGGGTTTTTAAATGGCCGATATTTAGCGAGCTGGGCGGCCAATGGAAGATATATAATATTTTATAATCGAGAAACAAAGCTGCTGAACTTAAACATTTAATTAACACGGTTATTGTCAGCTAAAGTAGATTTGCACTCAGTGCACTTCAATAAAAAATGTATTAACTAAATTAATGTCCACAAGTAATCAAAAACTAAACTTTGTATAAAAAAAACCAATGAAAAATAAAGTGTGCTCTTAACAGCATTTATCAGCAGATAGGATATCCTTGTTTCTGACGGAGACCCGAAATTTGTAAAACATAAATTAAAAAATTACAATGTCTATTTGGATAAAAAGAGTAATACAATAATTGTGAAGAAGTCGGTGAGCTGAGAATTTGGTTGGATAAAGATACCTTTTGCAAACTATTACACTATTTGGTACAGCATGAATATTTTTTGCGACACCTAATTATTAAATATATTTTGTACTAGTGTCTTTTAGCTCAGTCGCACTATCGGGAACGCCACTGTTAGGTTTGTCTAAAAGTCCTGATGTTGCAGTTAGGGCTGGGCGGTAGGGGTGTGCAAATCTCCCTTATAAGACGATCAATAAGTATCTAGATACGTGGACTTCCATACGGTTCAGGGACAATACATCTTAATATGAAACGATTCAGTTTGATTCAATGTTAAAACGATTGGGTACAATATGATGAGATAAAATTCAATCTGATTTATACAGTCAATGTTCATTTAATGTAAACTCATTAATTTCCCCATTTATAAAATAAGCCAATTCTATAAGAGAAGCACTGCCCACCTTCAAATATATATTTGTAAAAGGGACCAGGGAATAGCAAAGCTAGGACATGCTAATAGTATAACTTCAACTTAATTAGCTAGCCACTTGTAACCAAATAACACACATCAGCTCCATATTAAATAACACTCCAAGTCCTTAATCACACAAATGATAAGGATTTGTCTCCATCACACATAAAGATGCCCCTGTCTCTTTCAACAGCATTGAGCACTCAGCTGAAGCAATGCTTGAGTCAACCAATTTGTAACGTTAGAACTGGGCCATCGGACAAATCTTGGCCAGTTTAGATCGATCCAGGGGTCCGTGTATCGGTGTAGTCCTATCTGTGATAATACAACCGGATACCGATTGGTAACGGTGAATCTTTACTCCCCTAGTGGGCGGTATATCGACTTATCAAATCAATATATTTACATTTAACAATATGGAATGAGACACTGCCGTTTTTATATCGATATAGTTTGTCAGAGATTGTCCTGGTTTTATTTAATGTAGGTTAGGTAAGTTTTGCAGCTGTATATTTTTAAATGGGGAAGAAACTGTCTTTGCATTTTATTTTGATCAGTCTGTTTTTAAATGAGACTGAACTAAGACTTTTAAAATATATATTTACCAAACACTTAAGCTTTCAATTTGAATAAATATATATTTTCATTGTGTTAATGTCTACATTTATTGAAGTGTCACAGTTGATGAAGGCTGTTATGTTGCATTAAATTTCCTCTTCTATATGGGTTTAAGTTTACTTTTGGACCACCAAAAATGTACTTGGCCACCAAATGTAGGGGCTTAGATGGGGCCAGTGCTTAAAATATTAGTATCTATCCCTAGGCTATAACTTGCAAGATAGTTTAATGCAAAGGAACACATTTTCAAAACATTCCGTTGTCTTGTGTATAACGCTTTAGTTACTTGCCTACTGTCCCACAACCATCCCATATGACAAATGTGATAGATGCTTCACCTGTCTATAGTAGAGTTGGGGCTGGGGATGTCTATTCAATAGTTTTTCAAGCCCTGTAAGGTCATTCAGATGGTTGAAGGCTTGCTATCAATACAATTCCTAACAAATGTTCTTTGCATTTTCTCACTAAAAGACCAGAATTAATAAAATGTATACAGACCGTAAACATGGAGCTGAGTGTCAGACAGCAGATCATACTACACATGCTTCCAACTAAATTAACACAAGTGATTAACTGTTAGGAACACTCATGCTCTGAGTATAAATGTATTAGAGCGGTCAGTCTTTCTCTATAATACCATTCAAACTATCAAATAATAGAATATTTAATACTCAAATGCAGCTTGATATTAATATGTACTACACTACTCAGGCTTATGCATTGTCAATGCCTCTATAAGCATGTGGTTGTTACACATTCTGTCCACTAGAGGGACTTCTAACATCGGCCTTGAAGGGGATCTACGTCATGGCGAATTGCATTTGTTGCATGCCACTCTGTTTACATTATATTCCACCACGAGCACACAGCAACAAACCCAAATCAGCAGAGAACTGTGGAATGAAACCTTATCTAACAAGTGTAGTGAAGAGGCTCTGTTGTAAAGGCTAACTGTGCTCAGTTAGCACAATGACATCATGTTAGAAAGCACAGCCAAAACCATTTGTCATAAAATAAGTAACAAGTGTTAGCCACGATGCTAACAGCATTGATAACTAAGCCAAACGGTGCGGTCACTAATATTTTTGTGATTTATAAGCAACCTGTTTCTTGCAGATTGTCTCGTTACTGAGAGTCCAGCTGTTAGAAGGTAATCTATGAAGTCAAAGCTAACTGACAGCTGTAGGGCAGCTACACATAAACTTTAGCTGTCTTCATGAAGCTCCTAGAACTCGTGACGCAGTTAGGAAACAAGAACGACTAATGTTAACATAAGCACTTTGGCTCGGTAGATGTCAATTTTAAAGTAAACCATTTCCCGTCCTTCCAAATTCCAGTCGCAGCCTGTCACTTCCCCCCCCCCCCCCCCCCCCCCCGTTAGCTCCATAATGTTGTACTAGCGTTACTCGGTACGTAACGTTAGCTTAGACCTTGCAATGCCTTGTGTTTCTCACTCCCGCTAACTCGACGTGACATGAGTGACACAAGCGGGTAGGCCAAGGCAAGAAGAGGGAGATTAGCTAACGTTAGCCAACATATCATAAAGTCACATTGAAATAGTAATTTCAGCATTTGAATAGTATTGATTTTATTTTCTACTATTCAAATAATATTGGATTTCGGTATTCGTTCCAACAGCCCTAACATGTTTAGTAGTGGCAGTAAATGGATCCGTCCAGCTCAGCAGCTGTTTCTTTGCACAAAATCCCTGTGTATGTCTTTTCCCACAAACTGAGGAAGAATGTGCGCAGACTTCCCACCAGGCGTAAACGTGGTTTGATATGGTCATTAACAGGTCTATTGAGTGGTGGAGGGGGGCACAAGTATCTATATGCAATCAACGTTTAAGGGCCTTATTACATTATTTGTGGCCAACTGTTGTAGTGGAAATGAGGCTTGTGCGTATGTGCCCAGCTCCACAATTGAGATTTATAAAATGGAATCAGACGCACGTGCGACTTTATAAATCTGATGAATGTATGCATATTTCTGTCTTCGTGTGACTGTTTTAGTCGTGAATCTATAGAGATGAATCTTACGTTTTTGTTTTTACACGGGACCGCTGTCGTGTTAACGTGGCCTTGATTGAGTGCCCGTAAGCACCACCTTGTTTGTCTGATTTCATTTAGTCATAATTGCATCCTTGAATAACTTGTGTCAGAGCCTGAAGCAACGCCTGGGGAAGAGCAACATCCAGGCCCGGCTGGGCCGGCCTGTCGGGACTCTGATGCGTGGAGTAGCTGGAGGCAGAGGAGGAATGCGAGGGATGACCAGGGGTGGCCTTCGAGGTCGAGCCAGAGGAGGAGTAATGAGGGGAGCTCTGTCCCTGAGAGGTGTGTATCCACAACCTTACACAGTATCTCAACTAAGAATATGGCTCGGATTCCAAGTGCAGGGCTTCACTTTCATGGCTGTAGATTTTCATTTGTCACGGTTGTGCATTGAGTGATATTACTTTGTCTTGCACAGGGAAGAGAGTGTCTTCTACAGGTGGTCCCATGCGAGGTCGTGGCTCTGCTGGCCGTCTGGCAATGCGTAGAGGAGGCCGCCACCGTGGAGGAGCTCCTGGCAGAGGAGGAGCTCCGTCCCGAGGAGCAGCACGAGGAGGAGTAGTCAGAGGTCAGGGGGTGACAATGTTTTACTTTTCTATTTAAGTGGGGAAAAGGATTGTAATTTTCATTTAACTGAATTATCTTAAATAGGCATTGAGTTGAATTGTTATCCCTTCTAAGTGGTCACTGTTGGTGTGTGTGTTGGGCAGGCCGTGGTGGACTGCGTGGCCGTGGTGGTTTTGCTGGTAGAGGTGGTCGTGGCCGCGGGCGGGGCCGAGGTGTTGGCCGACAAGCTGTGACCCGTGAACAACTGGACAACCAGCTGGACGCCTACATGTCAAAGACCAAAGGTCACCTGGATGCTGAGCTGGATGCCTACATGGCCCAGGCAGACCCAGACAATATGGAGTGACACTGGAGGGCTCTGAAGCAGACACATGTAGAGTCACTGCAGAACTGTACAGCTGAACTCACACAGTGTAGTTTTCCACCAGATTCATGGGCTGAGAAATTGAGTTTGTAATCTAGATGAGTGATGACAGTCCAGGACTCTTAGCTTTGGAACAGCAAGACATCAAGGCTTCCCTTGAATGGGCTTGGGCCACTACTCAATTCTGCGTCAACCTGCTCCTGCAAACCCTTTGAAATCTGGAATAACTGTGTGAAGGGACCTTTTTAGACATTAACAAACCCTGCTGTCTATAGACGTCTGCTTTTTTTAATGACCTTGTTATTTTTAAATGTCCCCTGAAAACCACGTCTGTCTGTAATGGTCAATGACCCAGGTGATGCGTTTAACCTTTTGTTAAAAACAATTTTAAAATAACCTGTTTTCTTGTTTACTTTTCTTTTAAATGTGATCAACCTTAGGGTGCTCAGACCTTTGTCGATTAATTGATTGGCTTAACTTGGAAATATTTAGCAATGCAAACCTTTTCTAAATTATTTGTTAAAAGAATGTAAGCAGATCTTTTAAGCCAAGTGTCCATTTGTCATTGTTTTGTATTTAAAAGATGTAGTACTTTTGAGTATTTTGTTCCTCTGTATCTTCCACCTGGCAGAACTCTTCAGTTGACTGCTGACATTGTTAACTTCTACTGGAGAGCATTTGTATGACATTATCCAAAGCAAGTAAAATAGGTTTTAATTAAAATGGAAATGATTTCCCAAATTGTGTCAATTGTATGCATTCTAAATGCCATTGTGTAAAATGTTGACCACAGCTAAAATGGAGTGAGTTGAAATGATATGTATCAGAGTGAATAATTAAATTGGCCCTGTAATGGCAAAGTTTAAAAAAGACCTTAACTTTAATCCTTTACCACTGGACATTAATAGATGATGCCTTTTTAATTCTAGGGTGAAATGAGATTAATGTTGAATGAAAGAAATGATTCCCAACGTTACTGACCCCTTGAAGAATGTGTACTTGTGACTTCTTAGTTGCATATGAGTAAAGAGTGATTTGTTTTTTTTTTGTTCCGTTTTATTTCAGTCATTTCAGAGGCCTGAAAAGGTCAAATTATCCAGCAATTTACAAGCAAAAAGAGTTGAGGCATGTGTAGAACATAAGCATAGATTTGTATAAGGCTTAGACTTTTGTTTTCCATAGTTCCAAATTTAATAAATTTCTTTTTTTTTTTTTGTAAATGAAATCCAATTTTTAGACTTTCCAAAAATGTCTAGTAAATACAAACTAGTATTTGCTCTAAAGTTTTAATGTCTAACTCCAAAACCACTTTTTTTTTTTTTTCTTTTAAGAAATGTTGAATTCTTATATCATGGTTGTGACAGGGATACTTATTTATAATCTTAAAGGGAGTCTCTTTAGTTTTTGGTGAGATATCTCATATCTTTTTAACGGCAAAGAAAAAATATTTCAGGTAAGGGTACCTCTCAAGAGTTAGAACCTTTAGATGGCATTCACCAATACAAAGTTAAGGCTTCTGTGGGACTAACATAAGGCAGCATCTCCTTTACCATGTTTACAATTACTGGTGAGGATTGCCTTGATAACCACAGAGAATTTTTTTTCCAAAATGTCACATTGAATCTATCAGTAATACATAAAAAATCTAGAAAATGACCTGAATCCAGCAGACGTAAGATTGACCAGGAATGGTCTGAATTAAAAAAAGTCCTCCCAACCATATGACGATATGGGTTATAAAAAAAGGTCGTAAATGTAAATATAGGTCGTAATCTCTGTCTGAACAATCAACTTCTGGGAGTGTTTCTCTGGGGAGGACAGTTCAAAAGAAAACTGGATACATAACCCTAGACATTGTAGATTTGAAAAAGGTAGAAAAATAATCATTCCACAGAAGCTCAGAACAGACATGCTAGAATGCGTACACACAGGCCACTTTGGGGTGGAGAACAGCAAACACAGGGCCAGGGACATAATGTTTTGGCCAGGCATGGGACAACAAATAGAGGAAACAGTTATGAAATGTGACATCTGCCAAACACACCGCAATGCCAACGCAAAGGAGCCAATGCTCTCAAAAGCAATTCCAGAAAAACCCATGGCAAACTGTAACAGATCTCTTCTCCTGGAACTCTGAGAACTACATCATCATATGTGATTACTTCAGCAGGTACTTTGAAATTGAACGCCTGCATAACATTTCCACAGCTGCAATTATACACAAAATGAATGCAGTGTTCGTTAGACATGGCATACCAAAAAAAGTTGACAGTGGTAACGGGCCATGCCATTATAGCTCACGGGAATTCCAGCAGTTCGCAGAGTCATGGAGTTTCCAGCACGTCACTTCAAGCCCCCACTATCCCCATAGCAACGAGCTGGCCAAAAAGACTATCGAAACTGCAAAGCGGATTCTCACAAAGGCCAAAGAAGACAAGAAAGACCTATACCTCAGTCTACTGGAGTACAGGAATACTCCTGTCGACGGCCTGAAATCTCCAGCCCAAATCCTCATGAGCCACAGACTGCGGTCTCTTACCACAACAGCACAACAATTGTGACCTCAGGTAACCCCTCTGAACACTGCGAGCAAGGAGAGAGGTATGCTCTGCAAAAAGCAGCACTACAACAAGTCTGCTAGACCTCTGTCAACACTGCACGCTGGAGCACCCATCCACTTCCAGCAGGAGGATGGACGATGGACACCTGCAACTGTCATCCAACCAGCAGAGACCTCGCGAAGCTACCACATAGAAACCAGCAGCGGACAGACCCCTTCGATTTTGAGAGGCTCCCCATTTCCGGGCGAGTTCCGACTGCCCTGTCTCCGACTGAAGATGTTGGGTCGGCCCAAATGAAGGCAGACAGCTCCTCGGACGGCCGACGGCACGGGACACACCGAACAGACTCGTGTCACTGACCTCGCCAAGCGGTCCCACGGCCGATTATTGGGCTGGTGTGTCTCCTCTCTTAGACCCAACCAACGACATCTCCTCGACAACAAGCACATGTCTGTCACACATCAGCCCGAGGTCAGCAAGGACAATTTGGCCTCTGGACAAACAGAGACAGAGGAGTACCATCTCAAGAAACATTTGATAAAGTTATGCAGATGTATTGGTCAGGTCACCGTTGTAAATGAGAACCTGTTCTCAACCAACACATTCTCACTCCCATCTAGTAAAATACGGACGTTAGGTCAGGTGCCATTGTTGTCGTTATTGACGCTAAAAGTCTCCTTTAGAGTGCGCTGCACGGTGTGGGAGGACCCCCCTGCCTCCCCCCCGCCTCTCCATGTTGCAAATTCACGGGGAGAGCAGCGGAGGAAAAGCCCATTTCCTCCACATTGTCCCACTTTATCTCCGGTGCCAGTGCAACCATTTCTTACTATCCAAACAACTGCAATAGTAGGATTTAAATCAAACCGCAATAGTGACAAGTAATGCATGTTAATAAAAATAAAGCAGAACACATTCAGAAGACAACGGAATAACTGTTAAACACGTTTATTTTGGATCAGAGCGGCAGCTGATTGAGCACATCAGACTCCAGGATTAATCTTAGCCTGGCTGTTAGCCTGCTCTGGAGCAGGCTAGCTGCAAAGAATAAATCCCCATGGTTACTTGGCTGGGTTTAATTCAACCTGCTTTTGTGCAACCCAATCAAAGCTAAATTCATCCAGGATAACTTTAATATCCCGGCTTAATCCCTTATCCTGGTTTTGTGCAACAGGCCGCCTGATAAAGCGAGGCTTGACCTAGTCTAATCTGTGCATCCTGGCTTGGTGTGTTTCACAAAGACCAAGCCAGGCCGAGGAGGAGAGACTAGGTCGAGTCAGGCTGAGGAGGAGAGACTAGGTCAGGCTGAGGAGGAGAGACTAGGTCAGGCTGAGGAGGAGAGACTAGGTCGAGCCAGACTGAGGAGGAGAGACTAGGTCGAGCCAGACTGAGGAGGAGAGACTAGGTCGAGCCAGACTGAGGAGGAGAGACTAGGTCAGGCTGAGGAGGAGAGACTAGGTCGAGCCAGACTGAGGAGGAGAGACTAGGTCGAGTCAGGCTGAAGAGGAGAGACTAGGTCGAGCCAGGCTGAGGAGGAGAGACTAGGTCAGGCTGAGGAGGAGAGACTAGGTCAGGCTGAAGAGGAGAGACTAGGTCAGGCTGAAGAGGAGAGACTAGGTCAGGCTGAAGAGGAGAGACTAGGTCAGGCTGAAGAGGAGAGACTAGGTCGAGCCAGGCTGAGGAGGAGAGACTAGGTCAGGCTGAGGAGGAGAGACTAGGTCGAGCCAGGCTGAGGAGGAAAGACTAGGTCAGACTGAGGAGGAGAGACTAGGTCGAGTCAGGCTGAAGAGGAGAGACTAGGTCGAGCCAGGCTGAAGTAATTCAGATAGATGCGCGTCCCCAGTCGGGAGGAGGCTAGCTGTTAGCCTGGTCGGGAGCAGGCTAACTGCACAGAATAAATCTCCATGGTGATTTATGCGCCTCTGCTTTCGTGAAACCGAGTCAAGGCTAAATTCATCCAGGATAACAGGGAAATCCCGGCTTAATCCCTCATCTTGGTTTTGTGAAACAGGCGCCAGAGCATGTGGGAGAGAGCAAAACACAAAGACAGACACCAAACCGTTCGGTATTTATGGAATGGACCACCGGAGGAAAATAGTGGAGGGTCATGTCTTTTTATTCTTTGTTGAGGGGAGGGTCACCCAAAAAAAATTTGTCTGGGGGGGGGGGTCATAGAACTTTTTTATTCATGAAAAGAGCAACATTTCAAAGTGGCTAGTTTGGTGCATATTTATCCATGTAGCTCTCAGTCTCGGACCCCTAGCAGATGGGTCTGACTGCATACACGGACATGGCTGGGGGGGGCAGGAGGAGCACTGCCCCCCTGGTGGCTCAAACGGGTAAAAAAATGAGTGGAATAATTAAATCTGGCATGACCAGATATTTTATAAATATTTTAAATAACACAAAACAACTAAATGGTGGTAGGGAATACATCAGATTTCATATACTGCTTTAGTAAAAAAAAAATATTACCTGGCTGACAATGGGAGCAGCAGGAGAGAGGGGGTTGTAGCCGATTCTGTGGTCTGTCCCGGGACCATGGTCTCTGGCACAGACCAGTGGTTACTGCCACTAAGGGCGCTAGAGACACTGGTCTGTATTGTGGTCCTTGTCATCTGCCTGTTGTCTTGACCAGGTACTGAGTGGTCTTTGGAGTAGTTATTGTAAACCAATTGAAAATTACTCTTCAATTATCTTCATAAAAGAGTTGGGTAAGTGGTCCTGATCATTGATGATGGAAGACACAGACCTGCATAGTGAATAGTACTACTCATACAACTACGACTAATAATAATAATAATAAAACTATTATTATGATTTCTATTAATAGTAATGACTTATATTTGACAGACAAGATAATGATTATTTATTTTATTTTACATTTATTCAGCACAGTGTTGCCAACACAATGAGAAAGGGTAGAAGGTGTATTAAATGTACAATAACTACTCCAAAGACCACTCAGTAACTGGTCAAGAGAACAGGCAGATGACAAGGACCACAAGACAGACCAGTGTCTCTGTAGTGCCCTTTGTGCCAGTAAGAAGCTGGTCGCGACCAGTGTATTTTGTGCCCCTAGTGGTTGTGACCACTGGTCTGTGCCAGAGACCAGCTGGTCCTGACCACACGGATCTTCATAATCAATAATAACAAAAATAATAAATCTGATAGTGTATTTTATAGACAAAAGATTATGATCTCTGACATTTATCCAGATAACAGTGCTGCCAAAACGACAGGAAAGGGGAGAAAAATACTAAAGCCGCTTCACAGTCCACAGGGACCACAGGGCAGACCACTGAGGAGCTGGTCGCGACCAGTGTCTCTAGGGCCCCTAGTGGCAGTAACCACTGGTCCCTGCCAGAGACCATGGTCCCGGGACAGACCACGGAATCGGCTACAACCCCTGCTGCAGCAGGACGCAATAAACGAATATTACTGTTGCACTAGTCTGGACATCTTACCATGCCAACCTTGCAATAAAGGTTTCCTAAATGCCATGTATATACAGTACATGTGATGTCAGCTTACTAATTGATTGCGGGTTTTGTGTAGATTTGGACTTTTATACGTTTATTCCACTTTGCGTTCCAAGACTGCCGTGCTGCGATTGGATTTCATAAGGGCGAATTGTTACAATGTAATTTAAAATCTGCTTTAAAAATAAACATGTTTTGGAATATAATGTTCAGCTTCGGCAGCTTTACCTATGTGCTAAAATATACATGACGAAGCCTAGTGACGAGTCCATAGGAACCAGTGTTGAATTGTTATTTCCCAGTGTCCTTTGTTGAATGGTCTCAATGTTTTGTTTTATTTCATGTGAATACTAGAGGAGTAACTTAGTATTTGAAGTAATGCAGGAAGTGTGCATTTAGTTTCCATGCTTATTGTGTTTCCACAACAATGTTAGTGAGTAAATCTACTGAAATGACCACCACACCATGACAGAAGAGTGGGATGTGTAAGATGAGAATGCAGAGGTTAACTCCTGTATGTCATGGCTGTAAAAATCAAATGGCTTGTGTAATATTTAGACTTCTAGTCCCTGAAGGTATTCACATAAATGAAGACCAAACTGGAATTGTATGCCAATGATATTTTGATCTTTTTAAGTGAAGCCCGTGTTTTATTTTCTCGATTAATGAACCTTTTAGAAACATTTGGTAGACGCGCAAGATACGAGTTAAATATACAAAAAAATGCAAATTCTGACTTTTAATAGTGTACCCTCAAAACTTCAATTTCACCTCAAAACTCATTTAAATATTTATGAATACATTTGCCAAGAAAGATCTCTACACTGGCAGGGGTGAATTACGGACCTCTTTTAACAAAAATGAAAGATGACACACCGATGGAATTCCATCCCTTTCCTTGGCCTCAGTCATAGAAAGGACTCTGTATAGATTAAAATCCTTCCAAGGTAGGACTATGTTTTCCAAGCAATTCCTGTAGAAATTCCCCCTAAACAACTCTGAATTGAAGATGATTTCCAGGTTTATCTGGCAAGGAAAGAAGCCTAGAGTTAAATTAAAAACCCCACAACTCTTGAAGCAGGAATGGCATTACCTAACGTTAAAGATTTCTATGCAGCCCCCGATTAGACCCTTAATTCATTTATGTAACCCAACATTTCAAGCTAGGTGGAAAGATGTTGAACTCTATTATGAATGATCCCCCAATTCACGCAGTATTGGCCCACAAAGGGTTAGGAAAACTCAGTGGCAGTTCTATATCAAATTACACCCTGGGCGAGACCCCACCCCCATTAAAGACAGGTGGGGAAAAAAAAAAAAAAAAAAAGGGTAATCTCACTATATTACACGAGATCTGGCTTGAGGTTTGTACATTTTGGTGGAAATGTATCAACTCCCACATATGGCGGGAGTTTGGTTGGGTCTTATTCAATTTTTTAAATAACACCAAAACAGAAGGTACATATTTATGGAGGAGATACAAAATGTTGGAGACAGCATGGCTTTCAGGAGGAGAACCACTGGCATATATTTTGTGAGTGCCCAGTCATAAGACCTTACTGGACCCAGCTTCACAAAACCCTGACAAGCATGAACAGTGATTTACCCCTGCAGTGTCACACACGCAAGTAGCGAGGCTCGGACCCAAATACAGTTCAGTTCAGAGTGAGAATTTATTAAGAAGGAAACTACAACAAAAGGTGTCCAGAAACTGACAGAGCAAAAACGAGTTCCAAAAATCACAGGGGGAAACTAGAGACATGAAAACCACAAGAAAACTCAACAACAGGGAAACCGCAACGCACCACCAACAGAACACAGACAGAACGTAACAACAAACAATAATCTGACAAGAGACAAAGACAGAACAGGAACTAAATACACCAGGTAACGAGGACTAACACAGGACAGGTGACACAATCAGGGTGGGGCAGAACAATCAAAAAAGGCGGGAAACAAACAAAGACAGGAAGTAAGCTAGACTAGACAAGGGAGACAAGACAGACTACAAAATAAAACAGGAAACAGAACATACCATAACAGAAAAGACTACCACAATAAGACAGAACAAAATACCAAAACCCTGACATGCAGTTCTCTACGTTATTTTTAGGAAATGCTGA
This sequence comes from Zingel zingel, assembly GCA_023566125.1. NCBI lineage: Eukaryota > Metazoa > Chordata > Actinopteri > Perciformes > Percidae > Zingel > Zingel zingel. Next base: position 23,454,370 of record CM042330.1, read on the forward strand.
TTTCCATGCGAGACAGTCTGATGAGTATTTATTTGGTATTTTGACATCTGCTGGTAAAAAAGCTCTCACAAGGCGTTGGATGCTTCCCGAAACCCCCACTCTATAGGAGTGGATAGATATAGTAAATTACATTTATGTTATGGAGAGGATAACCCTCTCTCTTCGTCTTCAGAAAAATATTTTCATTAAACTTTGGACTAAGTGGGTCAAATATGTAAAGGCCTTACGGCCAGAATTTGTTGAAATATCGAATATCGAAGAAATATATACATAGACAGCAGAGAAAATGAAACAGATATTGTTCTGATGTAAGCCTTGTATTCTACACTGCTATGCTAAAATGAAATAAAGATTTTAAAAAAAGAGATGGCGTTCAAATGAAATGTTTCTAATCTAAAAAGAATGCAGACTTTTGTTCCCCTTCTTCCAGCCAGTTTTTGTCTCTATCTAATAAAAGCTCCTCTAAGTCTGACATATATATTATCAAGCTTATTCTGATATTCTCCAAGAGTCCTGTTTTCTTATTTTTGAACAAATATCACTGCAAAAGCAGCTATTGCTACTACAGTTGGTCATATCTGTTTCTCCTCGAAAAAGAGCAATAATAACCACAATATAGCCGCTTAATTACTAAATAGAATGGTCTCTGTTCCAAATCTGCTCTCTTACTGGAATAGCTTTACTTCAGACTTGAACTGGAAGACAAGCTGGTGCTTACCTTTAAAATATCTGATATCAAATAAGGTGTCTCTTTAAATATCATCCATTTTGTGCGATTTACAAAGATACTAAAAGGACATGAATGTGGACTGCTCCTTTATTAAAGTGGTACTGTCTGTAGATTTCTACTTGAATCTGTCAGACCAACGTGTAGGCTACACTTCATCAAAACAAAGAAATACTAGGCTACATCATTCATTTGATAATGTTATTAATTCTAAATTAGCCAACCACAAACCATCATTTTTAATATTCGAAAATAAATTCAAACATTACTTTTATCAGTTCAATATTCTAAAAATAAGAAAGCTATTAAAACCATTAATCTATGTACTCACTATAAGATATATGTGTGATCTCTCTGGCAATATGCATGTTTGTGTATGTTCTTTATGTTCTTATTGTTGTTCTGCCTGTCTTTGAATGTTGTTTAAATAAAGAAGGAAAAAAAGTGAAGTGGCTGCCGTTAAGCGGTTTGAACTGACGTAACTCATCCTATAAATAAGTTGGCGGCACGTCGCGTGGTCTTTTCAACAGCGCACCCTCTGTCAGTTGGAGTCATGGCTGTATTAGCGGGCCTAGCTGAAGAACACGGAGGTAAATATAAATAATTAACCAATCATACACAGCTCACATATACTGCACAATACTGCTGTGGGTAAGTAGCGTTACGTCAATGTGATTTTTGACCTTTTGAAACGTGACGTCCTCATATTTCTGGCATCACGTTGTCCTCGTTAGGCTCAGCGTTAGCCTAAAAAAGCTAATCGCTAGCTGGCGTGATCCTAAAATGGCTAACCCCTTCCCTAAGTATGTGACAATAGCTGTGCAGACTTTAGGGCATTGGTTATGACGAGTCAAGTGTTAAACTAATCAAATTAACTCGAGTGGCCACAGGTCGTTAATCGAAAAAACGCAAGCAATTTTTATTAATAAAAACAAAACAAGCCCTAATCAATACGAAGTAGTAGTAGTATCCTTCTGCCACATGTCAGTGTGTCCCTTAACACGACGCTACACACAGGATATGTTTATTTGCAGATATAAAATCTCACTACAGTTTTGTTTTAAAGTGAAATGCTCATCAGTCCAGATAGCTGCGTCCGTTTGCAGTACCAGTCGTGTTGTCCTAGCCACTGTCAGTGTTGCCATCTTACCGACTTTGGCTCTAGATTTAGCGACTTTTCAGACCCCCTTAGCGACTTTTTTTATTTTCAAAAAAGCGACTAGCGACAAATCTGGCGACTTTCTGTAGAAAAGTCGTCAGTATTGTCCAGCGAGCACGCAAAGTATTTCTCTCCTGTAGCTGCCAAAATGGTCTTCTGTTCTGTGACTTAGGAGCAGCCTCTCTCCTCATGTGCAGCAGCACTGCGCACAGTGTGCAGGTAGTTAGAAGGGGAGGGGGACGGGGTGTGCGGGGGCCGGTGTAGGTGGGACAGACAGCAGGACGCGACGGGAGAAAGGCGCCGCTGGCCTGGTCCTGGGCAAGCCAGCCTTCTTTGAGAATTCTTTATAAATCTTTTTCCCTCACTTTGTAGAATTTATTAATTTTGTTTTTTTTTTACTTCAAAGATAGGCTACCTAAGTAATAAGTATAAGGTAAAATAAATTCCTGTATTGAATTTGTGATTATTTGGCTAAAGAGTTCTATTTCTTTCTATCTACCTTGCTGACCCAACCACTAAGCTTTATACAAATGATTGCGTAATGACGTAAAAATATGCAAATGAGCGTATGACGTCATCTAGCGACTTTTGGAGCTGGTGCAAGCGACTTTCATTGGAAAAGAGTTGGCAACACCGGCCACTGTGTCCAGATAGCTGCAGTACCAGTCGTGTTGTCCTAGCCACTGTGCAGACGTGTCAGTGGGGCTGTCCTGTGCAGTGGGCTGATCCAGTACCACAGTGGCTATAGCACTTCAGGTTTTGCTTTCACCTCTGCACTGTCCATTGCAGGCCGGTGACAATGAGGCCTGGCACATTGACCTTTGGTTTACTGAAATGCATGAAAATATATAGTACCTAATTAGGGTTGCATGGTGCTTTAGAGGCATAGTAAGATTGGAATTTCTCCACATTAAAACCAACCCCTCTTTTTTTGCAGGAAATGTGATCTCATTGCTGAATGAGTTGGGGAAAAGTTATCCTGTTTGTGCTTCCCCTCTGACTTGGTAAGTGTGTTCTCTGAATAGGTTAAAAAATGTAGTCAAATGAAGAAAAATGCAATTTTTATTTAGTGTCAAATCACAACAGGGTTTATCTCAGGACACCAGCAAGCATTTGGTGCAACAGTAGGAGGAAAACTTTCTTTTAGGCAGCAACCTGGGACTGACTAGCATGAATCAGGTTGCCATGCACTCCAGTCTTGGCTCAAAGTTGACAATGGCTCCCAGTGCATGGCAACTGGAGACATGCTAGTCTGTAGGTGAAGACATTGTCAGTGATATGGGTGTTTGATCGTAGACAAGTGCAGTAAGAAGTTGTCGCTTTGTTTATTTTTTTCTTAATGTGATATGTACAGCAACGAGAATCCGGCGCAAAATGGAACAAGCTTGGTGGATAGAACAACTTCTTAACTTCTCAGTTTAGTGTCTGGGAGAGCCGAGTCGGCAGTTGGAAACCAATGAGAGCCTGCTGTTTGTCAATAGGACTCTGCTCCTTAACACAGTAGTACAATGCAGAGCCCCAATTTAGGAACAGAAGTTCATCTACAATGGGAGTTGAGAATGGTGTAGTCTATATTCATGACGTTCCACTTCCAGGATTGCTCCGGTGCCGCAGGAAATTTTGCAGATATTGGTTTTCTTCCTGTGTGTTGGTGTTCTAAACTCCAGTGGATTTCTGAGGACTATGGCTAACTGCTCCTCAGATCTCTGCAGGGTAAATCCAGACAGCTAGCTAGACTATCTGTCAAATCTGAGTTTTCTGTTGCACGACTAAAACCGCCTTTGAACGTACACATGTTCCACCCAAATAAGTTCCTTCACAAGGCTGTTGTGCAGCTGCTCCATGTGGCGCTTAGCCCCGCCCAAGATGATTGTGATTAGTTTACAGAAATGCCAATAAACCAGAGCACATTTTTCTCCCATCCCAGAATGCTGTGGACTAGTCAGACCTTCCTTAGCGCTCTGGAGGACAGTCTAGCAATGTGAGACTAACAATGGTGTAAAGCAAACCCTAACAATGGATACATGGGGAGAGGGAGAGAGACTTGTGCGCCCAGTTTGTTGGCACAGTATGAGCTCTGGTCCTATTATGTGGGCTGTAGAGCGCTTACAGTGCATAGAGCAATTAATTCTCTTGCAACCCACTGCTGTGGACTCTGCAGCAGTGTTACTAATGAGAACTGACAGCTTTTACATTTATAAGAAGTTCAGAGTTTTTAATGGCAGTAAATTTAAACAGTCATATCTGTTGCAGGTGCTGAGGACCTCAGGCAAGCTGGGTAAGTTGTATTGCAGGATAAATGTACCTTTTGACTGTCATGATGATTGGCTAAATGTTCAACTGCTCTGAAGTGTGAGTGAAAGATGCCTCTCTGAACAACATGCTGCACTGATAACTGACTGTGGTTCTGGAACACATTGTCACCTTGGTTCTGCCTCCTGCAGGTTTCCTCATTGCCTTCACCACTGATGCAGCACCATGTAAGTACAGAGATCATGCTTTGACATGGCTTTTTTTTTTCCCCATAACCACCAAGAGTGGTTAAACAAACTGGTGGTGGTTACAGACTGTGATACCAGGATGGAAAAAACCTGCCAGAAAAACAATTTGATCTGTAGGACAGTTAGTGGACTAGTACATAGTGACAGCACTGTATGGTATCTGCAGCCAGTTGGTTAATCAGCTGGTATGTTCATAAGTCAGTGCTAGACAATCTCAACATCTGGCATCGTTGGTCTCCATGCTGCCTGTGTTTGGAGTCCTGGTATACTTGTTGAAACACATCATATGTCTTGACCCTGCATATGTACTTATTCTTAACATGCAGGACTATTCAATAGTAATTCAATTGTCAGTGTCGCAAAAGAGAATAAGGTGAATGTCAATAACTGCTTTGGAGCAAATAAACTAGGCTACAGCTGGTTTTGTTGGAGTTTGGCGCTATAGGCTAGTTAATGTCCAGATACAGGATGTGTTGGTGAGATCCAGGAAGATGCTGACGGCAGATGCAGCTAATCAATCCTGCCAGTTAAATATTCACTACATCAAAGGTGTAATCATAGCCTGCCTAGCTTATCACATTTTCAATGTTTCAGAAACTGAAGTGTCAATTGAGAATTAATTTCTGCCGTTGCAATTCAGCTTTTCTAATGAGATACTTCAAAATATTGGATGAATAAAGCATAAAATGAATTTGTGTAATTAACGAACAATAATTGTGAAGGTTACTAGATTGCTTTTTGTCGTGCCATATAATCAAACACAATGTCAAAACCACCCAACCAGTTTGTCATTATGTCCTGCCTGACTTGGTCCAGGTTTCTGAGGATAGCCAGGAGAGAGCCTCCTTCTCCCAGGCTCCAGCAGGGATTGACCATCAAAGGTGAAGTACTGACCTAAAAGTTGTTAGACATTTGGGTAAATTCGGGGGGGGCCCTAGCAGTGAAAGCTGGAGTCTATCCCAACAGACCTTTAACTGTAGGGCTGTGTTGTTGGGAATGTCTCAAAATGTTCATCTGGGAGTTCACTTTACACACACATCACTCCCATGATCCTTGGGGGGATGTTACTGCAAGAGACATGATGAGCCGTAATTAGTTTAGTAGTAGTTAATGCCCCTTTAAAACATACCTGTCAATGGAATCACCTGTAAAGGATGGCATTTGACAAATGGTAATAAGAAATCGGTCAGTCACAGGATGGCAGAATCCAAAGGCCTTACAAGTTTGTTTTAACTGGTTAATGATAAATAGTCATCGTGATGAAGATGAACTGAATATGAATTGATGTAAGGATTTGTTGGGATTTATGTTATTTGCATTTGATGCACATCAAGTGAGCTAACAAGATATCAATACAGTGAGTTTGAGTTTGTCTGTTTAGGGTGTTTGGTAAATGTCTTGGTTTTTGCTGTCATTGAAAGTTGTCTCATGTCTTTAGGTCACTTTGATGGCAGAAGCATGAGCCTGATGAACTGGTGACAGCAGTAAGTGTCTTTCTGCTATTACAATATCTGTCCAATGATTGATGTACAGTACCAGTTGAAAGTTTGGACACACTTTCTCATTCATCTGAATGGAAAAGTGTGTCCAAACTTAACTGATACTGTACATAGTGACGGCACTGTATGGTATCTGCAGCCAGTTGGTTCATCAGCTGGTATGTTCATAAGTCAGTGCTAGACAATCTCAACATCTGGCATCGTTGGTCTCCATGCTGCCGGTGTTTGGAGTCCTGGTATACTTGTTGAAACACATTTATCCTTTTACATGCCATCAGAATTTTAAAGAGCACTTTTCTTTTTTTTTTTTTCTTTTTTTTTTTTGGGGTGCAGCGTCCACAATTTCCAGGTGGCTTTAGACTGCTGAACAAAAATTATCTGTAAAGTTGGCAAACAACAAAACTGCATCACAGCCCACATCTGGTGAGGAGTTGGACAGTTGGCTGAACAAATCATTTTATAGATGGCGTGTTTTAAAAGAAACGGGTCAATGACAAGGTGTGCTGGGATTGGCTCTATTGGCATTTCAGATGTGATCACAGAAATAAGTGACCAAAAGTTGGATTGTTACTAGTTTACTCTGCAGAGTGTCGGACTGTTTTCTGTGGTCAAGCACTCTTTTTAATGCAGCCAAATTAACAGTTATTTCCACATTTCTGTCTGTCAGACAAGGAAGATTGATTGTGGCACATTGTACACATAATCCAGCAGGCATTCCCAAGCTGCTTTGCTGCCTAGTCTTCATTTTACACATTCTTCAATTAATCCTCATGGTTTCAGGTTTCTGCTGTAGAAAAGGATGACCTCCTTATCCCAGGCTCCAGCAGGGATTGACCATCAAAGGTGAGTGAAGTGAAAGTTAAGAGATGGCTAAGTGTTGAGGTCTATCCCGACAGGCCTTTAACTGTAGGGCCATGTCGTTGGAAATGCCTCAGAGAGGAAATCTGTGGTTTCGCTTTACCCACATGTTCACTACCATGAGCCTTGTGGGATATTACCGCAGAACATGTTTTAAGAAATCCAATGATAACCAGAGGTGATTTGAGAATCTGTTCCTCTTAGAACTCGATCCAAATTTTCCACGCAGAAACTCTACTCTTCTGTAGAGTGCAAAACTCATGTTTTGTTTGTATACATTAACATCACAGGTTGAACATGTTCAATTATTGAATGGATGTAATTGACTTAATTGCATAAATGTGAATGTTTCAGAATCCTCAAAGTCATGGAGAAGAGAGGAGTGTGCAGCCTTTCACTGTAAGTAGTAAGTAAATGTGCTTCCTTTGGTCATATACCAAGGCTTTCAGGACTTTCCATTCCTGACTTGCTGTGGAATTGACCAGAAAACAAAAACCATCCCACAGGTCTTCTGCAGCACCTTGCTCAGAAGACCTGTTGGGAACATCAGCTTCCTTTTGTCACTCTTTTGGTGCCATCTGTGAACATATTGGGTGTTCTGTAAAACTGTCAAGTGGAAGTGATTTTTGTTGGATGACTGTAGCACCTTGGACATGTTACTGTACCTAGTTAACAACTGAATTGTTCTGTATTTATCAGATTGATGCCAAGTCATCGTTGAGCAGCTGGACGCACCGTCAGAACTTTGATCTGCTGGCACTCCACTTTTGGAGTAAAATTGAACTGCTTCGCAAATGACAGAACTTTGTAAAGACAGCAATGTTTGTTCACAGAATCAGATTTAGCCTTTTCCCTTGGTCCACTGTATTATCAATAATGCATAAAATGTCAATTAAATCAAATGACTCCAAACTCTCCTCACTTGTCTTTATTTTCTCCTAATCTATGAACAAATTTGCCTCCATTTAATCAGACTTTTTAATCCAAAGCAGCGAATTGTGTTTAACCACGTGACATCCACCAGCCTTATTTCCACTCAGATCTTAATGTAGGTTGATATTTTATGAAGCAGATGAGATTCTGAAAAGCAAGCATTTTTAGACTCAAATACTGCAGACTTTACTACTTTTGCTGAGGTGGCCCTTGTATTGAAGATGATGGTTTCTTAAATGTCATTTTTACATATTGAGCCTTGTCTGTAACAAGCTGGTCAAATGAGATTACTCTATTGTTGGGATAGTATCTGCATTTTGCTGTAGAGGCTAATTTTCAAATAAATCCAAATTATTTGAAGATGAGAACTTAGAAATGGTTGTAAATGATCTAAACATGTAGGCCTGCTGCATTTTCCTTGTGTCCTTTAGGAGGGTGGACTGTAGTAGCACGTCTCCTCCACCAGAGAGCAGGAAAAGGTCTTAGTTTTGTGCCGTCTTATTTCAGCTCTGGTTTCTTTTGCGTCTCTTTGTAGTTTTGCCTCTTTGTTTTTATTTTGCATCACTTTGTTTTGTAGCTGTAGTTTGACTTTCCAACAAATATTGAAGGGTTTACGGAGGGAGGCTCTCCTAATTGTATGTTTGAAAGAAGTGGGTGAAAGTTCACTAAAGGGAACAATATCTCATTAGATCAAAACAACTTCTAGTCCAATCCCCCAGCAGCACTGAGCTGTAAAAGTCACATGACACACTCGGCTGTGAAACTAGGAAGTAAATGTCACTTTCAATTTAAAAACTTCTCTATCTATTATTGGCTCCAAAAGTCTTGAGCATTTTTTTTTGCCAACCTTATCCCCTTAGGAATTGTGTTCATATGCAGCCATAGTGCATTAAGCAAGGCAATGTAGCTTTGTTTATAGAGCACATTGTCTTACAATAACAAAAATCAAGCATATGCAACATTACTAAAATACATTTTGTGGGAAATGCCAAGAATACATTTGATTCAGTATTAAGACAATGTTCACACTGAATTTCTGATGGGGGAGTCTCTGAGTATGGTCTAGAGCAGGGGTCACCAACACAGTGCCCGTGGGCACCAGGTAGCAGGAAAAGGTCTTAGTTTTGTGCCGTCTTATTTCAGCTCTGGTTTCTTTTGCGTCTCTTTGTAGTTTTGCCTCTTTGTTTTTATTTTGCATCACTTTGTTTTGTAGCTGTAGTTTGACATTCCAACAATAAATATTAAGGGTTTACGGAGGGAGGCTCTCCTGATTGTATGTTTGAAAGAAGTAGGTGAAAGTTCACTAAAGGGAACAATATGATCTCATTAGATCAAAACAGCTTCTAGTCCAATCCCCCAGCAGCACTGAGCTGTACAAGTCACATGACACACTCGGCTGTGAAACTAGGAAGTAAATGTCACTTTCAATTTAAAAACTTCTCTATCCTCTATTATTGGCTCCAAAAGTCTTGGGAACATTTTTTTTGTTATTGGGGTGTGTGGTCAGCCAGAGGGACTGATGTTCATGTAGTCTGGACCAAGAACTTTCTCTGGAATGCATGAGGCTCCATGTTGGAACACTGCTCCATTGCAGCAACAGTTCTACTAAAGGAACTCCCTCAAAAGAGCTTGCATGTCTTGTTGTGCAACCCTCATATCAAGGGTGTACAAAATAACAAATGCGTATCTGTATAATGCATCCTAATACAACAGCCCTTCAGTAAATACAGCCTTTACACAACTTTAAATGTTCAGCTCACACATGCAGCTTTTCAACTTAAGTTATTGCTACCTTGGTTTTTCACTTTTTAAAGACATTCTGACAAAATGCAAAGTTAAAAAAGGTCAACACTGGCACAGATCCAAACACCAGGGCTGCAGCCATACAGTCTGTTTAACCTAAACCACACAAAAAAAAGCCGTCTTCATTCCTCTAAGGAACTGCAAAAATCACATGCCTTTGCAACCCTTAAACATACTTTTACATTCTATGAAAAACAATTGTGCTCAATGAGGGGATTTGGGGGGGGGGGGACTAAACTGTTTCCAGACCTTGTGACTTTTGATAAAAGTGTAAGATGGTGTTCTTAAGAGGCCCAAGTTTGAGGTGTGCCATAACCACCTCCACCCAGCATTTATTGGCCAATGGTGCTGCCTTCTTTCAGCTAAAGAGGATCAGTTGTCTGGCCAACAATGTGGAGAAGGCTATGGACCTCTGCCTGATTTATCGATAGCTGCCTCTTGGCCGACGCTTAACTAAATATAGAGTTAGGATCAATCTCTACCATACGTGAGTGAAAAAGTTCTCTATCTCTATCCATTAGGTTAATCTAGGACAGTCATTCCCAAACTGTGGTCCGTGAGGGTACTGCAGGTGGTCCGTGGAAAAGCAAAATAAAATATAAAATAATAGCTTTTTAACCTTCATTTTACCAGTAAATTCCCATAAACAATTATTATTATTTTTTTTAACCAGGAGTAGGCCTACTGTGTTTTTATTAAATGTGTATAGGACCAGAGGCAAATAATGTTGTCATGGTCACATCACACGCATAGCATATGGCCTACAATAAAATGATGTACACATTAATGCTTCCACTAATTATAATCCAATAATATAAATAGACATCATTCTAAAATGGGGCATTTTGCATAATGAGTACTTTTACTTTTTGTACTTTAAGTATATTGTTGTGCCGTCTTCGGTATTGCTCTATACACTGACAGCCAGCTAAACACTCTCCTAACATCCAGACTCTGAAGACAGTCGTGTCCACGTCCACAGGTTTAATGACGCTGCAAGGACAGTGTGAAACTGTAACATACAAAGACAGACTAATCAATTCTATGCTAGCTTTTAACATACAATATAGCCTAATGTTCAGAATGTAATTTCATCAATTCAAATATTTCCTTTCTACCGTTACACCATATAATTCATGACTATTAAACTGATAGTGAGTGCGATTATGCTGTACAAAGACATGTTTACATGTAAACAATATGTTCATTCATACGAGTGTAGTCTGTCCTATGACTTATAGTTGCCTAGAAACCATGCAACGTTAGTCACAGCACCAACACCAGCGATCACAGACATTTCTAATATAAACTTAACACAAAATAACACTGACATCAAACTAATGATCTATGAACCTATGTAATTATTTAAAAACAGTGAATGAATACATACCAACGATGCTACTCTAGGCATAAATGTAGGTTAATGTAGCTGTAGTTGGCTTGCTACACTACAACCATAGATATATATATAATGTGTATATCTATGCACTACAACCATCACTGAACCGTTTGATTGTAGCGTTCGTTTCCTTCCTAACTACGGCTCACGCCACATAGCGAGAGTCTTGAAGTGAGAGCATCGTAAATAGAGAACTCATTAAGACTGGAAGCAAATGAACTTCTTACTTTTAACAGCTTATTTATAACAAAACAATTGTATTGCTAATACTTTTGTATTTTTTCTTGAGTAATATTTTGAATGCATGACTTTTACTTGTAACAGAGTATTTTTACACTGTGGTACTGCTACTTTTACTTAAATGAAATATCTCAGTACTTCTTCCACCACTGCTTACGTTTATCTTAAGTACACATTTATGTTGTGTATTTAAGCTGTGCCATACACTATGATATACATTATTTATTTTTAGTTTTTCATAAGTAAGTCCACAGTGTAATGTTGGGCTGTTGCTGAGTTATGTTTTATCATTGTTATCACTCATGTAGTTATTATTTCATCAAGATAATTAAGTTTGACAATTATTCCAAAAGTGGAGAACAAAACACATTAATAATCCTAGGCTACATCAATGTCTGAAATATGATGGGATCATCGCTCTCACCTCAATGGCTGGGTGAAGTCCCAGCCGCCTATTTTGACCCAACCCACTGAGCTTTGTGGTGTGGGCCCAAGGAGCTTTCTTCGGGTCATCAGGTGGGTACCCTCCTTCAACAGTGTTTCCTCAATTAACCCACAACACCCCCAGAGGGCTTGACAGCTAGCCCCAGCATCCTTGGGCTCCACAGCCAGTGCTCTTTTATGTTCCCTCCCTACCCGGTGGGTTGTTCCATCGCTCCAGCCACAGCCATTCCTTGGACACTGCCCCAACATGTCCACCTCCCCTGGTTTTTCATGGCTGCTGCCCTTGCTTGCTTTAGCGTCCCTCTACCTAGCTCTGGTTATGACTCCTAGGCTCAGCTTGCCTTGCTTGACCGACCCCATGATGTCTTTGTGGTGTAACCTTTTTTTTTTTTTAAAACCTTTATTTATCCAGGAGAGAACAATATTATAATATATCCATTCACCTCTTTCTTTTTGGTGGTTTGAGGCAAACGTGAGCTGCTCTGTCCCTATTAACACTCGATTCCTGCCACCCGTGCAGTGTGTACAGTTTTTCTATGCATGACCCCAGATAAGCTGTATACAAGATTGTCATGTTTGCTGTTATTGTGCTTTACGGGTGCATATTATTCTCAGAGAAACTTTCAACTCAATTAGCACAAACAGTTGACACACTCCTGGGCTCCTGGAGTTCAGATTTCTGCTTCGGCCAGTTGAGTATTCAGCATCGCAATACAAGAAGTGTGGTGATCAAATGGAGCAGGGTGGATGGTATAGAACCAGCAGCCTTTCACACATAATATTATACTAGTCATGTTTTCAACTGCTGTTTCCAAGGTCATGAATGAACTGTCAAGCTCAACGTTGAGGGCAGCATGGATGTAGAATCAAGGAAAGGTTTAGCTTCTGCATTTCCAAGTCAACCCAGGAAACCAATTTGTTATAGCGGCCAAATAGTGGAATTACAACTTCTGTGTCCATCATGTGATGCCATTGGGCCTAAAAAGACTTTATCAAATAGACTTATATGGTGAAAAATACATGTAAGTCAGTGGATACATTTTTTGAGCAAAATGACTCTTTTCGCTATCAGAATTTGATCCATTAATCCATAAATCTAGAAGAGTCGCACAGTTTGAATCATTTACTCCTGATTTAAGTTAGCGGAACACAGATCATCTGGGTAACTTTATACACGGGAGTTGAACTTTTTTGGCTTCATGTGTTATTATTATACATCCATGTTCATGCACCACTGAGCAACTCTCATAGGAATGAACAGGGCTCTGCCTCGAACACTGTATATCCAGGTCTTATTATACATCCATATCAAGTGAGAATACTCACCATGATGAGGCTGACTGTCTGATACAGTCAAACGCTCCAGATGATGTCAGTAAGTGGAGCCTGAGTTAAGATTGTTTCAGCAACTGCTGTTTCCAAGGTCAGGTATCAACCGTCAAGCTCGACACTTTTATAATTTAACCAGCACATCAGTTGATGTTGATGATTGACGTGCCCAAATGAAAAATGTTGGCAGTGTCTGATTTCCAGGAACAATTCAATTTTATTTATAATGCCAAATCACAACAGAAGTTATCTCAGGACAGGGTGGGTCTAGATCAGGGGTCACCAACCTTTTTGAAATTGAGAGCTACTTCATGGGTACTGAGTCATACGAAGGGCTACCAGTTTGATACACTCTTCTGAAATAACAAATTAGCTCAGTTTGCCTTTAGTTATATATGATTATTAATGATTAATGATAGTCATCTATGTGAAGACACTGATCACGTTAATGAATTCTCACAATAATTATCAACAATGACTTAACAAGGTGGGAAACAGATAATATAAATATTCATTTTTAGAACAGGCCTGAGGGATACTCATGTGGTCCTTGGGGGCTACCTGGTGCCCACGGGCACTGTGTTGGTGACCCCCGCTCTAGACCATACTCTAGACCATACTCAGAGACCCCTCCATCATTTGTTATTGTAAGACAATGTGCTCTATAAACAAAGCTACATTGCCTTGCCTAATGCACTATGGCTGCATATGAACACAATTCCTAAGGGGATAAGGTTGGCTAAAATGTTAACTTTAAGACAGAATTGGTCAATACTGCCCAACAAAGGCTAAGAGCAGTATCTCCACTTTTTCAAAAAAAAAATGTTTTTGCACAAATAAGAAGTGCAGAATCTGCTCTTCAATCTGTTAAAATTTCATATGGCTACCTAATAAATTTCTTATATAAATTTACATTTTTAGTTTGCAGTTTGTATAGAAAAGTAGAGTGAAACCAAGGCAGAACGCAGAATCTGCCCGTACTGCAGTCTGCCTTGGTTTCGCTATGATACTGCAGTTTGCCTTTCTGTCAGCATGAACATTGTTGCTACTGCTAAGTGGCATGATGGAGTCAACATGCTATAAAACCTCTCAGAGAAGAAAGGAACTGTCAAAATGGCTTCACTTTTATGTGGAAAAATGCTGGTGAAACTTGCCTTAAACCACGAGGCACCCAAAAGTGGTAAGTTTTAAACCTCTTAACCCTTTTTTTTGGTCAATTTTGTCTGTTTAGCTCTTTCTAGCTAGCATTAACTTTTTTACAGCAGTGTGATAGCAAGCATACCTTGGGGAAGACCTTAAAGAAATTACCTTAAGTATGGTTTTATGTTTTGATTTTTATGTGATTGGACATATTCAAACATTACAGTCATAGTTTTGTGAGTTTAGAGAAAACAAATGCTACTATGCCATGCATACTATCTGCATACAGGCTGTTATTGCACCTAGCCACTAAACTGTGTGTGCGCGCGCATGTTTTTGTGTGAGTGCGGGTTTCTGTGAGCGTGTGTATGTGTGTGTGTGTGTGTGTGTGTGTGTGTGTGTGTGTGTTTGTGGATGGCATCCTGTGCACACTGTTAGTTTCACAATAATAGTAAATTCATCAAAATTGCTTCAGTCAATAATCATCATTCTTGCTGTAATATTATATGGTACCATCAAAAATAACAATTACACTATGATCCTGTTCCAGATAATTTCAAGAAACCACCTGTCACAGCTTTGTCTTTATTTGATGATACGATGGGCCAGTCAAAAGCCATAGAACACACCATCTCTGAAAATGATGTCGCCCAGGAAGTTGTAGACAGTGCTGTGACAGGTGCATCTCTCTTCGTCGCTCCAGATTTAGGAGTGGATGCTGTAGGGGATCAGTCAGATCTTGTAGACAATGCTATGTCATTTTTTTTTTTTTTTTTTTTACAGTGATAGGACTTATCTCCAATAAAACATGCATTAAAAGTTCAGTAGCTGTTCCCTAACAAGCTCATACTTAATTTATTGATATATTGATTCCTTGAATGATTAAACTTAAACTGTTTGTAATTGAAGACCTATTCCCAAACTGAAATAAAAGCAATACGTTAATGATTGCCATAAAAGCCAGCACTTTTGTGATACAATTAAAATATATGAATCTAATAACTATTGTGTTTTTTGTTTGTTTGTTTTTTGAGAAATATGATTACTATGCCAAAGGGGATGGAAAGTCACCTGAACAGCTTAGCAGAAAGAATGAAGATGGAGAAAACGGTCAATCAACAAAAACAAGAAATCCGGGGTACACAGAGTATATAGTGATTGCATAATATGCCACATAATGGTAATAGTTTGGTAATAATTAACATATACTGTACTTTGACAACTATAAGCAGCAGTGTGCAAAGGTGTCAAAGGTTAGGTTTTGGTGTGCAGCAATGCAATAATGCTTGACATGAGGTCTACAAGAATACCCAAGTGATTTTGTTTCTATATGTTTACATACATTTTTATAAATGATGGAGTTGTGCCATTGTTAAGGCATCAAGCAGCAAATCTTCACTGAAAATGTAGTAAGTGCCTCCTCAATAAATTATTTGATTTATGATTTATGATAAGAGCAAGTGATTATGATCACTTGCTACACTTACTGCTATGTGTTATTGTATGGCCTTGTAAGCAGTAATGCAAAGGCAAAGCGCAGTATAGCCTATAAAACTACCAAATTTTGCCTGACTGTCAAAAAACTAAATGTTTAATATTCACCTCCTTTTGATCTATCTAATTGTACCGTTTGGTGTTAAATTTAATTGGATGCTTGTACTTGGTGTAAGAAAAACACAAAAAGCTGTTTTTCTCAGTTTGGCGTTTTTGCAGATACTGCTCTTTGGCTTTGTAGGGCAGTACAGCTCTTCACGTTTGTAGGGATGCCCAACATATCCATACATACTGTGGAATTATGGAGAAAAGCCAGAAAAAAAGCCAACTCAAACAAATCCAGATTTGTTGCTAAACCTCCTGACTTTGCGCTTCCCAAATGGCCGAATTTGGATTCCCGTTGAATTTGAAACCTGATTTGCATACTACAGCTCTTCACATTTGTAGGAATGCCTACCATGTCCATATCTACTGTGGAATTAGTAAGAAAAGCCAGAAAAAAAGCCAGCTCAAACAAATCCAGATTTCGACAATTATGTTGCTAAACCTCCTGACTTTGTGCTGTCCACAAACGGCCAAATATGGGTTCCCGTTGAATTTGGAAACCTGATTCGCATACTACAGCTCTTCACGTTTGTAGGGATGCCCAACATGTCCATATCTACTGTGGAAATATGGAGAAAATCCAGAAAAAGCCAACTCAAACAAATTCAGATTTATTGCTAAACCTCCTGACTTTGCGCTTCCCCAAATGGCCGAATTTGGATTTCCGTTGAATTTGAAACCTGATTTGCATACTACAGCTCTTCACGTTTGTAGGTACGCCCAACATGTCCATATCTACTGTGGAATTATGGAGAAAAGCCAGAAAAAAGCCAGCTCAAACAAATCAAGATTTCGACAATTATGTTGCTAAACCTCCTGATTTGTGCTGTCCCCAAACGGCCAAATATGGGTTCCCGTTGAATTTGAAACCTGATTTGCATACTACGGCTCTTCACGTTTGTAGGTATGCCCAACATGTCCATATCTACTGTGGAAATATGGAGAATACCAAGAAAAAAGCCAACTCAAACAAATCCAGATTTGTTGCTAAACCTCCTGACTTTGTGCTGTTCCCAAACGGCCAAATATGGATTCCCGTTGAATTTGAAACCTGATTCGCATACTACGGCTCTTCACGTTTGTAGGGATGCCCAACATGTCCATATCTACTGTGGAATTATGGAGAAAAGCCAGAAAAAAGCCAAGTCAAACAAATCCAGATTTGTTGCTAAACCTCCTGATTTTGCACTTCCCCAAATGGCCGAATTTGGATTCCCGTTGAATTTGAAACCTGATTTGCATACTAGTCAGTCAATAAATGTAATAACATTTATACATATAGCAAATAATGTATACAATGTGTGGAGCCCTTTACAAATGCATCTTGTGTGTTCCTAATATAAAACAGCAATGTCCTGAAAACCTCCCCCATCTCTCTACTGTCAAATCAACAACCACGTTATATTTTCTCTATGTTTTGGTACCATATTTCCAGCCCAACCCTGGTGATACTAACGGACTGGCTTATCATTGTCACATCGACAGCCGTTCTCTGCTGGGATGTGTTTACTACTCATGTCCTGCCCTCTGGGTCCGCCTTCAGCTTCCTGTGCACACATCTGCTGAGCATGCTCTACTTTACCCCAGCCACGCGGTGTCCACGCGTCGGTTTCGGGCGCCCATTGGCTAAAGCTGACACAAACAAAGATTTTCCACCAATGGGAGCAGTGTGCACGCGCTGAGCCATGTTGTTCACTCCGGCTGCTCATGTCTCGCTGAGGCTCGACACATAAAACCAGCCGTGTCCTCTTTGTTGACAGCAGAGTGAAGTGGAAACTTGTGCCTCCGTTAACGACCAATCGCTTCTCAGCGGCGGAATAGCAGCAGTTCATATATCGCTGTTGGATATCCTAAATAAGCAGTCATGGTGGCTATGGCAAAGAGAGTGAAAACCTTTCAAATAATCTTTTCGGACCCCAGCAAGACTTTTTACTGCGGCGGGGACACGGTGTCTGGCCGGATACAAGTGGAAGTGAACGAAGTGACGCGTGTGTCCGCAGTTAAGGTTCTGGCTCTGGGCTGCGCCAAGGTGGAGTACGCTAAAGGCAAGCAGCGGTGCCGACAGGAGGCCGAGTACCTCAGACATGAAGAGGTACTGGTACTGGACGACCAGCCCACAGGTACGGTTACTATCTTACAAATCATCCTCTGCAGTCACATGTCACCTCGGATAAGCAGCACCACACAGGATAATACAGATACATAGAGAAAGTAAAAGAATAAAACGGTAAAAGGTAAAACTATATGGGGACAAAATTGTAGAGTAAAGTGAAAGTAGAAGGGATAAATTAACCAGACTGATGATATTTGTCTGTATAATATAATAATATATATATATATATATATATATATATATATATATATATATATATATTTAAATAAAGTATCATTTGTCAGTGTAATAGGAATGAATTGCTTTTAGCATAAGTCAGTGTGAGTCATTAGCGTTGAGGGTTGACTGTCTGGCATGTGTGCACCCTTCAAATGGAACTCCCCTAGTTCACCTTGTCAGAGCAGACTGGAGGGGTTCTCCTGGAGTTGATGTTTCCCATGTTGAATCAAACCGCTTTCACTGTCATCCAGCCACAACAGACAGTAGTCAAGACAACATGTTTAACTATGTTTAATTTGATCTTTCCAGACTCTGATGGATCAGTCGTCTTGAGGCCTGGCAACAAATATGAGTACATCTTTGGATTTGAGCTCCCCCAGCAAGGGTAAGGCAGTGTTTCTTACTTTAAATAATAGTCCATCCTCTCTGGATGTGTGGCTCTTCATTGAGTACGTTATAGACTACTTTTGGCTTTAATTTTCTTCACACATGTTCTCACAGGCAGCTGGTGTCATCATACAAGGGGAAGTTTGGCTATGTCCAGTACTATGTGAAGGCCCTGATGGAGAGGCCACAGCAGCCCACCTTTGAGTGTAGGAAAGCCTTTGAAGTGGAGGAGCCCCTGGATGTCAACACCCCAGACCTGCTGGTGAGTTCACTGACACTGAACATCAAAAGGGTTATTTTTTTTTATCAGCTTTTCAGCATTGCCGTATCTGCCTCAGCCCAGACAGGACATAATATATAATAACAGTCCAACAATAACAGAGCTCTTTTGTGTCCATTTGTTATGTAATTATGATAACTAGCATAAATAGCATGACTTTGACATGGAGTCTCCAGATGAGTTAAGTCTTACCTTCCTGCATCTCCTCAGTCTCCCTCAGGTGGTATGAAGGAGAAGAAAGTCACCTGCATGTTCATCCCTGATGGTCAGGTGTCACTGAATGCAAAAATTGACCGCCGTGGCTTCTGTGAAGGCGAAGACATCTGCATCAACGCAAAGTTTGAGAACACCTGCTCTCGCATTGTGGTGCCCAAGGCCGCCATCATCGCCAAACACACTTACCAGGCCAACGGCCGCACCAAGGTATTCCGCCAGAAGTTGTCTTCGGTGCGCGGCAACCACATAATCTCCGGCATGTGTGACGCCTGGCAAGGAAAGACCATCAGGGTGCCAAAGATCAAACCCTCTATGCTGGGCTGCAACATAATCCGTGTGGAGTACGCGCTAATGGTAAGCCTTCAGTTGCTGCATGTGGCCAGAGATTTTTGGCTGTTAACATTTTGAGATTTGAAAATCGGTGTTAATGTATGTGTTCATGATCCTTCTGCCAGATTTACATCCACATCCCTGGTAGTGAGAAGCTGATACTGGAGCTGCCTCTGGTCATTGGTACCGCTGGTCTGGGCAGCCGCAGCAACAGCGTAAGCAGCCAGGAGGGTTCGGTCAGCAACTCCTCCCAGAGCTGGGTGTCCCTCAGGATGTCCTCTGAGCCTTCCAGCTACTGTGACCTCACCCGCGACTGCCGCCTGGACCAGCCCCTCACACCGCTCCTGGACGACGTCGACGGTGACGACAGCCCTATCTTCATGAACGCTTCAACCTTTCAGTTTCCGCCAACAACGAAATACACTGAGGTAGATGTTTCACCTAGTTATTACAATATTGGGCATAACCCTCTCTGTCAAACTGATAAGAAATTACCTTTGCTGGTAGTCTATCTAATAAAACTATAATTCTTTCCAGGCTGAGGAGGAGTACCATGGCAACGCTCGCATGCTGCCGGTCTGCTGAAGTCCTACAACTGTGGTCCAGCTCTCAGGGACCATTCATCTTAAGCACTTGAAAAGGAGCAGAAGGTCCAAACTCCAGAGAAGATGTGTTGGATTCAGAAGTATAGCCAGGACTGCGGAAATGGACAGAAAGAGGCTTGCCTGCTCTGTCGGCTGTCTTCACCGCGCTTCATCACCTACGCTGATCTTGAGTCTTCCACCTGGTGTCCTTCAGGTCTTGGACACAGAGGCTGTGGTGCTCTACCTTTCTGAATAAGCTGTCCCTTCCAGAGACTCAAACTTTCAGGGTCTCACTGTCCATTCACAGACACTTTATGACTTAGTTTTTGGGGCCAAGCATTGTATGAGTCAGACCTCAGCCTGCTATGACATCTTGCTTTTTTGGGGTTTGTCTTTTCCCCATAATGCACTGTTTCTCACGGAGTTAGAGTGTATTTGTGGTAGTGGCACTGCAAAAAGTTGTGAAGTTTTGAAAAAAAAATATATATATTTTGATATATTTTTTGCATTCTGATTTGTTTTTCAAATGAGGGGTTTGAGGGGAGCCAAGCTTTATTTATATGTAATCTGAAGAGACCCTACAACCCACTGCTCTAAAGCCTGGCATCACCACACAGCTAGCTAGCATATGGTCATTCTTCCACCAGTTCACCTGGACGTCCCAAACACCAGGTATGTTAAGTCTGTTTCTCTCTGCCGTTGTTTTTTCACATAGAACCGTGCTGGTTAAAGTTAACGCCGCTGTAAAAAGTGCTAACGTCAGCTATCTTAGCTAACATTAGGCTTTATATGAAAAACAATGGCAGAGAGAAACAGACTTACTTACAGTCTGGGAGTTTCAGGTGAACTTGTGAAAGCTGTTGTCACAGATGTACGGTAAAGTCAGAGGCTCACTGCAGTAAAGCAGTCAAAGTGTGCCCGGTTAGGAGGTGTCCTCTGGGCTATTCACAGACAATGTAAACACACACAGAGAGAGGGAAACGAAGGGGCTGAGAGAATCAATGCGCAGCACGCAGCTCTGCAATAAAATCAGATATTACCCATTTTAAAAAGTAAAGAAATACACAGTAACTATGTGGCAGCCAACGTTTAAATCGTGGTGGGCCGCCACAACTAAATGAATGTAAGGGAAACACTGTAATGCTTTGTCATTCCTGTCAAACCTATTTTTTGGGGGATTTCCCTTGAGGAATTGTCCTTTTTGTTGAGTCCAGTCAGTTTGTGTTGCTGTAAAGAATTGTCAGGAATATTGTTGCCTTTTGAGAATTACAGCATGTAGAATAATCTTCCTCGGATGCTAATAGAACCTCAAGCATCTTCCATATTTTCTTTTGCACCAGTGTTTGTTCCTATATTTCATGCACTTTTTGATTGATGCATTTTGCTCTACTACTGCCTCAAAGACTTTTAGTTTGTTATGTTTCGTTTGAACAATGTTTGTGATGTAGACTGAATTTTCTCTTGGTAAAACACTCTAAACTTGTTGGAACCTCACCTTGATTTCCAAATCCCAGCTTTGTGATTGGCTGTTAATTGCCAAACATGATCCAAACAACATTCGCGCTCCGATATCGTGGAGCGCACCTGAACACATGTGAGGATAATCATTGTATCTGATCTGAAGTTGTCATAGACAACATTTCATTGTGGTGGTTTCACAGCTTCTGTTCTTTCAGGGCGCAAAGAAAATCACTGTTATAGAATGATTTGTGATGAAGTAAGTTTGCAATGCCTTCTTGATACTTAAAAGTATTTTTTGTATGAAACCCTTTGGGTTACTTTTTTTATTAAAGAAATGTTGAAAAATATCCAGCGTGTCTGCTCTCTCGTGTGTGACTGTGGTTTCAGATCAGTTATCAGTAGTCGTTCATCCATTGTGGTTCAGCCTTCCCTTTATGGCCAGCATGGTGTATGAAATCAGCAGCACCTGGAGCCTGTAGAGAGGACCTTCATTGTGGGAGCCATTATTAGCCTTAATCAGTGTTGTGACCCTGCTGTTGGCCATCGAGGCCTTAATTACCATGTTGGTTGCCACAGTAAAGTTGTTTTCTACAGAACTGAGTTACAAGCTGGAAAATAATGCCCGTATGACCTATCCCTCTGCCACATAGCAGGACTTTGGATATAATTATTCGCTCCTCTGCTGAAATGCAATTTGAAGATGCCATATATCAAATATTGCATAACCTGATGTGCACCCCCAGGAATTTGATGCTGCTCACTCTCTCCACAGCAGCACCGTTGATGGTCAGTGGGGGTTTCAGGGTGGGACCTCTCCGGAAATCAATAACCACTTCCTTGTTCTTGTCAACATTCAGGAAGAGGTTATTTCCGCTGCATTGCGTGATCAGTTGGCTGATCACGTAATGACCCACAGGTTTCATATCAAATATACATTTGCATACTGGGAAGGGTCTAAGAATACTAAATTGTCAGTAGGCTGTGTAATTTGTTTCATCAACATATCTGTACAGTGGATGCAGTGAACACCATTGTAGCAACTACTGAGGAAATAAAAAGCTAAACATTATTACTATGAAAGATGGGTGAATAAAGATACTAGTTAGAAATCATTTTGCAGAGGTTTTCAGTAAGATGCCAAAACGATAATTACTTCTGTAATATTAGAGCTAGTAGATCGGGCCCCGTAACCTGTCAGGGGGCACAATGTCACTCTCCAAGACATACAAGCAGTAAGATTTGGAGAGAGGAGCATACCGTAGCATACCGTAGAATAGTGCCAGCCAGTATTCCTGTTGTGGGGCGTGCAGCCAGAGGCTTTTTCATTTCCAAAGTACGTTCTCGGCCCTGTGCTTCTGACGTCTGGTAACTGCTGAGAGCAACAGATAAGGGAACTGTTTATCTCTGTGACAGGGGCTGTTGCTGTAGGCTGGAGTGCTCCTTCACAGCCCAATAATGGCCATGAGGAAAGTTAGTATGGATACTAGGGGTCCTCAGAGACCATGACATTTACTGAGCACATTCCCGCTCCCCAGAGGATGAACCCCCAGGGTAAAATATACATTTGCATACGGGAAGGGTCTACGAATACTAAATTGTCAGTACGCTATGTTGTTTGTTTCATCAACATATCTGTACAGTGGATGCAGTGAACACCATTGTAGTAACTACTGAGGAAATAAAAAGCTAAACAGTATTACTATGAAAGCTCATTTTGCAGAGGTTTTCAAAACGATAATTACTTCTGTAATATTAGAGCTAGTAGATCGGGCCTCGTAACCTGTCAGGGGGCACAATGTCACCCTCCAAGACACACAAGCAGTAAGATTGACCCATTTGGAGAGAGGAGCATACCATAGAATAGTGCCAGCCAGTATTCCTGTTGAGCACTGGATATGTTGTTTGTTTCATCAACATATCTGTACAGTGGATGCAATAACCCTTACAGGCTCTAACCTTGTTTTAACAACATTTCAAACTGAGCAAACTCATTTGGATATCCATAAATTTAATATAATAATATAATATATAATTCTACAGTACAGGGTAGCACAACGAAATGCAAGTTGTAGTCCCTTTATGCTACACAAGAAAAGAAAAGAAAAGAAAAACTATACTGTATGATGGCGTAAGGAGGAGTTGAGGAGTCTGAGGAAGCCTGAGGAAAGAAGCTGTTCTGCAGTCTGGTGGTACGACAGCAGACACTTCTGTATCTCTTGCCAGACAGCAGCAGGATGAACAGCTTGTTGCTGGGTAGGTAATGATTTTATGTATCCTTTGGACTTTGAGCAGGCACCTAACCTCACCAATATCACTGATGCTCAGTAGATGGGTACCAATGATGTTCTGGGCGGTTTTAATCACCCTCTGCAGAGCCCTCCTGTCCTGGGCCGTGCACAAACCACGCCAGTTTGTAATGTTTCCAGTCAGGATGCTTTCTATTGCTCCTCTATAAAAGTTGACAGAACTTGGCATGGCAAGCCATCTTACAGCAGTTTTAAAATATGTAAAATATGTTTTCCCACATAAAAAATGAAAAAGGAGTCTGTTTAATTAAAGTAAGTTTAGTTAGAATTTGTTTATGTTGTTTGTTAGCATGTAACTGACACCAAATGAGTCATTGTGAGCCGTACAATACTACCGATAACGTAGAGTAGCTACACCTTGCTTCTCCTCTGATACCCCTCGTATCCCTGTGGCATTATGCTAAGGATATTAGTTTCTTAGGTATGTGACGTATGAAGCCCCGGCTGACTGAACCTGTGTTTTTGAGGCTGTCATTAGTACACTGCAGTTCTGAAGCGGAAATGCTCGCCTCAGTTGGTTGCTTATTTTGCTCATGATATGTTTTGTAGCATATAAAACCATATTGACATGCTAACAAGGTTAACATTTAGATTTGGAGTTTCCATACGGAATACAGAAGTTTCTGAGCTTTCTTTACCAGTGTGGAGATGTGACAGTGTTTCCCATACATAGGTTCTGCCAGGTAGATCGAGACCCGCCCAGGTAGATCAAATCCAAATTGCATTTTCTATACTCTCCAATCAACGATGTATTTTTTTATAGTGCAGCCTCCAGCCCCTCACGGTACGCCCATAGGAACGTTTCAGGGGCAGAAGCCAGCGCTGACCACAACATACTTTCAGCAAGGAGGTTTAACAAACTGAGTCTAACCCTGAACTCTGAGTTGATTTATAACATTCCCATGAACCTCAAACTGTTCACTTGCTCTACCTCAGCTGCACTGATGTAGACTGGTGTGTGTGTGTGTGTGTGTGTGTGTGTGTGTGTGTGTGTGTGTGTGTGTGTGTGTTTGCTTCCTTTTTCTTTAAATCAACGATCAGCTCTCAGGTGTTGTTGATGTTGAGCAGTTGGTTGTTCTCTGTGCGACACCCCTGCAAGATTGTTGATTTCCTCCCGATATGAATTCTGCAAACATCACAACTGAGTTCTCTCCATGTTGACGATTGCAGTCGTGCGCGTACAGCATGAACAGGAGGGGGCTGAGCACTGCCCTGGGGGGCTCCGATGTTCAGCAGTAGAGTGGAGATGTGACAACCAATCCTAACTGATTAACAAAACGTAATGTTTCCCCATGTGTAGTGTGTGTAACTGCAAAGACGATACATATATTTGCTCCAACCTACAGGTGTTTAATTAACTATAGAGAAAAAGCAATGAAAGTGTGTTGGTAAGGAGCTCAGTGCTCCTTTCTCTGTGGTGAACTCTACTGGAGGGAGCAAAAGCATTTTTCCTTGATGTTGTGACTAATGGTGGTGGAGAGTGCTCTGCAAGTCTGGTTATATTCTATATTCTTCCTACGTCCATAACAAATAAATAACAAACAAAAAAAGTGGATGTTTCTACTAGGGCTGTCAAACGATTACTTTTTTTTAATCGCTGAATTTCTATAGTTAATCGCGATTAATCGCATGTTTTATCACATGATTAAAATTCTATTATTTTGCATTTCAGAACAGTTTTTAAGTACATATTAACAATCGAAAGCAATTTGTACCAGTGTATCTTGATTGGCAATCAAATGAATGCAAAGAAAGTTACTTTATGAACTTGATTTTAAGATTTGTAATTATTTATTTACTGTAAACAAAAGAAACGTGTGAATCACAATTCCTCCAAGTACCTAACTAAAAAACTAAAAATCCCTATCCTTACCAGAGTCAATCTAGTGTTTAGTAACTCCTAAATAATGTAGATTCCTCCCTGAGGTCCCAGTGATCAGCGGTTAATGAGACAGCGTTTGCAGCAGCTTGCAGCAGTTCCAGTGTGGCTGCTTTCTCCGTGTCATACAGGCTGTGTGTGTCTGTATGTATATGTGTGTGTGTGTGTCGTGTCTGTATGTATATGTGTGTGTGTGTGGTGTGTGTGTGTGTGTGTGTGTGTGTGTGTGTGTGTGTGTGTGTGTGTCTGTATGTATATGTGTGTGTGTGTGTGTGGCTGCTTTCTGCGTGTCATACAGGCTGTGTGGGGCTACTGTCCCCCTCCCACGGCAAACAGACGGGTCAGAACATGCCAACCGTAGTACGTCTTTAAGACCTCTACAATGCTGACAGGTCTGCAGTTAGTTGCCACCCGTTTCGCAAGAGCTGTAGTCATTTTTGGGATTTGGTTTCATCCGCAGGTCGGCAAGTACTCTCCAAAATACTGCTATACCTGAGTGGGTAGCATGCTAGCAGGTAGCATCACGTTAACTGTTGCTTTGTTGTTGTAAGCTTGACGAACTTCGGTGATATTTTAATTCGGCTTTACACAACGTGCATATGGCTTTCGACTTGTCTCCGAGCCGTCCGGGAGTTTCTGAAAATAAAAAGCCCCATTCAGGATTTCATGTCTGCTGTGTTTCTCCATCATGCCTGCAGCCTGCAGCAGCAGGATGTGTTAGGAGGAAGTGGCAGGCCTGATGAGAAGTAACGGTTCTGCAAAGGGACAAAATAGTAGCCTGTTAGGCACGACGCAAAGCAGAGTGAAGGGTAAAATAAATTAATAAATGCTGGCATGCGATTAATGCGATTTTAAAAAATTGCGTCGGACCTTGATCGCATCGCGATTAACGCTGACAGCCCTAATTTCTACTACCAAGTATTGTGTGTGTATCAAAGCCTGATAGTACTTACTCCTTTGTGCCATACAGCTCCGTTGTTGTCTGCAGCGTTATTACACTTCACTGGTAAATCTGAGAATTACACTGACTCCAGTAA
>CM042330.1:23483512-23701012 GCA_023566125.1 Zingel zingel
AAGCTCCACAACTCAGATTTCTACTATTTCAGATCACTTGTGTCCTTATACATGAGAAGTGTTATTATTAACTTATTCAAGTGAAAATCACATATGATTACAAAATCTGGATTGTGGTCGAGCTGGATAATTCTTTTCTAATTGTGTTTCACAGCAGTAGGTTATGCCGTGTAACCAAAAGTAGGGCAAAGTTCATACAGATCATGTTGGATTATGAAACAACTCTAACTTTATGGTATCATGAACATGAAATAAGTCATTTGTCACATTGCCACTACACTTTTACAAGTTTCCCCACTACTCTTGATCTTCATCCATCCAGAAAAACA
This sequence comes from Zingel zingel, assembly GCA_023566125.1. Taxonomy (NCBI): domain Eukaryota; kingdom Metazoa; phylum Chordata; class Actinopteri; order Perciformes; family Percidae; genus Zingel; species Zingel zingel. The sequence goes on from CM042330.1 coordinate 23,483,842, forward strand.
AACTCCTCTCTTCATGAGAGAAAACCACTAGAGCTGGCTGAGACCTGCTGCCATGTGTTCTGTGATTGGCTGAAATCCTTGTGCATGCATGGGGCATGCAGGGAGAGCATGTCTGCATCCCTTCCAGGAAGTCCGTTTTTTTATAGTGCTGCTGCTATTGATATGGGTTCACACAGAAGGGACTTTCTGCTCAATGCTGCTGAGGCTACTGTCACTTTTGGAATTCCAGTGTGATTTCTGTGAAAGGCGGGTCATTATGTCCTTAACTGGTTCTGCTACACATCTGTCTCTATAGAATTCCATCTATTACCTCGTTTTCTTTTCATACTCATGGTAAAGTTACTTTTACTTTGAGAGAGTAAATATCAACAGCACATGGTCATAAATCTAGTGTGGGAACAGTTAGCAGGTTCTTGTCTAAGGACTTCAGGCACAGGCTGTTAAAGTGCTCATATTATGCTTTTTGGCTTTTCACCTTTCCTTTATAGTGTTATATATCTTGTCTGTGCATGTTATAGGTTTACAAAGTGAAAAGCCCAACGTGAAAAAGCCCAAAGTCCAAAGGGACTTACCATCTCCAACAGAAAACACTGTTCACAAACTGCTCCAAACAGCTCTATTGTAGTCCAGCCTTTACTTCAGAGACAAACGTGGTCACTTTGTAACACACGTTATAATGCTTGCCTAGCTGCTAGCATGGCACTCCCTCATACTCTGGTTGTGACTGGCTAGTAGTCCTTACCTAGGTACTGTCAGGGCACACCCTCATACTCTGCTTCTGACTGGCTAGTAGTCCTTACCTAGGTACCGTCAGGGCACGCCCTCATACTCTGCTTCTGACTGGCTAGTAGTCCTTACCTAGGTACTGTCAGGGCACGCCCTCATACTCTGGTTCTGACTGGCTAGTAGTCCTTATCTAGGTACTGTCAGGGCATGTCCTCATACTCTGGTTCTGACAGGCTAGTACTCCTTACCTAGTTACTGTCAGGGCACGTCCTCATACTCTGCTTCTGACTGGCTAGTAGTCCTTACCTAGGTACTGTCAGGGCCCTCATACTCTGCTTCTGACTGGCTAGTAGTCCTTACCAAGCTACTGTCAGGGCATGCCCTCATACTCTGCTTCTGACTGGCTAGTAGTCCTTACCTAGCTACTGCGCATGTGCAACTCCCAACAAAGATGGATCAGAAGGGTGATGCCTCACTCTCATATATAAATAAGTAAATTCAATTCAATCAATTCATCTCGTCTGATCAAACAAACACACATATGAGCAGTCAAAACTGGTCAACAATGTTCCATCTAGAAAACACACAGGTTTGAACGATTAAAGTATCTATTTTTGCACATTATTTGCATAAGATGGCAAACGTACGAGATATACATAACTACTTGTGTTTGTATATTTACTTTAACAATAACATGTCTTTTAAAAGAACTCTACATACCTACACGTTAATAAACTAATATCCTATACTGTGATATTTAATATAAAGACCTAATAGACCTCTATGCGCCGCTAAACAATTAGCCCCCTAGCAAGCAAGCTAGCTTACTTGCCAACCGGCCAGCCTCTAAATTGGTAAAATGTAACAACTTAGCTAATGTTTCATTCACACGCTCTTGTCAAATCGTAGGAAAGCACAATGCTAATGCCAGATGACTGACAATTTTGTATGGCTAATTTTCTGTAACCAGTGTAGGATAAAAGCATTTTGGGTGTGTGGAATTAGCAAGCTAACATTAGCTAACGAGACAGCAATCGAGCCGTTCAGTCCCTCCGCTCCACTCCCACTGTAGGGAGAATTCTTTGCCAAGAGAACGGATGACAGCCTGGGAGAGAGACAGTCTGGTTAGCCATCTCGGGTAGTGAAGCTGAGGGACCGTAGGCTCTGTTTCTGAGAAAGTGCAGAATCAATGCATAGGATACCTGCTATGGCTAAGTTGGTAAGCAACAGACATCGAACTATTGACATTATACCATTATATCACATTTAACCAACCTGACATATCAACATCCTGGGCAACTTTTCTCCACGCAGCAGCCTTTCTGTTTATATCTCTACAGCCCTCAGAAGAGAGGTCATAGAGAATAGAGACTAGAACACTGGGGGCGCATTGCGTATTACGGAGCTGATTACAAGTGCCAGTGTGAAGGCGGCGTAAGGCGAAGGCCAACGTGAGGCGACGCCACAGTCGGCGTAAGGCGAAGGCTGACGTGAGGTGAAGCCACAGTCGGCCTTCGTCTCCAATAGTTCCCGGTTGTCGGCTTAGTGTGTCAGGGCCTTTACAACGTGCACACAGACTAGAGAGTATAACATACACAGCACACCTTTATTGTTTGTTGCTTATATCTCACAATTTTTACAGTCATGTCTTCGCACAAAGTGACATTGCGATTGCAATGAAATGAATTGTGCAGCCCTATTCTTAATGTAAATAGACTGCATTTATATAGCACTTTTCTAGTCTTAATGACTACTCATAGGCTTTTACATAGCCTAGTACAGGAACCATTCTGGTGGCCGAGGCTGCCATACAAGGTGCCCCCTCCTCATCAGATAAACATTCACACACATTCACACACCGAAGGTGCAAAATCGGGAGAAATGGGGGGTCCAGTGTCTTCCCCAAGGACAGTTCGGCATGGGACTACAGGGCCATTCCCCCCTAAATTTCCAACCGATACTTGTAAAATGCAGGCTTTCTTACCAAAATACCTTATCATGTGTAGATAGTAACAGTACGTGACTTTAAGCCATAATATAATTAAATGGGTGAGTTAAAAAAAATAATTCAAACCTCGTACAGTTGTCATGAAGGGGTAAATTAGCTACCAAGGTTTTTTGTACCAGGCTGTAAGCATGTTTAATTTGGCTGTGACGTTGGGATTTTTTAACATGGGGGTCTATGCCTCAAGGAACCATTTGAGGAACTGCAGTTCAGCTGCGGAGCTGCTGCTTCAATAACACACACATGACAAACATCATTTTCAGCATCTTACTGAGATATTACTACACTTAAACAAAAAATATTTTAGCTGACACAAGCTATAGCATTAGCTTTAATCAGTATCAGGACAGTTACTTAACTTTAAGTTAGTTTAAAGAAGGATTAGCCTCTTGTGATGTTAAATTCAACACATTTGTAACAATAACATATTGTAAAACAGCTTTTTCATGGAAATGTAACTCCATTTTAGGCTACTTAGTTTGGCATTTCTTTGGCATGAACATCCAAAAGAAGCACAAAAGTCTGTTATTTTCTCTGAGTCTTTATGATCAGATGTCCGTCCCACCGTTGAAAAAAGCACCATGTAAGCACAACATGTACTGAAATAAAGGCCACAATATTATGTAATAATGCAGTTGACACATTATGATATATACAGTAGGCTATCTACAAACACAATTGCATTGAATTAACTAGAGACCATCTTGCAATGGCATCATACCAGCTGCAAAGGCAAATTGGGTCAAGGGTGTAAAGTGGGTGGAAGGCCCTTTCCCTACTTCCTATCCCCCTACTTCCAGCCCACTTACATGGAGCTGTGAGAGTGAGTAAGAGAGGAAGGCGTAAACAGACTAGTGGAATGTCTGGCTGCACCTTCAGCAAACCAACTGCAAAACAAGTTCACCACAAGGATAGGACTTCCTGCTCCTCTCCTTTCAACTAACCACTGTATGTTATTATTATATATTCACATATATAATTATGTTATTTGTGTTATACCTTTTCCCCCTCTCGATGACAATCCAACATGTATTATATTTATAGTTTCCAAAGCCCCTTTCCTTACCTTATCTTGGGAGCATATTGTAAACGTGAAATAGGTTAACCCATAAGTACTTAGGTCCTGCAGAATATCACACTGTAGTCGTGTGCATCTCTCCTTCAATGCTGCTTGGAGTATTTCACAGTTACATGGGCAAGTACAGTATGTAAACAATCAATACTTTGTGAAAGAGGGGCCGATCTCACCCTTCTGGTGGATTAAACAATCAAGATACGTGTTAATCAGTGCGCTTCAGAGATGTCGGCAGATGTATTTTGAAAACTTGGGACTGATCTGTTCCACACCCTGGTTTTATGACTATATGCATTGTAAGCTTGTTTGCTGGGTAGTCAACCCCCTGTTAACACAGCTGTAGGTTAGCTACCTAGTTAGTAGTTGATGTCAGTGTCATAGAAACCAAACCTATGCCAGAGAAAAACAGGCCCAAGGGTTCACAGGCTAAAAAGGTCGGGGAGCAGTGGCTTACTAATGCTTTAAAGTTTGAACTATTACAAAGTGCATACAGGTTCAACTTAACCCTCCGCTTTTCCTCGGGTCAGATGTGACCCGTTTTCAAAGTTTCTATATCAGAAATCTGGGTTTCTTTCAACCAAATTTCCCAAAAATAACTGAATGAAGTTGGCTAGAAGCCTAGATGGGTTATAATTTATACTTTATGCTTTACAAACAGGCAAACCAGAGGAGGACAGCATGTGAGTACGTAGGAAAGTGCGTCAAACGTGTCAAAGAAAGCCTCCAAAGCATTAAAACAGTCCAAAAAACGCCAAAATGGTCAGAGAAAAGCATCAAAAGCGTTAAAACCGTCAAAAAAAAGTCAAAAGCGACAAAAAAACGTCAATACAGTGTCGATAATTGTCAAAATGTGGCCAACGGAAAGACAATATGAGGGTTAAGATGTACAGTGTGTAGTAGATGGCACAAACAAAAGCAAAAACCATGGACTAAATGAACATGAGACAGTCAGGGACAGCTGCAGCCTCAGTTACACAATGTTGGGCTCATTTCCTTTCAGGGAAGTTGTGTTCCTTGAAATGCTTCTGGAAGGTCACACTGGAGTAATTTCATACAGCTATGTTTGCTTCAAACAATCTCATGTTTGAGTCTGAGGCCTTGAGTAGATGAGTCACCTGCAGTCTGTGGTCATTTGCAGCAATGCCATTTATTTTTCAATATTGTTCAGCATGCACCTCTCTTCCAGCTGCTGTGTGCTTGTCCTTGAGGCAGACCTGTGGGTAAATGCTCAAAGGAGTTCACATTTCACACGTTCCACACGTTCAAAATGTTCCAGAGCGCAGGCCCCACCCACTCTCACGATAACACAGCAGACCTCAGACATGCTGTTTACAGCCAACCTTCGTAGCCTTTGTGTTGTGTAATGGGGTTTCCACCTGTGCACACAGAGAGACAGAAGCGCAGTTGCTTGTGTTCCTGCAAAGTGTTAAGAGCCTGAAGAACATGTTTAACTGGAAGGACAAAGGAACGTTCCAACACGGGGGACGAAATGCATCAGGGACAATTCCATCAAAGTGCAAAAACAGCTAAATATACACACCTCGTGGCTGGGAGCTGATCCCTTCTTTCCCATACACTGTTTACTGAGTCACACACACACACACACATGCAAAAATAACTAATCACAATTTATTTTTTGGTGATGATTATTTTTTTTTAACAAAAATGAAGAGAGGAACAACAGACTTTACAACCGATGGCAAAAACCAGGAGACCACTGTAGGACAGTCAAACTAAAATAAAGGAGAGTACACTATCATTCTTGTTTTTCAATTCTCTGCGATATAAAAGCTACGCTGTCCCTCAATAAGCGATACCAGGCCTCAGCTGGGGAGGACTCAGTGCTGATTATAGACATTATTTTCATTAGATCAGCTGATAGATGCTCTGGAAACATGACAACAACCCCTAACAACCCTTGTGCACAGCTACATACATGACTAGTGGAGCTGAGTTAAAGTTTCATTTAGATTCTTTTGTGCTCTATGAATATCTTTATGATGAGTTGGTGACGTTATATGACTGTAAGATTCAACCATATTATCTGAATCAGATTTTTCATTGAAATCATGTAACTCTCAGTTCTATTAATACATAACCAGAGGAATCACAGAAAGCACATCCTTTACTTAGGCACCCTGTATACGTTGGTTTTATTAATGGTTAATCAAGTGTTTGCTAATACTTTAAAGGTCAGTTACAAACCATTAGTAAAAGAACTTCCAGTTGCACGGCTGTGAAGCTAATCTCCCAGGATGGTGTTTGTCCTCCCATATACAGCACTAACAGCAGCTGATGGAAATCAGAGGAACACCATGGAGACTCTTGGATGGAATTGTGACTAGCTTGCTGTAAGGACTTATGTATAATCTAATCCTATGTTAGCTTTGTGGCTGTTGCTGAATGAGTTTTGCTAAGTAGACATGGTGTGTTGGCTATCCTGTCTATTTTTAAGATTGCAATAGTGAGAATCAGAGTGGACATGCAGCAGAAGACAGATGTCAAACTAAGAAAACAGATTTCTATGTGAGACTTATGTTCTCTACTTATATACTTTTAAGACTTCATATTGACACCTCTCTGATCTGCTCTTGACCCTGATGGAGACTCTGACCCTAAAAACCCAAAGTGAGAAGTGCTGCTTCCAGATATTAGTTGTGTTCGAGGGTTGCTGAAGCAGCAACGACATTCAATAGATAGAGTTTGCATGTCTTTGAGTCTCCCACAGAGCTGGAAGTCAGGTCAATCGGAGACTCTAAACTGCCCAAGGGCGTGAATGGTTGTTTGTTTCTGTGTGACAGCCCTGTGACGTTTCTGTGGAGGCTCCACGCAGAGCTCTCCGTAGTCTACGTAAGTGGCCTGATGTTATACTTGCGCGTTGGTGTGTGCGTCGTGTGAGGGGAGTGGGTGATAGAGCGAGGGAGAAGTGAGAGAGTGACGGCGATAAGCTTCGGAACAAGTAGTGACTCTAGATGAATAGACAGAGAAACAAAGAGTCTCCCCTGTTCTTTCTGACCACGGTGAAATCTGGAGCAGGAGAAGTGAACCCTCTCCTTGATTAAATCTTGTTGATGGAGAAGAACCAGGAAATGAGTCGGGGGGAATGCAACGCTACCGAGCCACGAGCGTCGCCGCGACGTGTAGTTACATTTTTTGAGAGGTGACGTCAGGCGTAGATGCAGAGGGGTCTGCAGGGGTACGCCGTTGATTCGACGCAGAAGCATAGAAAGGCCTTTACTCTCCATAAAGTGTCCCTTTCACAATATTTGACATGGATATGGAAAACTATGAAACATTGTAACAATGTCTGTCATATTTCATAATTAACAGTCACTGGTTCTACAATAATGGTAACGGTCTCTGGTCTGTTTTTGTAGCGAGACTTGTTTGTCTGCAGGATGTGAGGTTAACATGCTTGGGACAGATGCTGAACTAGAATCTGTGTGAGCGACCAGGTGTGGAAACACCACCAAGCTGACTAAAAAAAGCCCCCCTGTGTCTGTCGAGTTGGTTGCCTGTAGTTTGCCACAGGCCATAAAGCACATGCACTTATAGCTCATTGATCCAAACCTATGGCCATAAGGGTGTAGAAATAAAGCTGGCTGTTTATGATCAGACTGGTTCATCTGAAAAGTTCAAACGTAACATCATGATGAAAAGACGTTAAGCAGAATTCAATATACACTGCATAAACATATACTAGACTCAAATACAAGACCTTGTACATAAACACAAGAGGTCACCAGTGTTGTTGGGGGTGGTGGGCTATAAACCCTTTCCCTTGGTCTATGTTCAAATGTAAAAAAAGATTGTGGTTAATCCTGGTTTAACTGGAGGTTTCCGTGTCTTTGTTGTGTTCCTTCACACCTTCAGTAAGTTGTGCAAGTCAAACCCAAGCAGCTTCCAACACAGCAGACTCCAAAATCTATTGTTGCTTGATCCTGCCACCTAGTGATTGACATAGGACGTTGCTTTGTCAACTGCTGTTACTATGAACTTCAAAACTCAACTTTTATTAATTTAGGCTTGAAAATAGTGTGTTAAGGAGCTGCTCACAGTCACAGTTTATCTTTGATCACTCTGAAAATCAATGTGAAAACTCATTCTGTTGTCTGTACATGCATACAGAGTTAGAGTGTACTCCAGTCATTAGTTTGCTCTTTTATAGACTGAAGAAAGGTTCTAAATGAATGCAGTCTGATGCAAGCCCAGCATGAAATCATCCCGTAATGTTCCCTTTGTGTTCACTGTGTTTTACAGACGCTATCCAACTCTGTCATAATGGACACTGCTGTTGAACTGTAATGTTCTAATAGGCAGTTATAATAATGAGAGTAGACTTAAGCGGACGGAATGTTGGATTTTTTTTTTTGAAGATGAAGTTTTTTAAATGTTAAATACATTTCATTATGAAATTAAAAGAGACTCTGTCCAGAGTTTGTGACAGAACGGTGTCTTCCAGTCCTATTACAGAAAAGTTAATAAAGTCACCCTTGGAAGCAAATTGTTTCAACCTTTATTAAACATAGCTTGCAAGAGATAAATATTACAAAGTTATTTCCTCCAAAATTAGCTTATTTTTTCAATCAATGCATAATTGTCAATCAACTGGCAGTATTCAAACAGCATTATTTTCTTTTACTTTTTTGAAGACCGTTAAATATCAAGTATGTGCAAAAGGTCAGGATTGATGTAAGCAAAACGAAAAAAAAGACTTCAATTGGTTTCCGGTCGATTTCATCATCTGTTTCTGCTTCCCCAGATGTTTATTTCAACATTGTCAACATTATACAAAAAGACAACTGAAAATTGATAAAACTGATTTTGAAATTAAATGTTTCCCTGCATTAGCAACAACAACAACTAATAGAAGATAGAGGACCATACATGTTGTATGCTGGTGTTGGCAGGAAAAGTGGTCACTGATTCAGATTGAACAAAAAAATCTTCGAAAGGTCAGACAAGGGTTCCACTGATGGAAATGTGTATACCTAGATGTGGATATTTAGTGCCAAACTATTGTATAAAATGTACTTATATGCCAAATATTCCAATAGTGTTGCCTCCACTAAGAGGACAGGCCTTAGCTAGCTGTTGGGCCTAACAGCATGTAAACCATGGTGAAAAGCAGGAACCCTCTAGAGACTCAGGTTAGGATCATACCAACATTTTTAAGTTTAAGACCATTTATCATCGTCCACTTATCGAGTCACTGACATTTTTATTTATTTATATGTTTTGCCTATGCTCCAGTCAGCCACTGATTTAATTTGGACACTGTAAATTAAGGGTTGGTTCTCTATAATTAGAAAGCATTTTCTCACTTAGCCCAGCTAGAATATAGGTCTACAGATAATGCAACTTTGCGTTATTTGTCCAGGGTCCAGAGTCAATGTTACTGTTCCCCTTAGTCACTGTGAATAGCTGGAAAGGCTGTATATTAAATGGACACTGGAAACCATGTTGACTTTTTAAATGTAATCTTCCAACGCCGTGAGGAGCACAAATGTTTGAGCACCCACTGTCCAGCCCAGCACATTTCAGGACTCACTTGTTAAGAGAAAGCCTATAGCTGCCTAAATACGTGGACATATGAAAGTGGTCAGCAGACAATTTGTATGAACATGCAAAAACATCAGTCTGGTCATTTAGTGGGAGGCCAGTATCAGCCAACTGGTACATCAGTCTGGCCCTGGATCAAACCATTATTTCAGGAGGGTCCCTTCATTCTGTCAATGTAATCCAACACCCCCAGTCAAACATTCAAAGTGCTTTTATCTAGAGCGAGTTCAGGAAACCATTTTTGTAAGAAACAAAGTTATTTCAAGTTTTAATGCTCCAAGAGGAAACTAAAGAAGTGGTAGTTGTCTAACGTGAACCAGACTGCAGTCCCCTCTGTCTGAACCAATGAGCACCTTCCTGCAAACTGGAACTAGTCCCCAACCAGAGCCAATGCATCCAGGGAGGCCGCTTCGAGAAGCAGAGGGGGAAAGAATCCCAAACATTTTGCACATTTGTTACACAATAATACACAGTGATCACAAAACGAAATGACAAGCTTCACAATATTCATGGCTTTTTGTTTGCTTTTCTACACAATATACAACCATTTAATTTCTTTTTTCAGTACAAGGGAGGAGAAAATGCTTATGTACAATAAGTCATTATTACTTCAAACCTAGCAAATATCGTGTCATTTATTTCATAGTCAATACATTTGTTTCTTTTTTTTTTAAACTGCAATAGAAAGAAAAAAAAACTCAATTGAGACAGAAAAAGAATGACTTCAAATTTAAATTTTTAGATTTCAAGAAAGAATCTGCAGTCCAAATACAAAGTGTGTAGATGCATCTGCAAAAGAGCAAGAGACGGGAGCTTTTTTCTTCTTAAACTTCAGCTTGGCAGCAAAAGGAGATGTATGACAAAAACATTGCTAAAATCAAATCATGAGTGGCAGTAAAAAATTATCCCAGACATTAAAACCTCATGAAAATATATCTCTACATCCAATCTCAAATGTTCCACCAAAGGGAAAATGGATTCATCGATTCATTTTTTTTATTTTTTTTTTATATAATTAACAAAAAGGATGTTTTTCATGTATAAACTTCCGTTTACGTGTCTGAATTTAGGTAGAATCTAGGTAGTTTCATAAGTCTTCCATTTCACTGGGCTGTTTAATCATCGGCGGGACACCATCAACCACTGTGCATCTACGACAGTGGAAGGGTACCGATGCAGAGGGGGAGTGGAACAGTGACACAGATTCACGTACAAAATGACAATAACAGGAGATGTGCACGTGCACCACAAACCTCTCAACCGTCTGGAGCTCCATCAAGGACATTCATTGGAGAAACGACTGTTAGCTCCAGAATCAGACACCTTTATTTATGGTTATAGTTTATGTTACTGTAGTAGTGTCTTGGGTTTGTCCTAAATTGTCTTGACTTGAGAAACGGAGCTAATGAGAGAACTGGAGTACTAGCCTGTGCTCCACTATCATTGGCCAGACAGTGGGGGTGTTCCAGAAAGGCTTTCTTCCATTGGTCTTTTAAAACAGACTTAACCTAGAACATATTGTGCTAGTGCATTAGCTAGAGAAAACCGAGCACTTCATCGCACAACCAAGGACAATCACTTTGTTAAAATGTATTTCTATTTCCTTAAAGTTGAATTTTTAGTTTTTTTTTTTTTTTTTTTACGAGCAATCTGAAGCTCTGATACAAACTGAATTTAGAACATGGACAGAAAGCGCCAGTATCCTGCGTTAGCTTCCGAGACCGAAGGAAGTCTGAAGAAATAACAGTGCAATGAAGACAAGAGCTTTGTTAGCTAGCTTAGTGAACTAATTCAACACTGCTAGTTTCTACTACAGTACAGGCAGTAGTTCTGTTCCAATCAAAGGCCTTGACCAGACTGGCCAGTTCCAGACACACACACATACACACACACACACACTCTTTGATATGAAGTGCTATAGTGACTTTTTCCCCCTCCCATTTCATTTTTAGCGAAAAGTTAAAACGCATGAGCTGTTTTTTAAAAAGTGATACTTTTAGAAAGGGTTTTTAACTGCCACCTTAACTTCTCTTGCTTTTTAGCTTCAGCTTACATGTTTGCATCGCATAGCTAATTCCCACTGAACACAAAGTACAGCTGAAGCTGATGAGTTTGCAGGTGTTTGGTCATAAACAAAGTTCCTGACAAAGTGAATGTCTGCACAACGCGAGAACAGAGGATTCAAAGTTAAAGAGTGAGACCAGAGTGAACTGAGTGTAACGTAACCAAACATACGGTTCCATTCACACACATGAACTGCACAGAAACTGAGAGATAAATGTTTTGGTAGAAACACATCGGCTGTTGCCCAAGAACTGAAGGAATCCAACATGGCTGCCAGAGCGTGTGTTGGCCACCTGTAACCCTCTGCGACAGTGTCGGTCTCATGTCAACGATGAACCTTGTTTCAACAATCTGGATGTTCTCGTGGACAGCTGAAATGCACCTGCCCTGGAATGACTGGACTTCCCATAGGCGTCATCTTTGCATGGTATTTTATCCAAATGATTTAATAGATTATATATATACAGCTGACTGAGGTTTTACCCTCTTCGTCAATTATTTGACTCATCAGACTGAAATGTGCTGGACGTTAAGTTCAGAACCCTATATCTCAAACCCAGACGGACTTCATCCCAGCCTCTGTGTGTTCCACCAGTAATACTGCACCAGCACTGAACACTGCTGGAAATGCCTGAGTTACTACAAAACTGGGAGTTGTTGTTAGTACACTTTACATTAGGGTAGTTTGTGTGTCTATATATATATATATATATATATATATATATATATATATATATATATATATATATATAGCCAACTAGATGAAGTAAATGGGTTAGAGCTCTAAACCACTTTTATCCTTTAAGACAGGGTGACACATCCTATGTATTGGTGAGAAATGTTGAGGAAACTCTGGGACACAGATCTGTAAAGAGGATGTGTTGCCGCAGCAGTAGCAGTAGCATCTGGTGGTGTCCCACTGATTGAATGCACTGCACTGCAAAGGAAAATAACTTGACTTAAACTGGGTTTTTCCCAGACAGCGAGTCAATGGAAGCCAGTACTGATGCTGGTACATCTACACAAGCAGCTGATATAAAGCCTGGGTCTAATCCCAGCACACTGGGCACCAGGGACTTTGGAAACTGACACTTAAGGTCCAACATTAACAGAGATCAACACTGACAAAGTAAATTAGTATAAAACCATTTATCATCCCTTAAAACACACCTTGATGCAATCCACAATCTCAGGACTTCTCCATTGACGCTCTGGTCAGCAGCCAGCATCCAGACCTTAGCCACTCTCAATTGTAACATTCTTTTTCTCTTTTAAAAAAATGTTTTTCCAATTGGAAATATGCAAAGTGCTCCTCTGGAGTGAGGCAATTTGTGTGCAGAGCATGCACACAATGATTGATCCATGTCTCTCCCATAAAAGATATAATCCACATCCTTTTTTTCCTCCCTCTGAAGCTAGGTATCTATACATAATCCATACAGATATTTCAATAGTTTGTTTTTTTTAGCTATGGTGATTATTATCGTCTCCGGGGACTAATACCTCTCAGGTATGCCACCATTTCATTAGGAGACGCCGCAAAACAAACAAACAAATGACAAAAAAGAAGCAGTAAAGGTTGGGTGGGGGGGGGGGGGGGGTTCAACAATCAGAAAACAATCTAAAAACCCAAATATAACAAGAAAAGGAACCCAGATTTCTAGGTTTCTAGGTACAGAATCTGTGGTTTGGACGCATAAAATGTGCTTCCGCCTTCAGATTTGAGTTCTTTTTCACTCTCTTAAAGAACGCGTGATGCCAAGAGGAGCTGCTGGGTAAAAAGGGTTCAGTCTGTGCATACTGGATAACCAAAGGTATCTAGGTGGATGGGGGGGCAGGTAGTGAGATGGGAGGGAAAACCAACTTGCTTCTCTCTGAGTGGACACCATCATTCCCCTGTGAATACTGGGTGGGTTGGTCAATGACGTCCTCCGGCCTGTCAGCTCCCTCCTTGCTGGAGTTTATATCAACTATTGGTCCATCCGCTGAAGGTGCAGTCAGGACGTAGCTGCGTCTGTCAGCCCTGATAGTATAACTACAATGAACAGTTACATCCAGATGGTAGCTGTTAAACTCTGTAGCAGGAGAGGCTGATGACCTTTTGATGGGGAATGGTGGGAAGTGACTAGCAAAGGAAAAGGTTTCCCAAACTCTGATCACATAGGCTTCTCATTTGTACACATGTCATTTCCAGTTAATGAGCTCTGATGGTAGCAGGGTGTCCCCTCACAATTGGTGATGCTTGCTGCCCCGAACTCCAGGTTGAACGTGTCAGAGCTGGCCCTCTCGACAAGATGATGCAAGTGTGGGTGCTCTGCCCGTTTCTGTTCCCATTTATGTCTTCCACTTTGTTACTCCAAGTTAGCGAGCTAACACTTTTTACAAAGCTTCAAAGTTGTTAAACTTTATGTTGCATAGCAACCAGAATGCACCCTGTTGATCTTCTGTTACTAGCAATAGTCACATCTAAGCTTTATAATTGAATGGAGAAAAAATAAAATCCTACATGATCATGGCCTAAAGTGGCCCTACAATGATTCACTGTCACTGCTCAAAGGAAAGGAAACAGCAGAGAAACACTTAGAAAAGAAAAAAGCATAATGAGTAATCGTAACTGAAGCAAAAATGGTAGTTGCAGGTATAATAATAGTGCTACCAACAGCGATAATAATGGGAATTATAATTGTTAAACAACGCTGACGAAGAAGATTTTTACTATAATAAGAACATTTGAGATGCACTGAAACTTTAGTGTCTTTGTCCGACCGGTGGGTTGTCATGGGTTGGTTTAAGGTAGGCACACGGACAGGCACTGCATGCGATGGGGTTGTGGGTGGGGATGTTGGTCAATCTAGGAGTGCTTTAGTATGGGGTAGGGTTGGCAGGATGGTGGGGGCGGGTGGGGGCTTCAGAGGAACAGAAAAGCTGGGCAGGGCTCATTTCTGTCCGGTGATGGACTGCGATATGGATCGAGGTGGGATCATGTCCAACAGGTACTCTCTCTGCCGGTCTGCTAAGCTGGAGCTCTTGTGGGCTCCAACTGCCGCTGGGTTCAGATAGGCAATATTTAACCCTGTGGGAACAAGACAGCACATAAAGAGGATACTGTAAGGTCCACCAACATTATGCTTTGGAGTTTCCTAAAACCCCAAACAATAATTTACCCCCAACTGCAGAAATAATCACTTCTTTATTTTAAAAAAGGCTTCTATTGGAGATAGACTGTTAGTTTCTTGTTTCCAGTACGTATGTTTTTTTCATATTCAGGGTTTAAACCCCTTAGGGGTAAAACCATGTTGTTATTGTGCCCAGTTGTGAATGCCCGCCAAGACTTGCATGCACCAAATTGGCTTATGGCAAACTCTTGCATGCTATGGACAATCATTCTTGCATATTTCACTTTAACCTGAGCAAATAAAGTGCTGCACTGTAGCCTCCAAACATGACAAGAGTAACAATGCACGTTAACATTGCTTTGAAAATAAAAGCTTAATAAGTTTTGATAGACACATTTCCCAAGGGGTCCCGCCCCCCACCCCCATTAACACAACTCTTTGGATCTACACGATTCACGTGAATGACCTGGTTGACAATAAAAAGGGAGAGTTTGCAGGTATGTGTAGTGGAAAAGGACTAAATGTGAACATGCCATGCCCAAAGTAAGGATCCGTATCCGGGCCAATCTAGACTTACTTTATTGGACTGGTATCGGCTAAAATCCGATCCTGTCTTCATTGTACTCTACTGTCCTTTAGCACAGCCTACAGCGCAGCATTTCACTGCATATGCGAGTGAAACTTAGTTTGAATGTGAAAAATGATTTGGCTGGCAAAATGTTAAACTCTGGCTTTAATGAATCTCTCAAAGAGCAGCTTGTCATTCATATCATATCAGGTGTCACTAATGAATGTTAATACTGAATATCTCAGCAGCCGGTGTCTGTACTGGGCCAAAGATCATTTGTGAGGGAAGAAGCTCCACTCTGTAACACCACTGTCCAATCACAGTGGACCGAGTGGCTCTGTCGTTTCAACAACTTGAACAAAGTGAGAGGTCTTCTCTCGAGATGAATGACTCACATCAATTTCAGGGGTCACATTCTTCCAGTTAAACTTTCATTCATATCAATCATTTAAGATGATCAACTGTTTCAAAACAGGACCATTGGTATTTGGATCAAGTAGCTCATAAATTTGTCAGATTAAGAATCTACAGCTGTTATTTCAATTGGCCAGATGCATATTTATCAACATGTAAGTTAATGTAAGTGTCAGATTGGACACGGATTGTTATCGGGAACCAAAAAGACTTGATGGGGACATCCCTGGTCAACAGCTGATTCAGGCACACACACAGCAGATACTGTACAGCAGGTACCTGGGATGTTGTAGATCTGGCGACGGCTGTCATGCTGCAGTCTATTGCTGCTACTGCTGCTGCCTCCACCGCTGCCACAGTGCTTGGCACTAGTCATTCCCATGAGGCTGCTGGCCACTGACAGCTGGGAGGCCTGGGCGAAGTTGGACAGGACGCCTCGCGCCGAGTTGGACAGACCTCGCTGCAGGGAGGCCTGAGGCTGGGGAGCCTGAGGACAGCACAGACATCCCATTACCTTCACCATCACCGCCACACAGCGCACAAATTACACAGCGGTGGTTAGCAGAAACCATGCATTACTGCATTTAGTCAATTATCAAGTACAAATACCAGATATCTGTGTGTTAAAACATGCTTAGTTAGAGGGCATTTCTCTGTTTCATGTCATAATGAATTTGTTTTTTTCGGCTATTAATCCTTCTAATAAAATCTTTTGATTGAATGTGGGGCTCAAGTAACTTGTGAGTAATTTGTGACGTTTAATTGTCAAACTTGATAATAAATCCACGGAAAAAATAATAGATTCACTGATTTAAATTGAATATAAATGTAAATGGTAGCCCCGCTTAATACAGAACACACGAGACATTCACATGAGCACTGTTCATCAGAAATCCATGAGCCATTTTTATTTTTAAGATCATCCCAAGCCTACGACAAACTTAATACTATAACACAAATGAAGGCACGTGAAAGGCAGGACTGTCAGATGGCATGCTGCAGCGTACCTGACGGAGTGCATGATGTCGGATCATGGAGTCAGTCTTGGAGGCGTTGGGGCCAGTAGGGGCCGAGCTGGGAGAGAGGGCCGCCTGCTGCTGCAGCCTCTGTTCAATCTCCTGACAGGGAGGCACATTTGGAAATACACACACATTAGCACATTCACAGACATCCATTCATCTATTCCTTGTGACCAATAGCAGTTTAGAAAAAAGAAACAGTCGTACTGAAAAGACAGCTTGTATCAACTACCAGCTGTTTGGGAGTTTCTGGCAGGATAATGTTAAAAACTAAAGTTCTAAAAAGGCTAGTCTCAGGCAACGGACAGATAAACCCAGTGTGCACTAAATACACTAGGGCATATAGTACATTGTGCTGTGTGACCATAGTGATTTTAGCTCCAAAAAGGTGTTTCTCTTGAGTGACTGCACTGTGTAAAAAAACCTATTCACCTGGCACCATAGGTCTACACCAGCCCCAATTAGATGGCAACTGTAAAGACCAGCTGTGCTCATGATTCTGAGTCCTGACTTTTTAGACACTTTAAAAGACTCATAGTTTGCACTTCCATCCATTGCACTGATATCTATTCCTTAAAAAAGGCGCAAATGTTCACGGAACATGGTAAAAAAAGTTTACTAAATAAATAAATAAATGTATTATTGCACTGGGATGTAGTGTTGAGCAGTAGAATTAGGATGTTGTGCTAGAACTTGATGCAGAGGGACAGTGGTGCTGCTGACCTGCTCCTGCTGCAGGGCCTTCACAAAGGCGTTCTTCAGCCTGTTGGTGTGCTCCGCCTTCAGAGCTTTCTTCTGATTGGAAGTCATGCACTGCTCACAGAGAATTCGCCCGCTCTTCTCTTGCTTCCAGTGGGGGGTGAAGTCGGTTCTGCATTGGGCGCAGAAGAAAGGCTCCATGCGGCCCAGCGGCCCTCTGAGTTTACCTACAGAGAAGAATGTATCCATCAGTTTGACTATAAGAGAATAATCTGAAAATTAATGCAGATGTTTGTCCCCTCTAAATGTCAGCTGCTTACCCTGACTGTCGAGCACACTCTGAACCACCTCCTCCAGGCCCACCATGTAGATGAACTCGCTGTTGGCGGCAGAGGGCAGGAAATGGAGGAGTGGGGCGGGGGGTTTGGGTGGAGGGATCTCCAGCAGGGTTTTCTCCAGCTGCTTTCTCAGGGCCAGCTTAGCCGCCGCCTGGCTGCTGGCCTGGTCGGCCATGGAGCTCACGCCTCCGCCAGCCGAGCTGGACATGGTGGATGGGCTGACGGCTGAAGCTCCGCCCAGGCCGCCCGCCACCCCGCCGGCCCCCGCCGCTTGCATGTGGGCCAGGTTCATGTACATGGCACTGGAGCCTGAGCGCTGGGAAGCTGCCACCTGCTGGCTGGCCTGCAGAGAAACACATTCTCAATTGCTTAGCAAAGTAAAGTCACATTTTTAAGGTTTGAACACTGTGGTCACTAGCTGTCACAAAATAAAAAAAATATTAAAAACATTTGCTGCCTGGCCTTGTCGAAGTAAAGTCAGGAGAAATGTTGCTACTTTTTGCCCTTCAAAGTCCTGTGTAAGTATTTATACATCAGTGTTTGATCAAATTCACTTTTAAGTTGTCCCTGTCCACTCTTGAAGCTTGTCACAGCTTGTTGTTGGCCACTCTGCAGAGTAAAGGTCGCGACACACCGACCAGACGGCCGACCCTCAGCAGAAAAGGCAGTTGGACTGATCAGTCTCTCCAAGTTGGTCACGCCAAAGCGACGAGACGTAATATGTCTCCATAACAGCAGGCGACGCTAATCTGAATTGTCGCTCCAAAATGAAAACCGACAGCTGATTGGACGAACGCGTCACGTGGGTCTGGCTTCTCCGGAAATTCAAAGCCAGACTGTCATGGTGGCTCGTTCAGAATACGATCTCATATTGTACTAAAATAGTTCACCGAAACGTGTTTCTAAAAACATTTTAAGAGAGAAATAGGCCGTGCAGTTGCTGAATCTGTCTTCATTTCAGATCAACAAAGGTCAGTTGGAAAGATTTTCGTCAGATTTTGAGAGGCTTAGTCACGCTCATCCTGCTCCACGTTTCCTGGTTAGCTCTCCACCAATCAGATTGGATATTTGAGTCCGGCAGTGGCCGCCTTCTGATTCAACATGTGAAATTGGAAAAAAAATGAAGGCCGAAAACTCCTTGGACGGACGACGGAACACAGCGAACAGACTCGAGTCACCGACCTCACCAGACTGTCAGACGGCCGATTACCGTCCACACTAAACCGCCGTTTTAATTTGATGACTTAAAAAAAAGACTCCGAAATATGAAACAATGAAATCCTCTTGCAGCAAGGCAACAAACACAGTGCACAAAAGACGGCTCTCCATGCTTCATACTACAATGCTCATTTGTCGCAAAACCTCACCTCACTGAGTCCGCAACTTGTCGCAAGTCTGTTCATATGGAAGTTTATGCCGAAGTTAGCCCGCCACAATGGTCACAGTTCTTTGCAATGACAACGGTACACATAAAAATGTCTGGCGCTCTGACCATCCTGATATGTTGATTTAAATAGGAATGACCGTTATACTCTCTATTTATATGGCTGGTGTTTTGTCTCTATTTGTATCTCCCATAAAAAAAACACAGGTAGATCAGCCTATTGATTTATTTTCTTAATTGACACAGCGCTGGCCCAATCATATCTTTGAAACCCCTTTGTGCTCAGTGCCTTCATTAGACAGCATCTGCTACAAAATGTGCCAAAAGGGATCAGACAAAACGCAAGGGAGGCGTGGTGAAATTGCAGGCCAAAAAACCTTTTTTTAACCCCCTTTTCTGACCCTTTTAGCGACTTGCTGGCTGCTCAGAGCACACTTAGCACACTTAGCTCTGAGTCAGCGGCTCCTCTCTCTCTTGCCTTGCACACAGGCAGGAGTGAGTTACTATGGTTATGGAAATCACTGTCGCCAGGTTATTATATAATTATATTATTAGCCTGTCTTCATAACAGCCTGTAAAAATAAATGCAGGTCTGTAGGTGTGCGTGTTTACAACCTCCAGACCCCCCTGCTTAATATGTGTCCCCCACAATGTTGAAAAAAAACCTACGCCCTTGTATAATGTAATATATATATATGACTTACATTTGTGTGCTCTTACATTTGTGTGATCGATTGTGGTGGGCCGGTCTGGGCCAAAATGCCAGGGCCAATTTTTGGCCCAGTCCACGCCTGGCTCGTGGGGTAGTACTTTCTGAAAGTACAGGAACTTTCGGGGTGGGGTTTGCAGGGATGACTGTTGCTGATTGGTCAAACCCATACAGCGCTGCTGCTTCAACACATGTACCTATTATGGATTTATGACCATTTTAGGACGAGGGGAGAACATTTCTCTTTGTTTAACAACATTCAAAGTAAAGTTAGGCTTCGCTGTCGGCTTCCTGACTCATTCTAAAGAAGACAGAGAAAAAGAGAGAGAGATCGAGCTGAGAGAAACAGCACGGCGGTGCTGTGAACAAGAGAAATAAATGTTACTTTCTGATTGTTTCAAGGCAGTTACGTTCTAAAGCACAAATAAATAACCATCAAACACTCAACAGATGATTTACTGTGGAGACAGACGCTCTTAGTTTCATTTTCCTCTGCGTTTCATTCATTCCATCCAGTGTGCAGCAGTAGATACTATGCAGCAGTATATGTCGTAGCAGTAAGACGTGTTTTTTAGATGAACAGGCCGGCACACTGAACTGCAGGCTGCAGTGTGTTCACCCCTGCAACCACCAGCAGCCCTCGTCCCATTATGTTGCTTTTTCACATGTCAGCATACTAATTTGCCTAATCTTCACAGGTGTTTAGAGCGCAGTGAAAACACAGGTAACAATGGGCTGAAGGAACATTTTAGTACCTAACTGTTGTCGAAACGCAGCTTTTTTTTTTTATAGAATGATGTCAAAAGTACAAAAGCAAACTATACAGATTTTTCTCTGTCAGGATCTGTCTAGTCTTCACAATTGACTTAACTGTTAACCCGGTGTTTGGTGTTTTAAGCCCCCAACGTCGTCTTCCAGGCAGCGTGCACGGAAGGTACTAGGGTTAGGGTTAGGCAAGGGTTAAGGCCGCTTTATGCTTCTGCGTCGAATCGATGGTGTGCCCCAACAGACCTCTCTGCGTCTATGCCGGACCCTACGCCGTACGACGTACACCTCTCGAAAAACTTAACTACACGTCGTGGCTCTGCCGTGGCTGGGTAGCGTTGCATTTCCCCCGCTCATCTCCTGGTTCTCCTTCTCCATAAACAAGATGAAATCAAGGAGAGGGTTAACTTCTCCTGCTCCAGATTTCACCGTGGTCAGAAAGAACAGGGGAGACACTTTGTTTCTCTCACTATGACTCTAGAGTCACTACTCGCTCTGAAGATAATCACCGTCATTCTCTCACTTCTCCCTCGCTCTACCACACACACACACACACACACACACACACACACACACACACACACACACACACACACACACACACACACACACACACACACACACACACACACACACACACACACACACACACACACACACACACACACACACACACACACACACACACACACACACACACACACACACACACACACACACAACATCAGGCCACTTACGTAGGCTACGGAGAAAGCTCTGCGTGGAGCCTCCACAGAACCATAAAACAGCCTTTAGGGTTAGGTTCCTTGAAGTCGACGGTCGCAGCGCTGCCTTGAAGTCGACGGTGGGGGCTTAAAACACCATCTAGCTGTTAACCAACCCCCCCCCAGTAAAGCATGCTGTGGATACTCCTTGACTGAATGTGCTGCTCTAAAACGGTTACAGATGTTTGTTACATTAAAGATCACAATATGAGAAACAATCATCCCTAATCAAGATGTTCCGGTTGCATAAATGGAGAGAGAAAAGCTTACATCTCTGTCAACACAGTGTATGACATTATTGAATGCATTATTGGAGCAGTTAGCCAGGCTCGGTACGAATCCATACCTGCTGGTAGCTGACGGCATTGGCCATGCTGCTGGAGCTGGAGCGAGACATCCCAGTCTTAGAGGAAACCCTCTGGCCCTGCAGCTGGGAAGGGTTAGGGGCTATTACTCGCTGGGACATCAGCATGGGGGGCAGGCTGGCATTGGCTGCTGACCTGATGACTGTATGACCCTACAGAAAGGAAAAAACAAAGAGAAGTTTTATCAAAGTATATAACATAACACAAATAAAATGTAATTGACATTGAAGATTTCATTTTGTTGGACAGGAGTTTGTTCAACATTCTGCTTTAATTAATAACAGCTTTTAATCATAACTTTATTTATATAGCACCTTTCAAAACAGGGTTACAAAGTGCTACATAAAGTAATATCCTCCCACACCAATAAATATGAACACATCAAACTAATTACATCCAATCACACATCAAATATATACAAAATGGAGAAAGAGAAAAAATGAAAATAATAATAAAATGTTTTTAGTAGTGATTTCAAAGAAATCAGTGAGGTTGAAAGGTTCATTTTAACTGGAAGACTGGAGCTCTGACAGCAAAAGCATAGTCTCCTTTAGTATTAAGTCTAGATTGGAGATTAGATATTTCACAATTATTGTTTTCTGTCGGACTGTTTATAGATCGTTTCTAGATCTTGACATTTCCGACGGCAGTTGAAGGCAGCATCATTTCACGCAGAAAGAGAGAAAGAAAAGACTGTGCTTTGTGGTTTCACAGACTCCTGGGCAGTCCGGTGCTTGCTCCAGTGGTTTTTTACCCTCATAGTGTTTGAAAACCTCCTTGTGGCTGCCATAGAGGCAGTGATGTTTCCCGTTTGCTGTACAGAACTCTCACACTGCCTCATAAAGACTGACAAGTCCGATCGCTGATTACATGAACATATATACCATTTCCCTATTTGCCCCATACTGGGCAGTCTTTTTCCTTCCTCCAAGCTCGGGTCCCCTACCAGAGGCCTGAGGGTTCTGAGCAGTATCTTAGCTGTTCCTAGGACTACGCTCTTCTGGTCTCAGATGTTGGTCCTGGAATTTGCTAGAGCCACTGTCCCAGTATAAAGGTTACAGTCCCGAGTGCTCCAATTACCACTGGAACCACCATTGCCTTCACTTTCCACATCTTTTTTAGCTCCTCTCTAAGGCCTTGGTATTTTCCAAGCTTCTCGTGTTCCTTCTTCTTGATGTTGCTGTTGCTTAGCTTTGCTACAACTACCACAACTGCCTTCTGCTTCTGATTGTCGACCAACAATGATGTCCTGTTGGTTAGCCATCATTTTTTATCAGTCTGGACCTGGAAGTCCCACAGGATCTTAGCTCGGTCATGCTCAGCCACCTTTAAGGCCCTGACACACCAACCAGACGGGCCGACCGTCGGCAAAAAAGGCAGTCGGACTGATCAGTCGGGTCCCCGAGGTCCAAAAAGTACCTCAGAACACACTGAAGAGACGCCGACTTGAGCATACGCTCTGCACGTGCGCGAGACGTAATACGTCTCCATAGCAGCAGGCGGCGCTGCTCTGTATTGTTTCTATTAACAGTCCGATTGTTTACCAGAAAATGAAAACCGGCAGCTGATTGGACGAACGCGTCACGTGGTTCTTTTTTCTCCGGAAATTTACAGCCAGACTGTCATGGAGGCTTGTTCAGAATACGATCTCATATTTGGCTAAAATAGTTCACCCAAACGTGTTTCTGAAAACATTTTAAGAGAGAAATAGGCCGTGCAGTTGCTGAATCTGTCTTCATTTCATATCAACAAAGGTCAGTTTAAAAGATTCTTGTCAGATTTTGAGAGGCTCATCCGCATTTCCGGGTGAGTCCCGACTGCCCTCTCTCTGACTGAACATGTCAGGTCGGCCCAAATGAAGGCTGACGGCTCCTCGGACGGCCGACGGCACGGAACACACTGAACAGACTCGAGTCACCGACCTCGCCAGATGGTCCGACGGCCGATAATCGGGCTGGTGTGTCTCCTCTCTTAGGAGGTGCCTCCCACTCTAACCTCGGGACCTCCAGCTCATACTGGCCACAGATGTTACTGTGCACCATGCCAGCCACTTGGTTATGTTGTTTCATGTATGCCGTACCTGCCTGCATCTTACACACTGCTGTTATGTGCCAACAGCAGTGTGCTATAAATGCTATGTGCATTCATGTTTACGCTTAGCTTATTAATTCGTAATTACTGTCTCCCACAAATTTATATGACCTTATTTCACATTGCATTGTTATATTTATTCCTATATTTTAACTTGTACCATTTAATGTCTTATGTCTTAGATTCTCATTTATTCACGTATGATTTTCTATTCTATACTAACTTCATTAGCATTGTTGGAGGGAGCACAACACCCAAGATTTTCATTAACTTCTGCTTCTGTAATTGGTGTGAAACTGACAATAAATAACGTTACTTGTGTAGTGTGAACAGTAGAGAGACCTGACCATTTTCAAAGTTGTGGCGAGTGAACTTAGCTTTAATGCACCTAAATACACCCAGTGGCCAGCTAACCCTAACAGTCTAGTCCAACACTACTGCATTCAAGAATAATGTTCAACTTTTGTTCAAACTGTTTTAGAGTTGTTGATTTGTATTGAGAGGTGATTTTAATATTTAGTCTACCATCACTGATATACATTATGTTTACATAATATTTCTGTCAGTATGATGCTATACAAGTCAACAGGTATGCAAGATAACCTCTTTTTAACAATATAACAATGCAATTTATTGTAACCTTCATAAAGAGGATTTATAGTATTAGCCTGCATTAGTTGACCTAGGTGAGTCTAATACACTGACAACTGAGTGTATAACATTGTGTAAATCTCTTTTTTATATACAGTATATGACACTTATGTTGACATATTTGAACACAAACCAGGTTTAGTCTGCCTTCATACTGACGGTCGTCAGACTCTCCAGCGAAAACGCAGGTCTGCCCTTTGATATTGAATGGGGGTAGTGCATTAAGGCTGCGGTGGCGGGTGCCGCGAAGGGGAGCAGAAAAAAACGCAGCGTCCTGTGGCCAAAAGTTGAGACCGATTACATTTTTTGGAGAAACACAACCAGACGTCATGCTGCGGCGGGCGATCATGGAAGCGTGGATCAGACTTGAGTCCGTTATGAGGCGGTGTGAGAGTCCCATACAGTAAACAGGAAACATGGCTGCCTCTTGGTCTAACAGCTGACTGTGTCTTTTCTTTTTCTCTGTGAAATGAAGCTGCCTTCAAGTGCGGTCGGAAATATCGAGCTCTATAATCGCCAGATCCCCCTTTGCTGGTGTGAACGTGAGCATCCATATTAAAGGAGGAGTTCTCCCTTCATGTACACAGAGCCAGTGTATACCTAGTATTTAGACAAATATTATATATACAGCGTGGGCAGCAGAGGGCAGCAGCTGCTTGGTGAGTGAACTAACAACAAACCAGGCAGAATATCACTATCCATACAAAGCAAGCCACACACACACACACACACACACACACACACACACACACACACACACACACACACACACACACACACACACACACACACACACACACACACACACACACACACACACACACACACACACACACACACAGAATATTAATACCAACTTAACATGGAATGGAGGAGCAGGGCTACGTCATGCAAGAACAAAGGCTTCCAGCAGGAGGACATCTCATAATCAAAGTGGGACTTTCTACCATTCCCAGCATTCTAACCCATCCATTGTCTAAAGTTAACCCAGTCCTAATGTCAATCAGCACCAACATCACAATCCTAATTTAACCTGAACCTTTACCCTGACCTCATATATCACATTTACTCAGAGAAGTCTGAAGCAAATCTTGGATGAAAACTGGGATGATGAGACCTTTGGAGAACCTGAGGCTGAGGAAAAGACACCTGTGTTTTGATTTCTGTTAGGATTCCTCAAAATGGAACTGTGGGGATGTAGTCAAGACCACTTAAGTCAAGTCCGAGACAAGACTAAGCACAGTCAAATTTCAGTTAAATAGTCAACAGACAAAGTCATCTCTTAAAACAAAGCTTGAAGAAGGACTTTTGATTCTGTTAAGAGTCCTTCAGTGATTTAGAATTGCATTTCAATTATGTTAGGGGACTCACAAGCGACACATTTTTATAAAAGAATGGTCAAAATCTAGTATGGTCCAAGCTCCAAAAGCACTGGATACTACATTTCCCACAATGCAATGGGATGGCATCTTTTGCTTAGAGCCTCCCTGCTTTGCTAACACCCATGTCTTTCGAAACTCCACACCTCACAGGTTCTCGGTTATTAATTTGTAGTTATTTTCTTAGACTTGACAAAGCTCCTCCAGAGACACTGAAGACATTCTATTACTAACTATATATATATACTATAATTGTTTTTTCTGAGTAGTACTAACCAAGACCAGTAAACTGACCTGTTGGCGTACAATTGGTGACCCTTTAATTTGAGAGTGAGCTACGTTTTCCCCACCTGATTCACTCAGGACTAATAATATTGTCAAAGTAGTGGGCAGAATATTAAATAACATCTGTGGAGGTGTAGAAGAGAAATGGTTACTCGCATATATAAGAACACACAAACACACACGCACAGACCTGTGCATTGCGGAGGTTCTGGGGCTCAGGGTTGTGCAGACCCGGCCTCACAGGCAGCTTGCCCAGGCCAGGAGAGTTGTGGATGGGAGGGGGCTGCACAGAGGATGCAGCGTTCTGAACCACTGGGACCTGTAAGCAGCCATAAACAAAGCTTCAACAGGACAATATGATTTCTGTAATACTAACATGTGTATTGGTAACCCGATGGTTTTACTTCACATACATTTTAGATCATATTACAGTACCCATTTACAGTGTGACCATAACAGCCAATCTGAAATGAGCAACCAATGACTTTACATGTTTAGCCTATTTAACACTGATCATATATTTGCTTAGCATAGCACCAAGCACAACTAGTGTTCAAAATTTTGTCATTAGATTCCCTTCCTTCCAGACTTAAATTAAAGACACTGTTGGACCCCACTAATCACGACTTGTGTGATGCGGTGTTTGTTTTGAATGCCGTGAAGCTGGCTAGGTGTCCAGTTGATCAGAACACAATAACTTTGTGAATACCTTCAGACATCACTAATTGTGCACAGCCAGGGCACACATGGAATTCTAACAAACTATAAGAGAATAAGAGAGAATTCTATGAAAATTGAGATAAATGAAAATGAATCAATGCTTAGAAAAGTAGAATTGGTGTATAGAGGCTTTACCAAATAAAAACACTGCATATTGTTTTTTTTTATAAGTCACAAAGGTGGAAGAAGTGCTCAGATCATTTTCAGTAAAGGTAGCAATACCAGTGTAGAAAAATAAACTGTCAAAGTCCTTCATTCAAAATCTTACTGAAGTACAAGTACATTACCCTGGAAATCCAGAGTTCTTAAAATAGCCCCACATCATCACATACCCTTCACCATACCTAGAGATTGGCATGGGGTACTTTCCATAAGATCATCTCTCAATGCAAATCAAACCAGCTATTAGGCTAACTGAAATAAAACCATGCCAATCTCTAGGTATGGTGAAGGGTATGTGATGATGTGGGGGTATTTTAATTCCAAAGGCCAAGGGAACTTTATCAGGATGCATAGTATCCTGGATCCATGAAATAACTGGCCTTCAAAAATAAAAGTCTGCCTGCTTCTATGGGAATTTAACATAGGGGTGTACTCACTTTTGTTGCCAGCGGTTTAGACATTAATGGCTGTGTGTTATTCAGTTATTTTGAAGGGACAGCACATTTACACTGTTATACAAGCTGTATTTGGGTCTGGATTTCCAGGCTACAAGTACATAGGTATTCGCATCAAAACATACTTGAAGTTCCAAAAGTAAAGCTCATTATGCAGAATTGCCCATTTCAGAATATACTAATCTGATGGATGTATTAATGTGTAAGCAATGTGTAAGCATCACTACTGTTGCAGGTGGTAAAGGTGGAGCTCAACTACTTTATATTAAAGCTAGACCGCTAAATCAGCCAGGCCAACATATCAGCTGATATCATCTTATTGCAGATCTATTGTATCAGGGTATACATAGATATCATTTAGAAACAGTGTCTGAATTGAAGATTTTGTGTGACATTTTACAGTGTAGGAGTCAACCTGTCAGTGCTCTCTGGAGGACATAGTATGCATCAAAACTGATCTTTTTTATCAGATTCTTTAAACTCCTCACAATCGATATTAGTATTAGGCTGGGCTATACTTTCTACAAATTTATACTAATACATCATAATGTATTAGCTGAGGATATTTTGTATTAATAATATGAAACTGTAAAGTAACCAGTAACTGCAGCTGTCAAATAATATAGTGTAAAAAGTACAATATTTCCCTCTGAAATGTAGTAGAATATTAGAGTAGGATAACATGGAAATACTCAAGTACATTTAAACCACACAACTGTATAACAGTACTGGAGAAAAGGTAATCCATTACATTCCACCACTGAATATTCCAGGAGCAGGCAGATGCAACAGAGTGACCAGCAGCACTGACCTTCTGCACCACATTCTCCTTCTGCATCTGACTCTGTCGGAGCTTCTTGAGCAGGACCAGGCGCGCCTCCTCCAGACGCAGCTCCTCTCTCAGAGCTTTGATCAACTGCTGCCTCTCTTCTCCTGTCTTCCCCTGGACATCACAGTGACACATGGTAACCAGATGGCAAATTTAAGGCAAGCTATTACACACCTTTGTGCTGCCTTTCATTCTAATGGTCTAATAGGGCTGGGCGACGTGGAGAAAATCAAATATCACGATATTTTTGACCAAATACCTTGATATCGATACCACAACGATATTGTAGTGTTGACTATTGGTGCTTTCACAAAATATTTACACAATGAGATTTTAGATAAATAATCATCATTAATGTGGATATAATGACTAAGTGGGTGAAGGCAAATAATAGAACAGTTACAACCGTCTGGTAAGTTCAGAACAGTACATCACTTTACTGTAATGTAGTCTTTAAAACCAGGAAAAGACACCGCTTATGTCATATTGCGATATCCAAAATCTAAGACGATATCTAGTCTCATATCACGATATCGATATATTGCCCAGCTCTATGGTCTAATGATGCATTTCATTAGTTATTTGTGTTAGGTATGTTTTGTTTCAGTTAGTGAGTCCCTACAATTCATTTTAATTTAACTGTATTTTCTAATTGATATTTTTCATTGCTGATCATTTCCCATGTGCGCCATAGATACTGTAGCCCTGTATAGCGACGCATGCTCTATAGATTTCATTTCATACTAATGTATTCATACCGTGGATTAATCAAGGACTATAGAGACTTCATTTTGACAGCTCCTGACTCTGACAGTTATTCAGGTTGAAGACAGCTGTACAATACATTCAGTGTATTCCTTAAAGTTTTACCTTAAACATGTCCAGGTTGGCCTGGTGCAGGCGCTCCTCAGGGCGAGGTGTTGTTCTGGGACTGGACGCCTCGTTGTCTGACAGGATGATAACATCTGGAGACGGAGTTCGTCTGTCATGGTCCGCATCACTACATGGGAGAAAAAGAAAACGTCCTGTCAACTTTTCTAGCATCTAAAATGCATGTTCATTATAAAAATGTGCCAGTTTCTCAAAACTTGATCTGGACAAGCTTTGAGGCCGACATGGGACTCAGTTTGTCAGGCAGGTCACACGACTATGGAGGGGTTGGATGTGAGGAGCACCATAGCCTCTAGGTGCTGCTAGCAGGGCTGTCAAGGTGGCTGGTCTGTGAATGCTCCTCTACAAGTCTCTCCACAGATGTGGATGTTTCCGGAGTGGCTGGTTTAGCCTAACTGACTGCTGAGAGGTTTGTCCTTCCTGCAGGCTCTCCCATCTCTGGAACACTTGTAAGGTTCTGCTATACCCGTTTCCTACCAAAAAAATAAATAAATCCACATACACCCACTAACATCTAGCATTTGTCTGCAATGGGAAAGGTTACAATGGGCATTCAAATGACTCTTCAGCCCTGTTCTGGCGCGATGCACGTCAGCTCCGTTGGTAACTTCTGTCATCTCGGCCACAAATTCTGTTTGTCTCCGCCCAAGCAGTGCCAGAACATGAAAATATTCGGCGCCAAGTTTGAAAGAGAGAAAGAGAGAAAGAGAGAGAGAGAGAGAGAGAGAGAGAGAGAGAGAGAGAGAGAGTGTGTGTGTGGTGGTGTCTGGGGAGTGTGTGGTGGAGCAGGTGAGAAAGTGACGGTGATTGCAGAGCAATCGGTCTAAGCGAAGTTTAACTTTATCAAGTTTAGATATCAAGTGAATGTCAGAAGACAGCAGAGTGGTACATTCAGTTTTGTGCACTTTATCGGAAAGCTGTAGCAGGAGAAGTTAACAACACCTGTTTTCTCCGGCGCGCTCGTGACACTGAAAGTGACACACCAGAAAAATAACAAGACAGGTATACTCGTCTACTGGCAATAGGGAAGGAGTCCATCGGCTATTTTTAGCAGGTTTACCGGTGTAAAACCTGCATATACATGCTGATTTTGTCTGAAAAAGGGTCTTGGTCACAGTTTGATCATGGGAGGTCTACAGTTGCTTGGCCTTCAGGGCTTGGTTTTTGGTGTCACAAGAACTGTGAATTGTGGGACCACACACACACACACACACACACACACACACACACACACACACACACACACACACACACACACACACACACACACACACACACACACACACACACACACACACACACACACACACACACACACACACACACACACACACACACACACACACACACACACCTTTCTATTTCATGTCCAATAGGGCTGGGCGGTATGTCGACTTTTTAAATTACATGACATTTGATTTAGCTGAAGCAGCATCAGGGGAAATTCAGGGTTCAGGTTCTTGCCCAAGTAAATACGACTAGCCAGTTGTCCGATGTAAATATGACTGGGTTCAAAATGACGACTTTATGCACAACTTTTTGGGGGAATAGCTCATTGTGTAGCCTGCTGTCGGCGAGAGAGAGACAGCGAGAGATGGTGGGTGCGCTGAGAGCAGACAGCTGTTGGCGATCGGAGCAGAGGAGGAATTAACAGTAAAGTTGACAAGTTGTAAATGTACAGTGTAGGTTTCACTGTTAAGCAGGAAAGGAAAACCTGTTATTAAACTATTTAGTTAGTTATTGTTCTAGAAAACAACTAAAGAAGCATTCTTAGAGATAGGCATGTTTTTATTTAATATAGGATATTTGTTTTAGAGTATTTTTTATTAACACGCTTTGCAGCTGTTTACTTCTAACAATATAATGCAGTAAGACTCTCAGGCATTCTGTATTGCGTTTATCTATTTATTCTCCTGTAGATCGACTTTTCTAATTCTATCTGAGTCAGCACACATGTAACCTAGCATCATTTACTCTTCCCTTCTCTTGTGAGTCTTTTGTAACCTCCTTAAATGTGCATATGACAATTATTCACTTCAATTAATTCATTTGAGTGAATTAATAAACCCCTGGACTATAATATTTCAGATGTTTGAGCAAGATTTCTGCTCATGTTGACAACTTTGTGCACATTCAAAATAGATCTCATCCCATCTGTGCTCTCTGAGATTTGGAGTCGTCGTGATATTTTGAGAAAAAATAAAGTGATAATAGACTATTACAAGAATACAGTCATATATTTCAGAAAATAATCCACCTGCACCATAGTCTGCTGTGCATTACGTGATTGCTCTGCTGATACGGTAGATCTCAGACCTTCTGACAGACTCAGAGCCCTGTTTTTGACTCTGGTCTCTGAATGAGACAAAGTTTAGGGACGTGTCTATACGCTGCTCTACATCGGAGGTGGAAGACC
This sequence comes from Zingel zingel, assembly GCA_023566125.1. Taxonomy (NCBI): domain Eukaryota; kingdom Metazoa; phylum Chordata; class Actinopteri; order Perciformes; family Percidae; genus Zingel; species Zingel zingel. The sequence continues at coordinate 23,515,294 of CM042330.1, forward strand.
GAAACTACGGCAGAAATACACGGAGCACAAAGGCGACACATCTGCCGCAGCATGTTGACAGCAGAGCGCGTCCTTTATAAACCTGAAGCTGCACAGACCACGGAAGCCGCGCTGCTCATCTCTATTTTTACAGAGAGAGAGGACACTAAGCCACGCACAGGCCTGCTTCAGAGCTCCGTGTGTTTGAGTCTGAACCATAGACTGGAAAGGTCACGTCACAGGAACTTCACACTAAATCATTAGTATTACACTCCTAAACTTTGTGTTGATGGCATTAATGTATTAGACTGATTTGGCAACGATTCCTCCGAAAATTACACCTTTCACAGTTTTTCTCACTTAGAGACGATTGCTAGGTGATAGCAACAAATACGTCATGATGGTCGGACCCCGCCCATAGCTGCCCGTTCTATTTGCCTCGGAAAAATATACTGGACAAAAAAAATGTAAGAACTGTGAGTGCCTTGGAAAATACTTTTCTTTATTTGCATGTGCCATTCTGGGGCTTTTTTATTCTATTATTTTTATTTTTGTGTAAAAAAAAAAAAAAAAAAGAAAGCGAGAGATCCGGGGCTATTCATAAAACATTCGGGGCTGTAGCAGGCCTAACGACGCCTCTGGTGTATAGAGCAAAATGATACTCAGCCCCAAAATCTTTTGTTATTGTGAGATACAACATCAAATCCTCTCTGCAGCGCCATGCCCAGCCCCACAACTCTGTATCCACACAATAACTATTAGAGTTTTTGACAGAAAAACTATACATGTTCAAAAAAACAGTAACAAGGACCATAGTAAGGAATCAACCATTCATTTTAATTTCCAAGAGTACAATTATCAAATTTTGATTTTGAACACAGCGTCTGGTCTCTGAACTCTCACTGGCAAATTATTCAATTTGTAGCTAATTAAGGTCTGTCAGTTGGCCAAACTAGGTCCATGTATGTACCGTTACCCAAAAATCCACCTGTGAAAAAACAACACTCTGGATCATGATGATATACAAAAGCATAGCACGCAAGTCTGTCTCTTGGTTTAACTATTTTGCTGATTGCATCACATCATTTTCAGCTCGTGAGGTGCTAGCTTGGTAGAACAGCTGGGCGAGAGTGAACATGATTCAGGGCTTTGCAGTAACTCATTCTGTCTGTGAAGCTAGTGTTAGCTCAAGACACTTCAGTGATAGATAACGAGTCATCAGTCACACATGTCAGATCTATTGCTTGACTTAGCGTTTGTTTGTTTTTTAAAGATTCTTTTTTTGGGCATTTTCAGCCTTTATTTTGACAGGACAGCTGAAGACATGGAAGGGGAGAGAGAGGGGGAATGACATGCAGCAAAGGGCCGCAGGTCAGAGTCAAACCTGCGGCCGCTGCATCGAGGAGTAAACCTCTATATATGGGCGCCCGCTCTACAAGCTGAGCTATCCGGGCGCCCTGACTCAGCATTTTTGTTGTTGTTGCTTGGTAATTAGTTGTTAATCGGTTTGATACTTTGCTAACCACCCATGCTGGCCTGGAGGGATATTCACAAGTAGAGCTGCAAAGATGAATCACTTATTCGATTAGTTGTCAACTATTAAATGAATAGTCAATGATTTTGATACTACATTAATCAGTTTGAGTCATTTTCTATGAAAACAAAGTAAAAAAATATCTGATTCCAGCTTGTTAAATGTGAATACTTTCTAGTTTATTCACTCCTTTATGACAGACAACTGAATATCTTTAAATTGTTGACAAAACAAGACATTTGAGGACGTCGTCTTGGGCTTTGGAAAAAGTGGGTGACATTTTTCACCATTTTCTAGACCAAACAACTAATTGATTAATCAACAATGAAAATAATCATTAGTTGCAGCCCTATTTACAAGTGCAATATTTCAGATATGTTCCCCAAACTGTACAACACTACAAAAATACAGTTGGCCAAAGTAACTAATGGCAACTAATCACTAAAAACTGAGTACTGAGTTATAACCGACCGACTGTGTTTTAGTGTGTTTGGTTACTTTTTCAGAGCCTAGTGTTGTGTGATTATGGGATGTAATCAAGATACACACAGCGGATGGGTGTCCAATGGCTGCGGATTGATCACACATATCTGACTTGAGCAGGGCACAGAAATACAACTTTCAAGGTCAGGAAAATACCAAACTGTCAGGAAGCTGCTTAGCTAGACATAGCACAGCCACAACAATAGAGCCCAGTGTGTTATATGACACCTTACAGGAAGGGGGGTGGGGGGGGGGGACTGAAAACAGCACCACCCACTGGTATGTACTCTTTCAGGTAGAGGGGAACTATTTTTTACACAACACATGTTGACATGCGACAGTAGGAAAAGCACAGGTGGAGACAATTTAGATAAATGATGGCTTTAGGGTCTCGGTATTGTTCATGCTAGCCCATTGTCATGGTCTACTGGGACACTTGAATAGAACAGAGCCACCATACTTGTAATTAGTAACATCTGTACTTTTCCTACTATGACAAGTCAAAATGTCTGCTTACCCCTCTCTTATTTATTCTCTTAGACCCCAAGTCCACTGTGTTCTTATGTGTAAATGTTCTGTTCTTATTCTCACCATCTTCTCCCAGCGCTCATATCCACCGGCTCATCCATGATGTTTTCCTTCCCATTCTTACTGGGTCCAATATGGCTGCCGTGGCCTCCCAGCCTCAGACTTCCATTCAGCTTCTCCTCATAAGCAGCCCCCATTAGGCTCTGGTGGTGGAGGGTGCTGGCTCCGGGACCCTTCCCGTCTCCCAGGGGCCCTGCAACCTCAAGGGCTGCCAGGTCAGCTAGGTCCTTACGTTTAAGAAGTGCCAGCATCTTCAGGCGCTCCATGGCCTCGTGGCCCTCCATTTTAAGGCGCTTGGCCAGTGCCTCCTCTCGCTCGCTGGGTGACTCCAGGCCTCGCTTTAGCAGGTTGAGCCTTAGCGCCTCCTCAGACATCCGCTCCATCCTTGAGTAGAAAGAAGAAGGGTTAGCAGAGCCACATTAACAATCAGGATCTCAACTATACATACTATACTATAAAAACTAGGGTTGGAACGACACATCAATGTAATTAATTATGATTTGGGTGGAATATGTCGATGTGTGGCAGTGTTTACTTCATGCCCAATGGGGGGCCCCCGGGCATGCTGAAAATCAGTCTTTATTAACAACGCATTCCAGCGCATTTGCAAGTTGGAAGCAGTTAGTGTATGCGCATATATACCTATACAACTAAACAACATAGATCAACATTAATGTCACACTGTAAGTCGTAGTAAGCAACAACAGATAAAATATCACGTTTGTGATTTGGTAAGCATCTCAAAGTCTGCCAGAGATGTTCACAAGTCATTTTTTGGAAGTCCAAGTCGAGTTTCAAGTCTTTGAGGGGCAAGTTCAAGTCAAGGCTCAAGTCTCTGGCCATTTGATCTGTCTACTTAACACATCCCTCTAGCTCTCAGACCTGGTGAAATATGAACCTAAGTCTGTCACATCATATGGATACAACTATAAAGATACAATGTGCCTGTTCCCAGCATTAGCACAACACTTAGCGATGGTTAGCTTGTTACCTGTGATGATATATGCTAAATGTAACGTCTCTTTCACATTATCCAGTGATTGACCTATCTGGGTGCGTTTGGAGATGCCTGATGAAGTTCAACGTTGTCGATCCGGCATCATTTATCTTGGTGCCACACACCTTGCATGTAGCTGTTCTCTTACTGCCACTGTTTACCAAGTTATTCAAAGCAAAACTAATGACAAAAGGCACAACTTCCGTGGTCCTGCTCGGCACCCTGCTACACCCTGAACTGCTACAACTTTTATTTCTAGTCATATTTCTATTATCTTTATTGTTACTATAACTGCCACTGTCCATCATACCAACTGCTATGATTATTATGAATCATATTTCTGTATATCTGTATCAGGGTCTCGGCGTCCCAACTGATGAAGCAGATGCCAGTCCACCAAGATCCAGGGTCTGTCCCAGGTTTCTCCCTAAAAGGGAGTTTTTCCTCACCACTGTTGCATTAAATGCTTGCTCTTGGGGGAATTACTGGAATTGTTGGGTTTTTGTAAATTATAGTGTGGTCTAAGATTAATGGTGGAAGTTATGGTTATTTATTGGTAAGTTATTTAAAGGAATAATCGACTAATCAGAAAATTATTGATAGATTCATCAAAAAATAATCGTTAGTTGCAACCTCAATATTAACTGACTAGTGCCAGGTATACATCAATCACTGTATCTATGTATAAATCAAGGAATCTGTGTGTGCATGTGTGTGTGTGTGTGCGTGTGTGCATGTGCGTCTCCCGTGTAACCCAGTACAGCAGCAGGGGCGAGGAGTTGCTACATCCCTAGAAGGCTCATTGATTGTGGTTCACCGCCTCTGCTATGAACCCCGGTCCCCTGGATAAAAGTCCTGTGTTGTCTGACCCATTCACCACCCAAACCTGCCTCCTTACATGTGGACTGTCGGTCTCCAACACTCTTTACCTCTTTACCGTTGTCGCTCTTCATACAGCGCTGCGGTCGAGCTGCTGCTCTGCCCGGTGCGTCTCATACCGACGCTAAAGGGTGCATTTTGCAACTGAACAAGCATCAGTACTTGACAACTTGGTAATGAGAATGGGTTGGTACACAAACACATTAAACGCCCAGGCTCTTGGGCTCTCCAGCACATTGTTTTGTTGCCAGAGGTTGCGCACATTTCTCCAGCCGATCTGTGCGCTGTAGCGGCTCCTCAGCAGGCTGAGCCGGGCTCCCCCCTGCTTCCACATCACCTAATACTACCTGGATGTGTGAATAAATATTTATTTTTTTATTTTTTATTTATAAATATGTATTGCTTTTGCAGGACGTGAACATTGCACCCCGGTCCTGTGCGTCGGCTTGGATATCCACAAATCTCAATCTCAAAAATCTCATCCCTGAATACAACCCCTGTGACGTGAGGATCAGTGCAGTGAAATGCCAGGATGCAACAAGGATAAATGACTAACCAGACAATATGGACAGTTGATCGTAAGCTCATTCAGATAGAAGTGGGTTAAACACAGCAGGCTAAGAATAGCCTGGATCTCTGTACTTGATGGTGACAAACACATTCGTGAAATGTTTGATGTGTGTGTGTGTGTGTGTGTGTGTGTGTGTGTGTGATTCATACCAGCAAGGAAGACTTTTGTACACACAACAACAAGCAAAGTCTTATGAGCATTAACATGGGGGTTGACGGAGCAGTACACCAATCAACAAAGGCTGGAGTAAATGACAAAGCAGAAACTTCTGCTGGCCCGGTTTTAAATCCATGACTTTTTCAAACTCTCTGACTGCAGATGTTGCAGATCCTACAGTGTCTATGACAAGTGTGTAACCTCTGGCTGAAACAGGGCCTCATCTGGACTCAGTCTTTCATTACTCCTGACGGGCGGGCTCTGCAGTTATTGCTTTATGGTTATTGTTCAGCTAGCAGCACTGCTTTGCCCAACATTAAATCTCACCAGGTGAAAATAGATCTACACTACAGGGGTGGGGGGGGGGGGGGGGGGGGGGGCTGAATAACAGGAAACTTGGTACTAGGGATGTTAATGATGAACCGTTTAACCGCCAATTTTGACCGATTAATACCATCAGTCAAACAACAATATTTAAACAAAAGAAATTCAATAACGTTTTTTGCATTGTTAAAGACAAATAGCCATTTCTTAACTGCTAGTTAACTTGCTAATTGCGTGTTATGCACTTTTGGTTTGCTCATGGCTCTCTGCTCTACGGTGCTCACAGCGGAGAGCTATGAGACACGTGGCGCTATATGGATGAGGACTGGGGGGGGTAAATGCATAGACAGTATATAAGAATGGACCAACAGATCCCGTGTCTCTGGACGGAGACCAGTGAAGTCACTTTTCCGATGATGGCTGAGCGTTACTGAGCAACCTCCAACTGAGCTTGAAGACGTAGATGTGACGTGAGCAACCTGTCTGAAAGTTGGAAGTCTTCTGGTAGCTGTGCCAAGAGAAATCTCAATCATTCCCAATCTAGCAGAGACGGAGAGCGTAGATATATGTAAGGAGATAACATGGACACAGGCTAATTATTGATCACTAACATGATAGTTAACATTAGTAATTCAACTTAAACAGCTAATGGAAGTCCAAACTGCCTGCGAGCTTCTCCCGTACTATACGGTAATTCCTCTACTATGAGACAGTAAGTCGCGTGGTTATGACCCAATCGTTAGCCTATTTTTATAAAAACGTCTGCTACGGAGCCATAACATGAGGTACATGGTAATGGAGCCTTGTATACATTGTCGTGTTTCTTTAGAAATAAACAACGGACAAATAGAGTCTTTAAACGCTTCAGATGTAAAGTTATTCTCTGTCAAAGTGATGTCAAAAGGAATGGCAGTCAATGGGATGCTAACGTGGGTGAGTGCTTGTTAGCATCAAAACGGCGCCATAGGAGGTACGCGTTGTGAGGAGAAGCTGACCCCCTTGGGTAAATGGGCCGAGCTGGACCTGTTGATATGACTCAGTCATCACTCTGTATGTCACTGTTAGCAGAGGCAGTCTGCAAACTCACAGCACCAGTGCTATGTGTAAGAAAAGTTTACATTTTCTTTATTTTGAACATAATGCAAGTTGTTCTGTTGTCTTTCTATTTTTATTTTTGACTCTCTCTTGTCTGCCCTCGTTGCTTGAAATAAAAATGGGCTTGGGATGGGACAGGAGTTTTTGTGGGAGTAGGATGGGACAGGATTGGAAATCCACTCCTGTGTCACCTTTAGCAGCCACTGGTCATAAGCAGACTGAGTTCCACCTGTGGTCAACACCTAAAGGTCCAGTAATCCAGGATTTACTGGAAATGCTTCACTTCCCCTTTGTATTTCCAAAAAAACCTTGATATCTATGGCAAGCAAAGAATCCGTCTCAATAAATCCAGTGGAGAGTACGGTCATCCCACTGGGTTCCAACTTCAAACCAAGGAAGAGTCCTAACAGGGCAGTGTAAGCATCACTGCCACAACGATTCCCTGACATACTTTAAGACAAACAGAGCATTTCCTGAACACCTATTAAGACATTTGTATTTTAATAGTGACAACTTGAACACTCAGGCTACAGAATCCTCCAAGGAATTGATTGATTTTCAGAGACTGGTCTTAAAGGGCCAAACACACCAGTTGTGAACGCCTGGCATGTTTTGGCCCATTTTCTACAAATCATGAAGAGTTAATATTACTGCTGCTGACTATGGTTTCCTTTTATTTCCGTTCTTCATGAACTCAACATCACTGTTGTGCGGTATTGCTGTGAAGACTTTTCAAATTAATCTGCACTTGTGAACACAATGGAACTTAAAAAGACCTGATGTTCACTGGGATGGATTACAAAACTCAAGTTTCAAGAGTCTGCCAAGAAACAATGAATGGAAACCAGTGGCTGCCTGTAATGCAGTAATGAGGTTACATATAGTAGTTATGGTTATGGAGAGAACATATCCTGTATCCTGCGTGTTTTCTGTCCTCGTTTGTTTGGTAGCAGTGAGTCGTTTTTCTAGGTGTGAATAACTAAAACTCTGCAGGCTTCTCCTCCATTATGACAGACGGTGCATCATGTGTGTGGCCAGACAACATGCAAATGGATGCTTTAGTTTCCAGCACTGCACCACAGAATTAACAACACCTGGACCGACACTGAATTAGGCAAAAATGTCCTGTACGGCAGAGCGTCAGTGACTGTAATTCAGACAGAGATTTAATTGGCTTGTTATCACTTAATCAGCTTCCTATTAGCAGATTGTTCCTGCTGGTGTTGTTCTATCGTTTCCCCTCATCTATTGTATCATGGTGCTGTGGCTGCCACTGCTCTAATCTGTTCATTCTGTCCATAACGTCTCTGTTATCCATCGCATCTACAGCAGCCTCTTCAACACAGGGAGGAGTCTTAATGATCGCGCAGTACGGCCCTCCCCGCCACTTTTTTCTTCTCTAATTAATTAGTGACGCAGCGGTGGAGCCCAGTCGTCGCCTCCATTTGCTGGGAGAAAAGCACAAGCAGCCCCTGCAACCTCTCTGCCGAGCCTCCACCTTTAATGAGCCAGAAAGCACCACTGAGAATGGCGCTGATGAGCCAATCCGGGTCGGCCTTGTGCTGCGCGTCAGTAACTGGCACCTCACACCCTTCACCCCCCCCCAGCCACTGTCGCCGCCTTCCTTTACATAATATAATGACTGTTTCAGTCAGCTGCTACACAAGCCACACACTCTCTTTCTCCTTACCCCCCGCCCCCCTAATCCCTCCCACTACCTCCTTACCACCCCACCCCTCTAGCTTTGGGCGCTCTGCCAGGCCAATGCAATAAAGGAAAAGAAAAGCAGACATTGCGAGAGAGAGGCACAAAGAGACAGGGTGGAAGCTGATAGAGGGCAACGTAGCTCCACCTAGAGCCAAAAACACACTTTTAATAAATCCCACACCGACAAAGTTGGGCAGGTAGACATCTTTATCAAAATCGAAATCTGACGGAAGACTCCTCATACTGGTAACACAGTGTTAAGTGTAGAGAGCCAACTAGAGAAGTAGTAGCAGCCCTCTGTCATAAAACAGTAAATACAAAGTGTACAGACATTCACGTACAGCACAACATTCCAACAGAAGGCAGGATTTTGTAACCCCCTCTCCTGCTCCAGCTGTATAGTACCACAAAGAAACCCCTCCCTGCTCCTTTACCCTCCCCCAATTCCTCAAACCCTCAGTCTTTCCCTCCCCCTTTTTTTTTACTGTAAAAATAAACACATGCTTACTTTCAGGGGCCCCTTAAATGTAGCCAGAGCTGAGAGCTTCATTTGTTAATATTACACCAGCCAATCAAAAGTGGATATGGAGCCTGTGTAGGCATGTGTGCGTATGTGTGTGTGTATGGGGGGGGGGGTAATAAAGGAGTGACACACAGCCAAGATACACTGAGAGCAGAAGGATTTTTTTCTTCATCTTGCGCTATCCTCGCACAAGTCTTTGTGTAGGCTGTGTGTGCGTGTGTGAACAGGGCTAGAAAGGAGGCAGAGATGGCAGCTCTCTCCTGATGTAATGCCAACTCTTAATTTCCTCCTTCCACCCCCCCCCACACACACACACACACACACACACACACGCACCATGTTCTTTATGCACAGAGCTGTCGATCAGACGGCTGCTGCTAAAATGTCCTCCTCTGAATTAAACCAGCGGCCCTTGTCAAATGCACAGTCTTGCTGTCAACAGCAGAGACCACCCTCCCTGTCCTGGTCTGTCCTGCCCAGGTCTGTGTGGCTCAACACCAGGTGAACACAGTTTGCCAAATGCGCCTATTGCCAGCTGACTGAGTGTAATGCTAATAAGGCCATTTGCAACTGCACTGTGGAATCTGCTGCTCATTTCATGCACAATCTGCATCATTACAATTCATTTGGCTGATGCAACTCCACTCCTCCCAGTCCGCCTTCTGTCTCTCCACCACCTCCACCTTCTCCTCCTCCTGGACTCAGCTTTTTACACACAACCGAGGAAGCGTTCTTGGTTTCATTTTTCAACAGTTTGATTCATCGGTGGACGTCAGGCTTATCACTGAGGTGCAGGAGCCAGATGTGTCAGCCCTGACTTCCCATCTCTACCCAAAGAAGAAAAAAAAAAAAAAAAAAAAAAAAAAAAAGAAAAGAAAAGAAAAAATGTGCAATTACTGATCCGGTGCTGCGAATCAACCACCGTCTCCATTTGTGCCATTAATCCTATCGTCAAAATGGTGGTGATGGGTGCAAAATGGCTGCCATGGCACAAAAGGACCCTGAACCCAAATCAATATCATGTAAAGCTACATTTTTACTAATTCTCTGATCAGACCGTTTGGGATTTAAATAATCTTTTTTTACAATTTCACACTGGATTTTCTTATTGCGTTTCCCTCCCTAAAGCACTTTGTAACGTTGTATGTTGAAAAAAGGCACAGGGAGTATTAGTAAAATGATTTTTTTATGCCTTTTTGTGCCAGAGTCTCCTGCGTTGGTCAACGGACTGGCATTCAAATGAATGAGAGGGCTGCATTTTCTCATGCGGGGCTCCATTCGTTCTGGACGCATACATGCCAGAGTTTCCATCGTCTACCAATCAACAAGAAAATGGTTTGGGGCCCTACCTGAAACCAGAACAAGCTTGTCTAACATTTCAGTCAGGGCTGTCATTACACTTGTTCTCCAAAGTGTTGCTCACTTGACTGTGTGGCTGGGCCAGCTCGTTCGCCCTGCTTAGGTCCTCTTCTCATTTTAACTAACTGATTGGTTTCAGTTCATTAATTAGGTCAACAAAACAGACAAAACTAAACCAAAGTCCTTCAGGGATGAATGTTCAAAATCTGTGCAACAGAAGCTGAAATATCCTGACTTTAAAAACACTGGATCCTACATTTCCCACAATGCAACCAGTAGCATCTTTCTTTAGACCCTCCCTGTCTGGTAAACTCCACCTCCTATTCCTAACATAGCAGGGCCTGAATTTAAATGCAGAATTGCAGGTAATGTCATAAATTCCTGCATATCTAGCACTTCTAATGCGGGACATGACTGCACGATTTCACAGCGATGCCTCTCAATGTTCAGCCAACGTTTGCACCGGTGTATGACTGCCCTAACGCACTGCATCAATGGACACATGCAAACAGGGCGGCTGGCTGAAGCGTAGCATCCACGCGTGGAACCTGCTCAGAAAAAGACACCGGAACAACACGATAGGACTTGTGTCAACGGCAGTGTGTCAACGGCAGTGTGTCAACGGCGTTTATCAGACTGTAATGTTACTAAGAAGCAGGAGCCAAAAGACAAGTTTTACACCAACAGTGAAATGAGCTGCTCAACTTCTAAAATGTCCGCCACTGTGTCCTTTACCAGTCAATCTTACAAATCATCATCTAGTGAACTATTTTCAAAGCTTGCCCTCCCCAAGAGAAGTTATTATTATTTATTTTTTTTAAGTTGTTATGAAGTGGAAAGAGATGGAGCGGATGGAGAGGACAGGCTTAAAAAAGGAGCATGAAGACGAGAGAAGAGAGAGCCATCAAAGGAAAGACAAAGGACACTGATGCAGCTCAAATAGGTGACCACTGAGAGAGAAGAGGAGAAGGAGACAGATTACAGCAATGTACAGTGAGGAAAATAAGTATTTGAACACCCTGCTATTTTGCAAGATCTCTGACTTGGAAATCATGGAGGGGTCTGAAATTGTCATCGTAGGTGCATGTCCACTGTGAGAGACAATCTAAAAACAAAAATCCAGAAATCACAATGTATGATTTTTTAACTATTTATTTGTATGATACAGCTGCAAATAAGTATTTCAACACCTGTCTATCAGCTAGAATTCTGACCCTCAAAGACCTGTTAGTCTGCCTTTAAAATGTCCACCTCCACTCCATTTATTATCCTAAATTAGATGCACCTGTTTGAGGTTGTAAGCTGCATAAAGACACCTGTCCACCCCATACAATCAGTAAGAATCCAACTACTAACATGGCCAAGACCAAAGAGCTGTCCAAAGACACTAGAGTCAAAATTGTACACCTCCACAAGGCTGGAAAGGGCTACGGGGAAATTGCCAAGCAGCTTGGTGAAAAAAGGTCCACTGCTGGAGCAATCATTAGAAAATGGAAGAAGCTAAACATGACTGTCAATCTCCCTCGGACTGGGGCTCCATGCAAGAGCTCACCTCGTGGGGTCTCAATGATCCTAAGAAAGGTGAGAAATCAGCCCAGGACTACACGGGAGGAGCTGGTCAATGACCTGAAAAGAGCTGGGACCACCGTTTCCAAGGTTACTGTTGGTAATACACTAAGACGTCATGGTTTGAAATCATGCATGGCACGGAAGGTTCCCCTGCTTAAACCAGCACATGTCAAGGCCCGTCTTAAGTTTGCCAATGACCATTTGGATGATCCAGAGGAGTCATGGGAGAAAGTCATGTGGTCAGATGAGACCAAAATAGAACTTTTTGGTCATAATTCCACTAACCGTGTTTGGAGGAAGAAGAATGATGAGTACCATCCCAAGAACACCATCCCTACTGTGAAGCATGGGGGTGGTAGCATCATGCTTTGGGGGTGTTTTTCTGCACATGGGACAGGGTGACTGCACTGTATTAAGGAGAGGATGACCGGGGCCATGTATTGCGAGATTTTGGGGAACAACCTCCTTCCCTCAGTTAGAGCATTGAAGATGGGTCGAGGCTGGGTCTTCCAACATGACAATGACCCGAAGCACACAGCCAGGATAACCAAGGAGTGGCTCTGTAAGAAGCATATCAAGGTTCTGGCGTGGCCTAGCCAGTCTCCAGACCTAAACCCAATAGAGAATCTTTGGAGGGAGCTCAAACTCTGTGTTTCTCAGCGACAGCCCAGAAACCTGACCGATCTAGAGAAGATCTGTGTGGAGGAGTGGGCCAAACTCCCTCCTGCAGTGTGTGCAAACCTGGTGAAAAACTACAGGAAACGTTTGACCTCTGTAATTGCAAACAAAGGCTACTGTACCAAATATTAGCATTGATTTTCTCAGGTGTTCAAATACTTATTTGCAGCTGTATCATACAAATAAATAGTTAAAAAAATCATACATTGTGATTTCTGGATTTTTTTTTTTTTTAGATTATGTCTCTCACAGTGGACATGCACGTACAATTACAATTTCAGACCCCTCCATGATTTCCAAGTGGGAGAATCTGCAAAATAGCAGGGTGTTCAAATACTTATTTTCCTCACTGTATATAGTTCAAAGAATGGCAAAAGTTAGAAGAGCGCGACAAAATGCAATCTAAGGTAAGAATAAGACATGTAGTTAAGATTACAAGTAGTATGAGCCCCAAAGCGTATAAATCCCCACTGTGTGAAGCATTTAAAGGGGAAATTCCTCCCATTTTGAAAAATGAATTTCAGGCCCTGCATAGGCTGTCAGTTAAAAAATTGCTAGGTCCAAGTTAACCCCAAAACATGACAAAGCTCCTCCAGAGACACCAAATTCAATAGGCCTTTACGACTGCGTTTGCACTTATGACAAGTAAACATGTGAGAACATAATCAGCCAACTGGCAACTTCTGGGCCTAAAAAGTGGAGCCAATGCGGAAGTGCCTTAAATCTAATCAGCAGGGGCCAACTCCACTGGCTCCAAAAAGAAGTCCGTTTCTTTACATGACCCTACTTGATTTATTACCTCAATGAACATTTTCCTAACGGGTTATGGCTTCAATCGCTAGTTTCAGGTTTATTATGTTTGTTTATTTATGTATGCACCTTTCACCAAGCCAAATAAAACCTTTTCTGATTCTGATTCTTCAGGAGCATGATGTTCATTTTGCAAATGATGGTCCCATTTATTTTAAAACAGACGATAAAGCAGGGGCATGGTTACACACCCAACCTGTCAATCATAATAGAGGCTTAGCAATGCTAACCACAGCCCTGTGTACAATTCAATAGCTGTGAAATTGGTTTGAGTGTTGCCCATGTTTTTGATATATATATATATATATATATATATATATATATATATATATATATATATATATATATATATATATATATAGAATTTTCCATTAAAGTTTTTCCTCACCACTGTCGCACTAAATGCTTGCTCTTGGGGGGGTTGGGGGGGGGGTATTACTAGAATAGTTGGGTCTTTGTAAATTATAGTGTGGTCTAGACCTACTCTATCTGTGAAGTGTCTTGAGATAACTCTTGTTATGATTTGATACTATAAATAAAATTGAATATATGCTGTACCTTTAACCATTCCTACCACAAGCAATACAACTTTTTAACACTTTCACTGAGTGTTAGATAAGACTCATATTCATCACAATACTGCACTATAGTGCACCTTGCACAAACATAGATTTTACTTACTTATCTTTGCAAATACTATTTAAGTAGTTGTGCATTTTTATTTCCAACTTGTATATATACACATTGTACATTCTCCACCTTGTTTTTTTTATCTTCAATTTTTGAATATTTGTTCTTGTGTTCTATCTTATTTATTGTATATTCTGTACACACACACACACACACACACACACACACACACACACACACACACACACACACACACACACACACACACACACACACACACACACACACACACACACACACACACACACACACACACACACACACGAGGAGTTTTAAAGATTGTTGCCGTGGACAATCCCAGCAACATCCCCTAAGATGAATGATGCCTCGGTATCATATAGAGCAGCATGAGGGCAGCCATCAGCAGTTCTTACTGCTGGTATATAGGTCATGTTAATCGTGGCAGCACTGAGCTTTAGGCTGTGCGTACTCTTAGGCTCTGAGGTCATACAGGGTGAACAACAGGAAGCTCTGTACTCATAGTGCGTTCCATTTACCTTGGAACTCGGAAGCCGGAGCTGGGAATGACATCATATCCGAGTTGAATGCGTTCCATTTACAAGTCAGATATTTCATTGTGGGGTTATTTCTAGCCAGGTTAGCAATTGTTAGCAATACCAGTTGATAACAATGCATTACGCCGTTTTTGTGTGCATACAAACAGCTTAACAACATGACCATAGATAGAAGTTGGACAGGACTGTGTGTACGACTGATTTAGTGAGACACAAATAAGACAGAAGTGATAATAAACTGTATGTTACTGCAGATGTCACAACTGTTGATGTACGGGGCAGCCATGTTGGATTTTGAGCTCTGAAATCTGAGGGACGTGTTTGTGACTTTGACCTTGGAAAATCCGACTTCTGAGTACAAATGGAACGCACTATTAGTCTCATTCTGGTTCAGTTGTCTGAACAGAAACAGATACCCATGTTAACCCATGTTCTCTCTCTCTACAACTACAGACACACTAAACAGTTTTGTTGTATATGTGTTGAGGCAAAGTCAGAAACAAATTAAATGCATTAATAACACAATATTTTAATTTAACTGCCAACCAATTCAGGCAATTCTATATTCACAAGTGAATTTTATGCAAGAAATCGACCAAATGCATAAAACTCAATTTATAAAGCAATCATTGTGGAGCTTGGCGCACACAAGCCTCATTTCCATTCTAGTTAGCCACAAATGGATGTAGAAACGCCCTTAAACATAGTTTAAAGTAATACAGAGTATATTAACAACCAATGTATTACAGATAATCAGCTGTGGCAGCTGCTGCATTCTGATGACTTGTATGGACAAACGGATGGTGGAGACATCTTTAGTTGTTGGGAAGGAAAACACAAAATTCAGGAGGCAGGTGACAACCCAAAATATAAAAGGTATAGAATACAGTGAGAGTAGGGCCGCACAGGGACCACAAAACCCATGGTTCGGATCACGGTTTTGAGCCACGGATCGAGTCAATTTTCGGATCATCAAATTTTTTATTTATTTTTTATGCTTTCCATTTATTACTCAAAGAACTGTCATAAAACAGCGCGTTCAAGCCTCCCGGGGAAAACGAATGACTTGAACCTCTGAAATGCCTGTTCCTTTTGAGTGTTTTAATCTTTTTCCTAATCTTAACTAGTTGTTTTGGTGCCTAATCCTAACGGTCGTTGCCGCACAAGGCTCACTTTTTGTCACCCAAACGTAATGTATGTCAGGCAAGTTGATTGGACAGTCGCTGGCCTGTTCCGGACAAAGCTATATATATATATATATATATATATATATATATATATATATATATATATATATATATATATATATATATATATATATATATATATATATATATATATATATATATATATACAGTGAGGAAAATAAGTATTTGAACACCCTGCTATTTTGCAAGTTCTCCCACTTGGAAATCATGGAGGGGTCTGAAATTGTCATCGTAGGTGCATGTCCACAGTGAGAAATCACAATGTATGATTTTTTAACTATTTGTATGATACAGCTGCAAATAAGTATTTGAACACCTGTCTATCAGCTAGAATTCTGACCCTCAAAGACCTGTTAGTCTGCCTTTAAAATGTCCACCTCCACTCCATTTATTATCCTAAATTAGATGCACCTGTTTGAGGTTGTTAGCTGCATAAAAGACACCTGTCCACCCCATAAAATCAGTAAGCATCCAACTACTAACATGGCCAAGACCAAAGAGCTGTCCAAAGACACTAGAGTCAAAATTGTACACCTCCACAAGGCTGGAAAGGGCTTAATTAAGGAGAGGATGACCGGGGCCATGTATTGCGAGATTTTGGGGAACAACCTCCTTCCCTCAGTTAGAGCATTGAAGATGGGTCGAGGCTGGGTCTTCCAACATGACAATGACCCGAAGCACACAGCCAGGATAACCAAGGAGTGGCTCTGTAAGAAGCATATCAAGGTTCTGGCGTGGCCTAGCCAGTCTCCAGACCTAAACCCAATAGAGAATCTTTGGAGGGAGCTCAAACTCCGTGTTTCTCAGCGACAGCCCAGAAACCTGACTGATCTAGAGAAGATCTGTGTGGAGGAGTGGGCCAAACTCCCTCCTGCTGTGTGTGCAAACCTGGTGAAAAACTACAGGAAACGTTTGACCTCTGTAATTGCAAACAAAGGCTACTGTACCAAATATTAACATTGATTTTCTCAGGTGTTCAAATACTTATTTGCAGCTGTATCATACAAATAAATAGTTAAAAAAATCATACATTGTGATTTCTGGATTTTTGTTTTTAGATTATGTCTCTCACAGTGGACATGCACCTACGATGACAATTTCAGACCCCTCCATGATTTCCAAGTGGGAGAACTTGCAAAATAGCAGGGTGTTCAAATACTTATTTTCCTCACTGTATATATATATATATATATATATATATATATATATATATATATATAAACACATTTGTAAATGCAGAATAGGCTTTTTGTTTGGAAGAATCATTACAATGTATACATGATAGAAGTGTTGAAATGAATCAAATAATCGATGCATTGAATCGTGGACATGGACGATGCTGCATCGATAATCGGCCGGGCCATAATCGATTATTTCTGTTTACAATTTAATGTAGGCCTAACAACCTTTCTGTTTACATATTCCGTTATGTTTTGCACATTCAGGAAGTGCCATGTGCTCAGTGCTGTAGTTTTATGTATCCAATTTATGAATGTTTGGTTTTTGAAGCTTGAAAAGCTTTGAATTAAACATCCTATATGGCTTTAATAGAAAAATGTATTTGACGCATCGTGATGCATCGAGATATCGAATCGAAGACATGATAATCGTAATCGAATCGGGAGATCAGTGAAGATTGACACCTCTAATATACAAATATATATTTTTTACGACTAAAGTGATAACATATTTAGCTGTGATAAGGTTGTGTCAAGCTCCTTTTGTATAAAAACATGCAACCAATTAGACACAGACATAAAAAGAGTAGCTTCTTATTGAATAAGTGCTGCTGCAGGGGTGTAGAAGATTAATTGAAAGAGGTTTGGGGCGCGTGCGCATGCTCGCTTGTCACTCAAGCAGTCAGCAGCTGGCACTCGCCCCAGGTGACAAGAAGCGGAGTGTACAGAGCAAAAGTCTGCTGTTCTGCAATCTGTACGGAAAAAGACATGATGCCCATCAATATAGTTGATGGCCACGGATTTCAGATAATGATGCATCTGCTTGAACAAGCATGTTCAAGCACCATATCCCTTCCAGAGGCACCATCACCTTGTGCATTGAGAACAGGTACAAGGATGCCAAGTCAGAGATGCTAGTGCAGCGAGCTAGCGCTGCCAGCAAGGCTGCAATGACAGATAGTTGGACTGCCCTAGCGACTGAGAGCTACACGACTATCACTTGCCACTACATCACAGAGGACTGGCAAGTCACCACTGAGGTGTTGCTTACTAGAAGCTTGCCAGGCCGGAATACTAAAAGTTAAAAGGAAGCAGTAAAAGAGTTGTGGCTTGAGGGCAAAGTGATAACATGTGTGGAATCATCACTCTACATCTCATGATGAGAGAAAACTGCACACAAGAGCTGGAATTCAAGAAAGTCCCCTACTACCTGACTGAGCGAATTATGTTAAATCTCATGCAAGAGGCCTATTCACAATTTCATAGCATTGCTCTAATTAATAATACAATAATAACAATAATAATAATAATAATAATACATAATAGCATAGGGCTAGGCTATAACCAATTAAAACCAAAGTATAACAGTTGCCTTTAACATTACACTTTGCATAGCAGTCTCTTAAATGAATTTTGGATTTCCCAAATAATTTGATTTATTCATAAACTAGCAAGCTTTGGTTATGGCTATACATTGATTTTTTTAACTTTGATTTATTTACACAGATCGAGCCCAACCTGTCGATTGTTAGATGTGTCTTACAGAGTAGAAATAATCAGAATTATGCTGAAATTCTTGCTTGACTTTTTAAATGTTCAAGAGCTACCAGCTTGGACAGGAAAATGTCTTTTAAATCAGTTTGACAACAATCAACTGTAGAGTGTCTCTCTGGCATGATATTATGCAGTGGGCAACTTTGACATAGTGCACAGACTTACATCAAACTGTTAACACAGTTACACATACACCTCAAAACCAATTGCATCTTTATCAAAATGCACAGTGATAGACACTCACAGAATACATGGGGTACATTTCCTATTCAATTATGTGTGTTAGTTCATGCAAAATATTGAAATGTACCATCTTGTAATGTTAGGATATTCTTGGTTCAGTATGTGGCTAAAGATACCCACCAAAACTTTGAAGACCAAAAGCTTCACCTCCTCAGAGGTGCTCATGCACGGTCCACAGCAGAGAAAAAGCTGTGTGTGGTGGAAACTCCTTGTTGCTAATCATCAACACAACCGTCCCTCAGGAAACCAGCTAGGGATGCACCATATGACCTAAAATCTAAATCACGACTTAATTGCACATTTTACCTCGATAACGGTTAATGAACAATTCTTAATCACGTTCTAAATGATCTTTCTGAAGCCAAAATGTTTCCAGACGAAGGACACTGCGTTTTTTTGGGGGCACAAGTTGCTCAGTTGACTCGGACTTGGTGTTTGAGTTATCCTCCATTATGCTTTCCATGCAGCTGACTGGTCCGGGCCAAGTCACGTGACTACACACGCGGTAGAATGTTTTTAAGGAGAAAGTAGGCCTATCAACAGGAATAAATTATCATGTCGATACATTTTTGATTAATCTTCTAGCCCTACCAGCTACCATCTGGAGCCAGCGCTAAAAAGAGATGGAGAGATGTTCCTGGAACAACAACCACTCCTTGTGCCAACAGGAGGCAGTGGCTCAGCACAATGGACACACACACACACACAGTAAAGGATGTTGATGACAGGGCTGTTGGGAATAGGACCAACATTTGCATATGGCCAGTTTTTGACACTAATGAGGGCAATCAGAGTGGAGCTCATAGCAACAGAGTTGTAACTGGCTGTGTTGAGAGGCTCAGGAGTTGATGGTTGTGTGATGCAGATTCAGGTGGCGGTGTTTTGTTGCAGTGACTCCATACACAGGCCACATCCAGCAGGACCAGTGTGATCACACACACCTTACCACAGCATGTAAGGCAAAACACACACACACACACACCTTACCACAGCATGTAAGGCCACACACACACACACACACACACACACACACACACACACACACACACACACACACACACACACACACACACACACACACCTTACCACAGCATGTAAGGCAACACACACACACCTTCTACCTAATGCTCAGACACAACGCTGCTCTTTATTAAACTAGACTAAACAGCTCATTGTGGGCGTTGCTATGACAACCAGTCGTCTATTTTTAAGCCGTGCCTCTAATCAATTCATGTTCTGCTGTCGCCTGAGGGGTAGGGGTGGGGGGTGTGCTTGTGTGCATGAGGGTGATGTGAGGGGAGGAGGGCAGTGGTTGGGGGCAAAGGGGAGGAGGAGGGGTGAGTGTGCAGTTGGAGACAAAGAGCATGGCAGAAGAAGTGAGAGAAAGAAACAGTGTTGAGGAGTCATCTCATACCAACACACTCTTCATCCCGTCTGACCTTCACCCGTAGGGCTGAAGACCCCGATCCCCTGGCTGCACACGTCGCTCACTACAGCCACATGTGGGAACATCGGGGTAGTATGCCGTTTGTGTTCCACCGGCAAATACAGTTTCTGTAATTTCATATATCCTTGCCAATGTAACCAAAGTTATTATTAGAACTAGCCTCAGCTAACACGGCTATTGTTAGACTAGTAATGGCTTATGCCACGAGCCATTTACTCATTCAAAGTAGGCTATTCGTGGTGAATAATAAATGTAATACGTAATACGTATGCCTGGTTAATCTTCTGCGACGTGGAGTTTTATATGATGCAATGTGTGATCGTGTTCTACTATTAAACATGCCAAAAATAAGGTTTTATCATAGTGTAAAGTATAGTTATAGTTTGATCTGAAGTTGTTTGCTTTAAATCTCTGTTATGGATTAGTCAGACTGAAAGTTAAGGCAGGTCTAATATTAATTCAGGGTACATCGGCAATGATACATGAAATTACTTTACTGGCATTTCAATAGCATCATGTACTTTCCTTCTTTCTTTGGTTAACGTTAGGGTTGGGTACCGTTCACATTTATACCTGTACCTATAACGGTACCTGAAATCCAATGCCGGTACCCAACACTACCTTTGTTCTGTGCATTCCCTCTTAAATAACTAAAAAATATTTCAGTGTAAAAATAATTTAAAACCTATTTTCCTATCTATTTAGAACATTTTACACACCACTCAACATAAACCCCTCCCTACCTCCTTCACAAACCCGTCCCTACAACCTATTCAATCAAATAATTATTCATTTCTTACACTGCACTAGAACCTTTATTCTTGTATTTGTATCTTATTCTATTTTAGCCTGTATTATATTCTCTCTTCATGATGGTTTTTGATTTCTTTTTGATGTTTTATGTAAAGTGTTTTGAATTGCCTTGTTTCTGAAATGTGCTATAGAAATAAAGCTGACCTGCCGTACAACGTCCAGCCTGTCAGTCCGTCACCAGGGCATAGAGAACACTGTTGTGCCTGTCCCTGAGGAAGTGGAACCGCAGCGCTAACATCTGTGTGGAGTTTTGCGACCGCTTTAAATCGGCCTTGCCGTTGCTCCCAGTGACTGTATAAGCTGCAGAGGTGATGTAGTCTCGCTCCATCTGTACTGCAGACTCGCTAAGTCGTGCTCAGCTTGTGTTTCGTCTTCTACCCTCATAGTGTTTGAAAACGTCATTGTGGCAGCGATAGAGGCAGTGATGTTTCCTGTACGGGACTCTCAAACCATAGCGCAAAACACACCGACAAGTCTGATCGCCGGTTACATGACTACGTGACGTGGGGTTGCATTTCTCCAAAAGTTGAGTCGGTCTCAATTTTTCGCGTGTCCCCCCCCCCCTCCCCCCGCAAACCCCGCCGCGGCCTAAACGCACTACCCACATTGAAAATGAATGGAAAGACCTGCGTTTTTACCGGAGCATCTGACAGCCTACGCAGTCATTCTGAATGAGGCCTAACTTACATATCGTAACGAGGAACCGACTTTCATGTGAGGAAGCAGAGAAGCTACTTTTCATACAGAAGAAGCTGCCAGGCTTATGTCTAGGACAATTATTCATTTGTTGTGGGTCCATCAACCTTTTTGCATCCTTTCAATGCACTTTTTAGTTGTAGGCGTACAGAGTACGTTACATTCTTTCAGCTCAGTTCTAGGCATATCATCGGCTATTCAAGAAGAGGGGCTCAAAGATGGCCTCATCAAAATATTTTTATGTTACTAATTTATTTAAGTTTTATTGTGCTTTGTTGGTATAATGTCTGCTAGAACGTTAGTACGTTTTTCATTATATTCGGCTTTGGCCAAGAATTTTTCATTTCGTACAAAAGATTGTGATTATGCTTGATACAAACGTATTTGGTTTAAGACAATGCAGAGCACCAACACAATCCTGGAGTTTCATTTATAAAAAAAATATTTCATAAAAAGCCATCGATCTGTTGCTCATAAAAGCAGTCAGGTGGAATAATGTGATCCTTTGTGTTCATTTAAATGAGAAGCATTCTCTATTTGAAAGGCAAGTAAAAAAAAAAGAACTACCCACTACAAATGGAAATGTTTTTTTTGTTCCCTGAGGTAAAATCAGACAAACTATTTAGAGGAAAATGTCACCAATTATTCCTTATTGTCAGACCGAGGTGTGCGTTTCTGGTTGTTGTTGCTGTGACACTCCTGCTGCAAATTACTGTCATGTTCCTTTAAAAAAAAAAAAAGGCACAGACGTAATATTCTCTGTTTTTTATGTATTTATTTATTTGCCCAGGGAACAGAGCACAGTCAAAACGCATTGAGCCAGTCTGAACCGGTTTGTAACCTCAGGGCATGGAATTATCTCTTAATATGTAGCCCTTAGTGGCCAAGACGTCACACAGTAAGACAGTCAGAGAAAGGGAGCCAGGGTGGGAGGTGAGGAGGAGGAGCAGCCCCGGTGTTTTCAGAGCAGACAGAGGAAAATATCTTTCTTTAAGAGCTGGCACTTTGACAAGAAAAGACTGAGTGCAGAACTTCAGACCACAGGGTGGGGCAGACACTGTTTCACCAGCCAAACGAGAGAAAGAGAAGAAAGAAAAATGCAGCGGGAACATGAGACGTCCAGTCAGAGCGAGGCACACAGAGGTAGCACAGCACAGACATCTTAAAATGGGGCTGAATGTGGCAGTCCGAAGGAGAATCAATCAACACTACATGGTAACACGCAACACTCTTTAGCAACACAAATTCCTGACAGTCAACACTTATTCATTCATTCATTCATTCATTCATTCATTTTTGCGTATTTCAGGGGCCAATGCATCATAGTTGGATACTGGTGTTCATTTACATATGGAGCCAATGTTACAGATGTTATTTTTAGGTACACATCACACCACATCACAGTAGATATGTGACTGGAAAATTAAACTTCAACAATGAAATGGATGGTGGGTAGTAAAAAGTTGCATTTGCTCTATAACCATACTTGAGTAACTTTTTCATGCAGCTTACTTTTTACTTTACGCGTTCAGTGTTCCCCCCCATGGTGCACATTTTAATGAAATAAAAGCTAAAGTAAGCAAATACAAATATGGGACTTTAGTTTTGGAAGTTCTCCAAATTGATACAGTAAAAATGAACTCAAGACTACTTGTACTTCTACTTGACAACTTGTTTTTAAAAAGTAACATTTCTTTACTTGAACACAGTTTTTGGGCTACTCTGAACAAACTGAAGGGTACAAAAGAAGGGCATGGTGCAGCAGCATTATTAAAAATCAAACATGACATTTAAAGTAGGGCTGTCAATCGATTAAAAAATGTAATCTAATTAATTACATACTCTGTGATTAATTAATCAAAATTAATCGCATACATAATTAACGGTGCCTGAACCGTAAAAAAAAGAAAAGAAAAAAAAGGGTACTAAACAACAGTTGGTGACATTAAAGAATTTATTGCTAAGGCCATATGGTCAAAATTAAATGATTTAATTTGCTGTTGAACGACAAAAACAACCACCAGATGGGAAATGGACATTTACAATAACTTTAAATGCACCACGAGGCTGTAGTTTACCAGTTTCATTGAACGCACTGTGTTGTTTCTCCGACGGTAGCTGCCCTTTTGTTACATACTAGTGTTGAATCCTCTACAGTAAAACACAGTCAAACTTTACACCGTTTAGCGTTAGCCGTCAGCATTTTAACAGTTTTTAATCCAGCTACTAGCTAGCGGTAGGCTAACGTTAGCTGCTGTCGAGTATAGTGTTAACTAGCTAGCGGTAGGCTAACGTTAGCTGCTGTCGAGTGTAGTGTTAACTAGCTAGCGAATGGTGGCTAGAACGGCTCCGGGTCAAACGTCAATATGGAATGGATTAATCTGCGTTATTTTTTTTAACGCGTTATTTTTTCTCAGATTAATTAATCGAAATTAACGCGTTATTTTGACAGCCCTAATTTAAAGACATCATTTGGAGCTCCGAAAAATTGTGATGGGACATTTTCCTCTACTTTCAAACATTTTAGAGACAAAATTATTAATCAACTATATCAAATATATAGTTGTGGCCCTAAAATAGAAAATAAAACCGCAGAGGATCACTGACTCCACCACCGAACACAGACATGTATCCTTACATGGATGTATTAAAATATAGCTCTGATGTAGTAAACTACTATTGCCATGTAGATGTAGCTTAAAAGCTCCAATATGTAATATATTTACTGTATTAAATCCAAAAATGACCAGAATACGTCATCAAACATTAAGGAAACTTATCTATTGCTTAGTTGAAATACTATCTTCTCTGACAATGCTGAAGCTAGTATTTTCTCCTTTTTTAAAAAAATGTTTTTGCTTTTATTTTGGCCTGTGTTGTCAACTGACAATTTTGACAATTATGACGGTTGTATGACCAGAGACGTGGTAAAACATGAGTAAATATCGGAGATGCATTTAAAAAAAATGGAGACAGCTTAGAGCCGAAAAGGATGTAGAGTTGGCTAATTATTGAGCTTTACGCTAATTTATCATGGCCAACGTTACTAGTAGGTAGGGGTGGAACGGTACATGTATTGGTATTGAACCCAAACGGTGCCTCGGTTCGGTACATGAATTTACACGGAGAATACACGTTATAAAAATAAATAAATTTGCATACAAATGAATTAATGTAATGTGGAACTACTGTTAGACAAGCGGTTCTTTAGGGATACCTAATCTGTAGCCCTCCCCTTAAGTCTGAAGCTCCCGAGCTCCGCCTACATGTCGAGTCAGTCGGTCCAGTGAGTCCACACGAAGCAAACTAGTCCCTTCCATATACAACCAAACACGGCCGTAGCTGTATCCCTTCTCGCCTCGACCACAAATGGCCTCCAGGCCCGTTTGCTTTGCTGTTAGCTCCGGTATTAGTTGTTAGCTCCGCCGTTAGCTCTTAGCTCCGCTATTAGCTGTTTGCTCTGCCGTTAGCTCTGCTATTAGCTCCACCGTTAACGGTTAGCTCCGCTATTAGCTGTTAGCTTCGCCGTTAGCGTGTGAAGCTAACACCACAACTCGCCAACTGCTCTGTGTAACCGAAGCTGCTCCTTTAACAGCCCTGCTCTGTGCATTCACATATGAGAGCAGCGCTTGTCTCCAATACCACACTACTAGCTGATTGTCTTTTTTTGTTTACAAGTTCCAGATGGAGTCTGGAGATGATGTGGGGTAGCATACTTATTGTTTACATCTTACTTTATACACTTCAAGCTGTTACAGCTAGCTCAGGGGAGAGACTGGATGACACTAGGTGGTACAGCCTGAGACAGCTAGCTCAGGGGAAAGACTGGAGGACACTAGGTGGTACAGCCTGAGACAGCTAGCTCAAGGGAGAGACTGGATGACACTAGGTGGTACAGCCTGAGACAGCTAGCTCAGGGGACAGACTGGAGGACACTAGGTGGTACAGCTAGCTCAGGGGAGAGACTGGATGACACTAGGTGGTACAGCCTGAGACAGCTAGCTCAGGGGACAGACTGGATGACACTAGGTGGTACAGCCTGAGACAGCTAGCTCAGGGGAGAGACTGGAGGACACCAGGTGGTACAGCCTGAGACAGCTAGCTCAGGGGACAGACTGGATGACACTAGGTGGTACAGCCGGAGACAGCTAGCTCAGGGGACAGACTGGATGACACTAGGTGGTACAGCCGGAGACAGCTAGCTCAGGGGAGAGACTGGAGGACACTAGGTGGTATATCCTGAGACATGCACAATAAAAAAATTGCCTTCTGCATTTTTGTTTTGCTTTTACCTCCATTGAACCGAACCGTGATGTCTGAACCGAGCTATGAACCGAACCGTGACTTCTGTGTACTGTTCCACCCCTACTAGTAGGGATGGGCTAATGTTTAAGTCATTTCATC
Source organism: Zingel zingel (assembly GCA_023566125.1). NCBI lineage: Eukaryota > Metazoa > Chordata > Actinopteri > Perciformes > Percidae > Zingel > Zingel zingel. Next base: position 23,541,294 of record CM042330.1, read on the forward strand.
ATTTGTGTACTTGCATTAAAGTACTTGAGTTAGTCAGTTGGTCATTGGCTCTCAGAGTGCACGTGGGACTGCTGGGATTGGTTGAAGTTGCGGGAAACTTCAGGTTATTGGTCAAATTTGCGAAAAAGTTGCGGCGATTGGTCAAAATTGCGAGTCGCACCAAATTCGCGGTGATTGGTTGTATTTGTGTGAATTGGCGCGATCGCGAAATCCTGGAGGGACTGGTTAGTTACTAGCAAAAAAAATAAAGACACAGCCGGTGACGTGATCCCGACTGGTGCAGGCTTACGCCAGAAACCGCAAGTTTGAGTAGAGACGACTCTCTCCAGTATTTTGAATTTGAACTGCAGTAACCATTTTAAACGCTAGCTGTCAGTATTACATATTGCACCTTTAAAGCTTGCTTCATTTATTTGGGAGCTTACATTCCTTTCAGTGTAGCGAAGCTTCATCTATCTATCTATCTATCTATCTATCTATCTATCTAGAAATCGGGATCTCTCTGTGTGTTGCTGAATCCCTACAAAGCTCATTGATCGCGGTTCACCGGCTAAAGGTGTCTTGCCAAAAACTGATCATCCGCCAAAAACTCATGGTGATGAAATAGGGGACACGCTGAATCTCTAGATGAGACCCAGCCGAGCCACGACCGATTGAGCCGCGCTGCAACATGTGAACATTTCTCCGGCTGTTCTGCACGCTGCTTAGCCGGGTGTCCTGCTTCTACCGCCCGGGCCACATCGCCTAAAACTACCACGATGTGTGACTGCTACACAAAAAAAAGTGGACACGTTGAATCCCTATATGAGACGCAGCCGACTGGCCACTGATTGAACCTGCAACTGTTACAGGTTGAGTTTTACAGAAAAAAATAATTACAAAAAAACCACACATTCAGGAGGTGCTTTACTTATGCCATATAAAACCGCCTGTGACCGCACGGTCCAAGTTCTGCTTTCAGAGGCATTATCACTCAGCACAATGTACTTCAAGGTGAACTTTTTAAACTAGTATAATGCTGGATAGTTCAATGCATTATATTTTAACAGTGGTATTTTGTGAGTAGAATCTAAATCTGCAACGTTCTCTGTCAGGTAAGGCTGGGACGATTGGTCGACGTAATCGATTACGTAAATGCGTCGACACAAATAATTTGCGTCAACACGTCATGTGTAGAAATCTAAAAATAACATGGCTGCCTCCAGCAACGGCACAAGTATGGATTCCTCGCAAGTTCAACAACACGTTGAGCAAAAGGCTAAGTGTGGGAGTATTTTACTCTTAATGCCAACAACAACGTGGTAGTCTGTAGACTTTGTAAAATGCATCACTGAGTCAGGATAACAGCAGCAAAACGCCGTAAGTTCTGCTCACCTTTTTGCTCCGCTCCCTTTCCCTCCCAAGTAGAGTTTAGATTCTCTGCCCGAGCCCGAACTTGACCCACGTGCAGGGTCGGGTCGATATTTCCTGCCACAATCCCCGGGCCAGGCCGGCCCTTGCTCAAGCATTTGTGTTTTTTTAATCATTACTTTATTAGCCTAATTGGCTGGGAGAAAGCTCTGCCTCTCCAGCTTCTCCTGTAGCTCTGGGTGATGTCCTGACATGACCTGAGTGGGAGGTAAACTGGGCTACATCGTGTCTCCCCCATCTGTAGCACTGTCTTCCATAATTGTGCAACCAGGCCAGATATCTCACGAGTCCTTTATAACGTCAGTTATAACGGCCTATTAAAAAATTGTCGGGTTAAAATCGGGCTCGGGCTCATAATTCCAGTTAATGTGTCGGGCCGGGTTCGGACACAACATGCACGGGCTCGGGTAGGGCTTGATTTTTTGTGCCCGATCTAAGCTCTACTCCCAAGCATGTGCGATTATCAACATAGTGACAGGGAATGTGTTCCCAGTAGTAGCCCAACAGTACATTAGTCTGTTGATTTGGTTTACCATCATCATGAGTGACCCAATCGATTACAGACGGTTAGACACTCTGCAACTTGACTTATGTTGGATTTATTTGATACATCTGATTTCATATGTTGCTAAAATTGCACTTTTTTACTGTAAGATTACAAGGGAGAAGAGCTTGGATGTTAAACAAGAGCTTATTCATTATTTTACCTACTGTTAAAAAAGCAAATACAGGCTACTCTTTTTGCACTTGCTCTGTTTACTTTAAGTTTTTATTTTGTGTATTCCTCCTGAAAGTGACTTTATTTGGTGGTTGGCTCGATAGTCTACATCTGGCTTCAGGTTGCACTACGAATTCATTTTACTTGAACAGTGCAGTGTTAAACTATTTTTATAGAGAGTTAATTGAAAAATTCACTGTTAGATTAGTCGACTAATCGAAAAAATAATCGCTAGATTAATCGTTTAAAAAATAATCGTTTGGGACAGCACTACTGTCAGGTAAATGTATGTTTTCCTCTAAAGTACAAGTACACAGTAAGTTAGTAGTATAGGCCTAAAGTTGGGTTATTAAGTGCTTTGGGGGCCTTCTGTATGTTATTTCGGAGTACAATGGTTCTAGAGATACATGCAGCCAAACATCGGCCCATTCCAAACAGGCATGTTTGGAATGGGCACTGCATTAGTTTACTGAAAAATAACTGGTAACATTAGCTAAGCTTACTAAACTTTTCAATAGCTTGCCCAACACTGATAATAAGTAATACGACAACGTGATTAACATAACGTTTGTTTTGAAACCAACAAACTAATGGAGTCGCTAGTGTCTGACCGACAGCAATTTACTGCCGAACAGAACGATTACGGAGATCACATTTCAGTAGCGGTGGGAGGGGGAATGGCACATGTTATGTTTGTTTTCCTAAAAAGTTCATGTGTTTTTTTGGGGTGACAAGATGATAATATGGCAGAGTTAGTTCAAAGAAACTAAAAAACAAAAAAAACTGCACCGAAGAAACATTTTGGATTTCAAGCCGACAAAAGAAGTGAGCTGAAAAAGACGAGGCAAAGTGTAAACACCTAAAACAAAGAGACTGTTTAGAGTCATTTCCTGTATATGTGTCACATCGTGGGCTTCGCCACTGCCACGGTTCTAATTCTATACAAAACTTATGCAGCATTCATAACTGGTGCAAAAATATGTAACTTGACAACTGTTAGAAATGTGATAACCCAACAATATTAATATAAAGGGCCATTAAACGACTGATAGTTAACCGGGTGCTCCTCCATAAATGACGAGTAGCCCTGACATTCTCCAACTTCAGTTCCTGTCGACAGTCGGGAGTGTGCTTTATGAATTTATTCATTTCACTTCCCTTTCCATGTTTGTATAGAACCTAGGGTGGTCTTCGAGTTACGTAAAAACTTAACAGGCTTGTTTGGTTTGTCCTATCTGGGCTTCTGTTCTGGGCTTTTAGTTGTGTGATTATACACTAAGAAAACCATATTATATTCAATTTTGCCAATAGATCCCCTTAAATCCTACACACTGCTCCTTAATTCAAGACCGCAAACTATGATTTTATTTTTCTTTCTGATGACACCTGCTGGGCTCCATCATTTCAAATAGTTCTTCTCTAGAAAGAAAGTGCATGCCACTGCATGTCTTTTTTTCCTCGTTTTCTCATCTAAAAACAATGAATCAGCTAGTAATGCTACATAAATGACTCCACTTAGTGTATAGATTAGAAGCACATCCAGTGTTTCCCTATATGCATTCAACAGCGGCACAGCACCGCTGCCCAAAATCTTTCTAAACGCAGTAAATTTGCTATCTGTACTTTAAGCAACCAGAGCAGGGGACGAGCGAGGATTATAAATCAAACACAGCCAGACTGCCACCGTTTAGCAGTCTGTATTGGGGGTGCTTCTGGGGTAGAAACCTCAGGAGGAAATATCAGATCAAATTCACGGTTTATCACAGAGGGTAACGTTAGGCCTATACCTAGATGGTGTGGCTTTTTCCTCGCAGCGGTTTCGTTTTATGATTTGATTCGCTAATGTAGCAACAGCTCATAGTGATTGCTACTTCAGCAATTAACTAACATTAGCGACATCAATAATCTCCACCAATTTCCTTTTCAACACATGTTCATTAAACATCTAACAGACATTCAAATATATTTCAACTTTTCTCATTTATTTTAGAATGAGTAATTGAACATCATTCATGGCCAATGTCATAGCACACGTGATCACTGTAAATCTCTGTACAGATAGCTTGTTAGTTAAATTATATATATCATTTTAGACTCTGGTAAACTGGTTGGTAAGGAAAAGAAAGGCTGATGATGCCATGGTGAAGCTGAGGTTAGTTGGATCAAATTAAAGAGAAGGGGAGGCGGTATTCCGTCTCCTGTATGTGAAATGTGAAAATGTCGAGCAGGAGTTTGATTTCATTCTTGTAGGTTGCTTAATCAAGTACTTTACCTTATACGCCCCATTTAAACAATCTATAGCGCAGGTGATTTTAGGGCGTAGTTAGGCATGATCTGGACTCAAAGTATGGTGCAAGGGGCAAAGGGGTTGTATTTAGTCTCTTAATGAATCATAGGTGTGTTTTGAATTCAACCTATCGGGGTTCCCTTTAAAAGCTAGGTGTGCCTGCATTGCTATTTAAATGGAGAATTCCGGAATTTGGAGAAGCGAGCGGTTTTCTGATGAGAAAACACATCTGCTTGTGTGCAAAGCAGCAGACTTCTTGTTCTTGTTCATCCACCTGAATGAATTACTTTCACACTCCCTCTCTGCCAGTCACTGTAGGCTATTTCTTTTTAAATGATGTATTGATGGGAGTGTTTTCTTTAACAATTTACTTTAGTTATTAGAGAGGCTGCTGTAATTGTAAAGGTTTACATGCATGCAGTAATGGCACTGCAGGAAGCTCAGCTCTCGTGTTCACATTTTAGAGAATTAAATTGATATTTCCCACATTAATGATGTATTATTTCACCTACCTGCAACCTAGGGCTGCACTATACAAGGGGAAACATGCAAAAACTTTGAATATTATAAGAATGAAATTATTTATAATAAATATAAATAAACATTAAAATGTAATCAGTTTTTCTTTTAGTATACTGCTCAAATACAACAAAGTGCTTTTTGAATTAAAAAAAACTGAAAGCAAATAATTTCCCACATTATATTATTGAACAAATTAAACACACAAAAGGCACCATTAAAAAAAGAATTATATGAAAACTGCGTTAGCATGCTGTTAGCTAGTAGCTGGCTTAAACACGGTTAAAATGCTAACATGTGGCTGTATTTTACTCGAAAGGATTCCAACCTTGGGACGTGCAACAGTCTGCAGCTAAAGACAAAGTAGACTAGCTGCTCCATGGCCACTGCCGTTGTCGGAGAAACAACACTGACAGGACTTAATGGTGCGTTCAATTGCACCTTGTAAGGTCATGGTGCATTCAGTGTTATTGTAAAGTACTATTCTGCCATCTAGTGGTTCTCATTTTTGTTGTTTAACAGCAATTGACTGGTGAAATAAGTCATTGTTAGAAGTTCTTATTACATTTTCAATAAATAATTCCAATTTGACCATATGGTCTTATGACAAAAAACAAGCTGTTCTTTAATATCACTGACAGTCATTTTGTCCACTTTTTAAAGTATCGGTTCAGGCGCCATTTAGGCATCGACACCATTTTAAAAGTATCGTTTTAGCACCAGTATCGAAAAAAAAAAAAAAAAAAAAAAAACGAGAAAAAACCCCCGATATCCAACCCTAAGCATGATGTTCATTTTGCAAATTATGGTCCCATTTATTTAAAAAAAATTGACAATATAGCAGGGAATGCTTTAGGGCATGGCTACACGCCAACCTGTCAATCATGGTAGTGACCTGTCAATGTGTACATTAAAATAGCCATGAACTTGTTTTGGGGTGTTGTCCATTCTGCTGGAAAACATCCTATGGGAAACATTGACATTGTCTAACAGGTGTTTCTTCAGTATCCCATCTTACTAATTAAAGACGTATGAACACCTTTCATAAAAGCAGATTGTGCAGGTTTTGTCAGGATCAAATTAAGATAGTGATGTAAGTAGTGTACAGTGAGCATTGGGACAATTGCATTCAGACAAGTTGACTGGGGTGACCTTGTGAGCACCTGGCTAAATGCAGCACAGCATTGCAGCAATGATCTGCACACTGCCTATTCACTGGCTGCATTAGTCACAGCTGCACTACCACTTACTGCTGGGCCATTTTTTTTTATGACAAACATTTCCCCACTTCCCTTTTATTTGACTACAGTAAGCACAGCCACTCCTTGCGTTATGCATTCATTAAAATCACAGACATCAATTAGTGCCAAGTTAAGGTATTACCCACACCGACTCCAAAATGGGTTTTTCTAATTAAGAGGTGATTATGCAGACTTCTATCTCCTCAAAAACTAAGTGACGCATAGACTCTTCTGAGCTCTTTGCAAGATAATCCAACTTTACTGTGACACAGCAGGTCTTCAGATTGGTTACACATCAAAACAAGACTATTTACAAGTTTTATAAAAAATTATTATAAATTCCATACATTCCCGCATAGGCCTGGCCGTTATGACGATATACTGTATATCGTAAGTACTTAATTCACACAGGAGTATAAAAAAATAGGCTTTACCATGTGCTTATTTCATATAGACTATTAATTGACTTATCAGAAATCATGCTGTATCGTAATATATATTGTTATTGAGATATGAAATACCAAAAATGACCTACAGCAGGGGTCGGCAACCTTTTTAATATGAAGTAAAGCTGGGCAATATGGAGAAAATTAAATATCACAATATTTTTGACCAAATACATTGATGTTGATATTTTATGACTGACTATTGACACAATGAGATTTTTGATAAATAATCATCAGTAATGTGGGTATAATGTCTAAGTGGGTAAAGGCAAATAACTGAACAGCTACAACAGTCTGGTAAGTTCAGACAATGACATCACTTTACTGTAACGCAGCCTTTAAAACCAGGAAAAGACAACACACAACAAAATTTAATTTAATTTATTTAATTTAATTTATCGAGTTACTTTTTTCCTTTGTGCTGCATTCTCTGAATAAGGCAACGAGTACTAGCCAATCAGAGGCAGAGTAAGGCGGGTTCTGCGCAGAAAGTGGATGGGGAAAAAGTGAATCAAACTACCGTAAATAACAGGCTGCGCTCCTGCCAATGGCTGTCAAAGTCGTCATTCGACGTGCAGACTGGAACATTTCCAAAAAACTCTCTTACATACTTCCTATTGTGCCATTGGTTGAGCTACGGGTGCCTATGGTTGCTGACCCCTGACCTACAGTACATCGGGATGGAAGATTTTAGCCATATCACCCAGCCCTTTTCCCACATAATCATCACGTCCATATGGATAAAAAAAAAACATGAAAGAAAACTATCAAAAAGAAAACTATTACCTATTATTTAGGGGAATCACGTCATGTTTTTTGGCCAGGATCCATAGCCAGGAAATTATAACGTTAGAAATGGTATCAATGAAAGGTAAACTGGAAGTGTCCCACTCCTGAAACTGATGTGATGCCATCAGCTAGAAAGACGTCTCACTCTGTGCGAGTTGCTGGAACTACAGAAACACCAGTGCCGCTCGCTGCGTTTACCTTCATGAACCATTCATACAAAAAGCTATGAAAGGTTAAGCACTGTTATTCGTAAGCATTCCATATTTTTTATGGTGTACTGACTACATTGACTGCTGCTGTATAAGAATGCAGCTGGCCTCGTAGGTAGGAGGTCAGGGTGGATGGTTGGGTGTTAAAACACAGGACTTTCAAGCCAGATATCTTTTCCTAAACTTAGTCGTTTTGGTGCCTAAACTTGACTTTCGTTGCCGCATAACGCTCACATTTTGTGGCCTAAACTTAACCATAATGTCCGCCGAAACGACAGGCAGCTCGCAGTGCTCTGTACCCTGCTCAAAGTCACCTTTCTCAGGTAAACTGAACCCCAAACTACCAAAGATACACCATGCGGAGCACCGTAGCCGGCGTCTCAGAGCTCTGTAGCAGTTAAACACATCTATTAACTGCCTTTGATACGACTGCTCTGTGAAGGAGATCTGTAGCGGCTAAAACAACTAGCAACTGCTACTTGGCGTCCTAGAGCTTGTAGCCAGCCACTATAGCCAGCGTCACGTGACAAGCAGGCAGTCTCCTATTTTTGTGCGATATCTTACATTTTGATGTGTAAACATTTTTATACGATATCATGAAATCACCTGAAAAAGACACCAGGCTGCTTCTGTATAACCATACAGAGCTACACATCACATACATACACATCAGAATGCTCGGTTATAACTCGACTCAGCCGGACATTACTCCGATGGAGAGGAGATAGACGGGATAGTGCTGCAGTGTTTCGGGCTAGCGGACTTGGGCTCATAACTTAACCCTGACATAACACCACAATGAATTTTGGCCTGCATGCATGTTTTTTTCAGCCCAACATTGTTGAAACAGAGCAACTAACATCAGTAGGGACAGAAACGAGTTAGCGGATTGCCAAGTCGTCTCTGTTGTGCACTGTGTGATGGTGTTTGTGTTAGGAGAAAAGAGAAACGGCATAAATGACAGCATAAAGCAATAAAGACTTTCACTGAGCTAAAATAGAAACACTGCGCTACATGCATCTTTCAGGTCAATTAAAAGGTATTTATTTTTAAGGATTCTGTTATTCTACAGTTTAGAAGAAAAAACAACAATGAATATCCAAATTAAAAACCTAATAGGCCTACCTGCCCAACGAACAATATTTGGGTCCAGCCCTACTCTGTACTATGTGAAATATGCTCTAGTAATACAGTTCAGAGTAAGCTACAGTAATAGCTGCCATGCAGTTGCCATTGCAGTGTTTTGCCCCTTTCAGATTTTTTATTGAAATTTTAAGAAAAATGAATATACTTTGATATTATATACCATTACCGTCTGTGCTTTAAATTATACCGTGATATAAATTGTAGGCTATGCCACCAGCTCTGCAGGGAACCCTCACTGACTTCAACTGATGTGACCAGTGCAAGGAACTAAGGGCAACGACGATTCCTGATGCTGTATGAAGGATGGGACATATAATTTCACACTGTGAAATTATGTTACCTGGCCAGAAGATAGAGTCAAATGTGTTCAGTTGATCAGAGGGTTTGGTCTCAAAGGACTGTAGATTACAGGGTTTACGCCAGAAAAGTTGTTTAGCCTGGTGGCAATCGCTTTTGTTGACGAGGGCCCAGCTGGGGCCAGTTACAGACTGATGGCAGCATTAATGTAGAGCCCAATAGTTAGTTTCTGTGATAACAGCATTATGTACGGAATCACAAAATTGAGAATTTAGAAAAAGCTATAAGACAGATTCCATATGGCACTACATAAAGTCAGTGCTAAAAGCTAACTGGACATTTGAAAATATAAATAAGTTACCAACCGAGCTGTAAAAAACTAATTCAAATACAGGCTTAGGCCTGGCGGGGGCAACTTAGGCTCGGTGGGCCACCAGGCTTACAAAACAACGGGGGAAACCCTGGATAATTTACGACAGCTCAAAAGGTACTACACAGTTCTCAAAAAAGATGATGGGGTTGATAAGAGATACAGGTTATGTCCCATTATCTGCACATAGTACCCACTCAACATAAATGAGTAGGGCATCAAAGTTCATGACAATCACATTGCTCCACACTACTGATTTTAAATTATTTTAAATGCTATTTTATGAGGGTACAGATGGAATTTTGCAATTACAGTTACTTTGATATTCATGTGCATTTCAATTGTAAAGACCTCTTTCATTTAGTGTTTTGCATTTTTATTTGCCACCATTTATTTTTAAGAAACAATCAACAAAAATCATACACTAAACCAGCCATTGAGATCTTGGCAATATGAAGCTTGAATTTGTCTGCTTGGCAAGTGTAGGTAGGGCTGGGCGATATGGAGAAAATCAAATATCACGATATGTTTGACCAAATACCTTGGTATCGATACCGCAACGATATTGTAGTGCTGACTATTGGTGCTTTCACAAAATATTTACACACTTAGATTTTAGATAAATAATCATCAGTAATGTGGACATAATGTCTAAGTGGGGAAAAGGCAAATAATAGAACAGTTACAACAGTCTGGTAAGTTCAGAACAGTACATCACTTTACTGTAATGCAGCCTTTAAAACCAGGAAAAGACAACAGTTATGCCATGTTACCATATTATGATATCCAAAATCTAAGACGATAGCTAGTCTCATATTACAATCTTAAAATATTGCCCAGCTCAAAGTGTAGGGATTGAAATTCATGTGTGCTTATTCAGGTTCTGCTTTTGGGCCGCAGCCATTGAAACAACATCTAATTTATTGGTCAAAATTTGAGAAATGTAACAGTTCTGAATGCTTGAAACTAACTAGGTATAGTTCATGTGACCAGGGTTCGACATAAGCAATGGCCCGATGGCCCAGGGCCAGTAAAACTGTATGTCGGGCAAGTTGATTGGCCAGTCTCTGGCCCGTTAGGGCCAGTAATATTGTTTGTGCCAATCAAAGTCACGAGTCAGTTCTTTATAAGTTGACGCCAACATTCGCTAACGTCAAGAAACACAGATTAATATTCTAAGTGTCTGACAACATTATGGAAAGGATTTCTAAGGAGGTTGACCTTTCTTTTAAAGAGTAAGATCCTTTTTTTAAACATGCAAAATTGCGTTTACTAAACCCACCAGACTCCATGTAAATAAACAGTAATTTCAGCATCGTAAAACACACTTTATTCAAAGTCGACAGACACAAAATAAAACTATGAAAAGCTGTTTGGGGTCGTCTTTCCACTTTTACAACCATCACAACTCTGTTTTGGTTGAAATAAACACATAGTTTACCGATTTCCATGTGAAAATATGTTGGCTCTATACACGCTAAAAGTACTGTTTTTTTAGTAGAGTCTGGTGGGTTTAGTGCTAGCGACTTCAGAGCTGTTTCTGGTTAAACAGAAATGTCTCTAAGAGGTTTTAAAGGTCTCTCTCTGTAGGGATCCTTTCCATAATGTTATCAGACACTTAGAATATTAATCTGAGCCTGTCAGTGGCAAAACAAGCACTTTCATGAAGGTAAATACAAGCTGGACAATTGTCCTATTAACTTACATTGTAGCTTGTTTCTCCGCTGTCGACTGCAGTGATCTCTCTTAATACCGGACCAATGTCAGATATTGTTGTTCCCATCAGTCACTTAGACACAAGAACATAGGAAAATAGGGTTGAAAAAATGGTAGTTACCCTTTAAGGGGATATTCACTCTGGCCATTTTGTTTTTCCTTGGTAGCTAGGAAAAACACTAATTTTACAAATGCATTTTTTTGATGTTTTGGTCATAAAATGTGCAAATTTGCAATAGGCTAGACAAAACAAATGCATCTTTGCGCCCTTATTTACTTTTACTAATTTAATGCAGAAACAACTTAATGCCTGGTATACATGTCTGTACTAATTATATATATATATATATATATATATATATATATATATATATATATATATATATATATATATATATATGGGTCCGTGATACTGACTCTCCATCACAAGCTATTTCCTGTAAAAAACACACAAACTATAGCTGTGGAACCATGTACACAGTCAATCATTCAGCACATTCTACCACTTTTCTCTGTGTGTGAAAAAGTGTATTCCATCTGGTTGGGAGGCGAGCCTGAGACCAGCTATATGGGTCCAACATTAGACACTGTTTGACCTGAACCCTAAGCTGTTTCCAGGATTTGCTGTGACAAACATGGTCCACAGTGAAGAACCAGTGTGATACATGTCATAAAAACTGCCACTGCATCACATCATTCATAATGGGATGTTTGGGTCTACAGACTTTCATTTGAAGTAGCAGTCGTCATCACTCTCATACATAAACACTGCAGAGATGATGCTGAAAAGAAGAACAATTATACTACTTAAGGAGGTTTTCTTTCTCTGAACTTTACCTGCCATTGTTGTTCGTTTAGTCATAAATATTTCATGTTAAGCTACTTTAAGACCTTGAAAGTCCAACAGTCAAAACTACATCAGCTGATTTCACTGAACACATTTTTTGCAGTATGACTGCCAATGATATTTTGTTCAAAAAAAGTGTCCTGAGTACATATTGTCATTAACGTGTTTGTTTCAACGGTAAAATGTCCCCTTGAGCACATATCTTTAAGCACAATTCTTCTTTATGGATTTTTTTTTTAAGGATTCCTTATTAAAAAAAAAAAAATGTTTATGGTATGTGTTTATATTTTAAAATGAACATCAGCTGATCTCTCATTATCCCCATCATCAACATCGGTGATGTGCAGGGCCGCATGGAAACTGCGGCTGCAAAATTATGCAGAATCTTCCGCAGATCTCACACAAATTAAAAAAAGAAAACATTGAATGTTAACATATCTCCACCCCGAGCAAAAACACAGTAGACACAGACTTTTATTTTGGCTCACCACTAAAGAATCTGCAGATTCCATTTGGGTCTGGTGATACACTGTATTAAAAAGGAGCACAACCAGTTTAAAACCCCTTCACAAGCCATTTCAAAGTTATAAACTAAATTAAGCTAATCGTCATTGGCATTGTTTCAATAAGGACCTGCTAAATTGTGATTAAAAACATTTAACCCTAATTGTATATTCATCAAAAACTATGCTACAATACTTTAGGAGGTACTGTAAAGGTCTGTCATAACAGAATTGCAGTTTTCATCTGTATGCTACTGGGGCTGCCATGGGACTCTGAGCTGGAAATAGGATGAGGAAGGACTCCATCATTGAGAATACTACAGTTCATTCACACGCTTCAACAGCAGGGACCTTTCATTCATACAGACCCACTATCACTATGTGAGTGGAGGGCTGAGTGTATCAAGGTCTGCCAACTTTTATCTCAGAACCAAAGGCTGTGGGGCTACTTTACTTCCACGCTCAGATGGAGATTTGTAAAGTGAGCACAACGTCCTAAATTCAGAGTTTCCTACGTAAAGCACTCTGAATTGCTTTGTTGTGGAAATGTGCTCTACAAGTAATGGTCTGCCTAGAGAAGACAGGACCTGAAACTAACAGTTGAAAGTGATACACTGAGGACTTAAAGAGATGGAGGTTTTCATGGCAAGAACTGACGAAGCAATGACAACCAACTTCCTGCCGTCTGTCAATTTTTCATTTCAACAGACAGTTTTTCCTGTGGCGAAAACTTTTTATTGCCAAAGATTTTAGTATCCAAAAAAACTTAAAATGAACCATTCCTGCATTTGTCTTGGAACATCATTTGACCATACACCTTATCTCTTCACCTGATATAACCACTCTCCATCTTAAAGACTGTACAGGCTATTCCAATTTAGTTAGGGACTATGCAATACAATCACAAAGACAGTGATAGCAGTCATATGTGACTCCATCTGCATGTGACTCATGTAAATCTCGAGGAGCGGTGCAGCAACTGAAGAAAGACCAATTCTAATCAACAACACACAAAATGAGGTCCTTATACTGCAGAATAATAAGCAGCACACATTAAATATTGATTCCCGTTTGGTCTCTAACGTCATCTAGACATCTACCTCCGTTAATCCACCGCTCAGGAAACAAGCAGCCGCTTGGCCTGAATAAAGCCTTGCCCTTACAGTAAAATGTTGGTTATGCTGCCAGGCGCCAGGCAGCCATTTAGGTGCATATGGAGCCAGTTGAGTCTTTACGTAAATGGCTGATGCATTTCAAATTTTTCTACCTAATTGCTGAGAGCCATCAGCGACCCCGGCCTCCTCATAGCGCTTTTTTATCCGCCACCTCATACAGTTTTGCTTCAATAAAACCGATCTAACGTCTCATCTTATCCCGGTGCTCTTTAAATGAGCGTAAACAAGTATTTGGAGGACCCTGGCTCTTTCTCCAGTCTGTTAACCCCTAGAGACTCCGGATCAAACAATGAAACGGATTGGAGGCATTCCGCACAAGGTTTCCATCACAATGTTATCACGATATCTCCGTCAACACTTCGGTTATTATCCAAACTCAAACAGCAGGCTAGGATTTCGATATCCAAAAAGGTTTCTGCTGCGACTTCACACCATTAAATGTAAATGAACAGTTCGAGGCGACGGCTACTGGTCGCCAACATGTCAGCCTGCATCAATAAATAGCAAAGCAAAGCCGCTCTATTGTCTATCAGCATATCCACCGGTAGGATAACGACACAACAACTCGCCGTCCTGCCGCGACGTGAATCCCGCCGCTGCCATTTCAAAACATCTCCCGCCGGAGCCAGGCCTCGCGCACATCCTCGGACTCACCTGTGTCTCCTTTTCGCCTCAGTGTGTACCGTCTCCGGGTTCACGGTCCGGTCCTGACGCGCTGCAGCGGCTCCTTACCACCAGTCCCCGGCACCGGCAGGCAGCACTGATCCGCTGATTGGGCCTAGGCAGACGCTCACCCCCTCGGTGCAGCCAGACAGAAAGCTCATTGGTCAGGCAGTCACTCCGTGAAGCCCAGACAGACAGCTGAATGGCCGTTCGTTCCCCCAGCAGATCCAGACAGGCAGCTGATTGGTTCTCCGGCCCTTATCACTGGAAGCACTCAGAGAGCTGATTAGTCGTTTATTTCCGCGGTGGCGACAGAGAGAGACCTGATTGGTTGGTAGTAATGTTGTCTGTGTCTGGATGGAGAGCCATGTTAACTCCAATGGGGCTACAGAATTTAAGAATCAATGTGTTCGTCATTAAAGTAACCGGGTCGTTATATGATTTCTACATGAATTATTTTACGTGGAAAAAGGTTTCCTTGATTGGAGTCAGGAATTAAGAGAAGCATGGTTGCTACATACATTTTTATACCTTAATTCTCGTTATACCTGGTTCCTAGTGGGTTTCTATGCACGCATGTGCATGACAAAGACCCAAGACAGGGCAAACCTAGCTGTGACAGCAGTGCAGATGGCTGATAAGAAGCGTCATTAGCCTTATCCAAACGAATGCGCTGTAAAGCAGCCGTCGGTAGACTGCTGCGTGTCTCATACAGGCCGTGGCTTTAGTCTGTGTGCTCGGAGTGCGCCGCACAGTCAAATGTTGTGACAAAGAAAACTCTTCAGCTTGCAGCGTCGTTGCACTTCCAGTGCGCCACGGACCACGGTTTAAAGCCACTGCCACGGGAGGAATGTGATAACTGATCAGCTGTCCTGTCCACAACTGCGGGTTTTACTAGATGGCTTACTGCAGTGCAAGTAAATGCGTTATCCTGCTTTAACCTTCCTATACAGGTCTGTGTAGGCTTAGACCGGGTGAACGATCTAAACAACTTGGCATGCAAAGAATCAGACCGACCTTCTACCTATTGCCAATTCTCTTAGCCTGTCGCTGTTATAGCCGCTCGTTAAAATTCACTGATAGCAATTGTCTCGAGATGTCGTGATACAAATTGAAATGTCTTGAGATTTGTTTTTACATAGATGTTGCCATTTGTGAAGAAACAATAGAAAGCTATGTTGATGTCGGTGGACTTGCTGACCTACTTTGCATATTGACAATGACGTTAATTATCATCTACTTGGCATCGGACATGTTTTACTTCCATTTTTTTTTTTTGCATCACCTACTACCTAGGCAAAGGCAATGCCAACTATAGGTGATCATTTTGCTTTTTTTATTTTAGCCCTGTCATGCAGCAGGGATTGTGATAGGTTACTGGTAGGCCTACAGTAGCCTATTATAATATTTCTGTGCATGTCATGGGTTTCATATATGGCTCTGTTTAGACCTAAATTTGGATCAAAATCATTCACAGCTTATTTATGAAATTGAAAGCAGTGTATTTTCCATGTTTTTCACTATCTGGAGACCTGCAGGTAGGACATTATTATCTGGAGACACAGTCAGGCCATGCTATAATACACTTTTTAATAACCTTGGTTTCAGGCTGTACACTGAATGAAGTTAGAATGTGCTGTAGCAACTGTTCATATTGACTGCCACGGAGACTGAGCCCTCTAGTGGCTTCAGGTTTTAACATCACTTGTTAGAAAGGTCTACAGCATGGATTGTGTTGCTTTTGCTCATAGATAAATAGTCTTTATTGTCCACTGGGGTAATTTGTTTTCACAGTCTGGACAGGGCCTCACAAATATACATACACACAAGGGCGGATGTTTTGTTTCAACAATAGGGGGGACACATTATATCTGGGGAGGGGGGGGCATCCCCCAGAAAATTTAGAGTGTCAAGCACTTCATTTCCTGCATTCTGGGTAACATTTTCTACAACAATTCGTGGTGCAAATGTCTTTTTTTATGTTAAGGAAATTATTCTTCATCTTTATTGTTCAAAACTTTCTGCACATTCAAATCATCATTACATGTCACGAGATGTTTTTTTTAGGAATCATCAGAATCAGAATCAGAAAGGGTTTTATTGCCAAGTTCGTTTTTTGAACACATAAGGAATTTGTTTTGGTGTTGTTGGTGCACGTCACACATGTACATCTTAACAGCAAATCTGTTAGAGAATGAGACCTTGCTGAAGCCAGAAACTCCAAACTTAAAATCTAAATAAGTATCTTTTTTTTTTCACGTCACGCTCCTGTTGTGTTCTTTAACACCCCAATGTAGCACAAGTAGACACAATTATTGTTTTCGGTCAGATCATTTAAAGATGTCAAAGTGTCAAAGTGTCACACTTGAGGCAGCTTCATTTCCCGGAGACAGAAAGGAGACGGAGGGACTGTGCGCTGCAAGGTTCAAGGTTGAATTTGTTGGGATATATTTACATGTATAGGTTAAATACGTTTAAGCCCCCTGGCTGCACAGATTATGCAGACGCAAATCGCTACGATTTACTGACACACACACACACACACACACACACACACACACATTGTTAAAATCATACGCTGGGTGCTTTATTAGTTTTTCTACATGGGTTTAGTTAATGGTTGGGCTATAATAAGACCAAGTCGGCTATGTAATCGCTGACAACCGGGACAGTTTCATAGTGGTTGGTGTAAACCGGGACACGCAACTCAGAATCGGGACTGTCCCGGTCAAACCGGGACGTCTGGTCACCCTAAACAAAATCCATGTATTAACAGTTTAATAACATTTCTAATTGCTGACTTGATCACCCTTTGACATACAACATTAGAGTATGGAATAGTTCAAGTTTCAAGTTTTATTCGTTATATGTGCATATGCACATATCTCTAATAAATCGGGGAACCTCTGTGTGTGTGTGTGTGTGTGTGTGTGTGTGTGTGTGTGTGTGTGTGTGTGTGTGTGTGTGTGTGTGTGTGCGCGCGCGTCTGTCTTTGAAATATCTCATGAAAGGTTCATCCAATCTACTTCACACTTGGTTTCCTGGGTACCCAATGAACCTGGGGGTTGGAATTTGGAGCAGTTTTTGGACAGCATAGAATATTAATAAACTGTGAATAAAACTAAATGACCGCACAATAAAGGTTGAGGAAAAAGGTTGACCATAACGCTGGCTCTTCCATGTCTACCCTTCACAATAAAGGTCCAGTTTAAGTTCACTCAGCATTTCGTTAAGAGGAAACATAATATAAAGGCATTTCTACCCTTCACAGTAAAAGCCCAGCTTAAATTCACTCGGATCATTTTGCTTAGAGGAAACTCAATAAAAAGGCATTTTTGCAAACACTACATCTTATAGGAACTATATCTTATTAAGTTCCTGTGAGCTGTAAATTCATCATTTCTTCCTTTTCACTCAGACTCACCCACTATGCTCACCCTGAGTCCGGTTGTTTAAGTGTGCTGCTAACTTATAACACTAATAACATTACCATCGGCAAAATACCCCCGAGAATCAAATCCATACATCAACGTTAACCGTTAAGCCATTAAACCCGTTTGGAAATTAACACCTCTACTTGTGTTAAATTCGTTAACAATAGGCTATATGATGAGACGAGACAGCACTGCCATCATTTAAAGCTGACTGATATCAACATGCAATATTGTTGATGAAAAAAAACGTATTACTGTAAAATGTAGTTTTAATGTGCTCTCCTTCTCTCAAGCAGTACACACACTCACATTCCGGAGCCGACTGACTACAAACTGTGAGTAGTCAGTTTGTTCTCTAATTGGTCTGGTTCTGGTGGTTGATTAACGCAGATATTTGTTGATTGCTCTCATAACGAGCCGGATTGTGTGGCACACGGCACACCGCCATCAGTCCTTGAGGTAAGTGTCTGTGATTACTCCACATTTTATTGGTTTTTTTAATTTTTAAAGATTATTTTTGGGCATTTTAGGCCTTTGTTTTCATAGGACAGCTGAAGACATGAGAGGAGAGAGACAGAGGGGGGTGGATGACATGCAGTAAAGGGCTGGAGGTCAGAGTCGAACCAGAGCCCGCTGCGTCAAGGAGTTAACCTCTATATATGGGCACCCGCTCTACCAACTGAGCTATCCGGGCGCCCGATTACTGCACATTTTAATTGTGATATTTTGTTGAGTACATTCAACTTTCTCTGTCAGGTAAATGTAGTAGTAGCCTACAATGTTTTCCTCTGAAGTAGAAGTAGGCCTACACTGTAAGTCAGTAGTAGGCTATACAGTGGAGTTGCATATTAAGTGCTTTGGGGTCCTTCTGTAAGTAATTTTGGGGTACAATGGTTCAGGAGAAAGCTTCAAGCAGCATTCGGCCCATTCCAAACAGGCACATTTAGAACAGGCACTGTACTAGTATATTAAAAACAGGAGTGTGTGTGGCTCAATAGCAGCAATCATGTTGATACTGCATTTTATGTAAGGCGAGGCAAGTCTATTCTTATAGCACATTTTCATACACAGAGGCAATTCAAAGTGCGTTACAAAAAAATATACAAAAAGATCATATAATAAGAGCAATTAAAAGAATAAAAAGTGTTTAAAAGGTACAAGGTACAAGAGGTCACATCATTTTAATGTAACTTACCAGCTGCAATTAAGGCAGAGATTACCAGACAGTAGAGGCAAACATAAAAGTTTTTAGCCTTTTTTTTTTTTTTTAAATGGACAGAGGGCAAATTGGGGCAAATCTAATGTATTCTGTAAGTTTATTTCAATTAAGATGTGCCACAATTTTCAGCCTCTCTTCTTTGGCACAAAAGACAATTATCTTAGTCTTATCTTTGTTTAGTTGCAGGAAATCTTGGCACATCCAGTCACTGATTTGGGCAATGCATATATACCCAGTGAGTCTATGGGGGCAAAGTCACTCGATGAGAGAGCTATGTATAATTGAGTGTTGTCTGCATAGTTAGTAGATATAAAAACTAAACTTCATTAGTCATCGCACATTTCTAATGTATGATTCATGTGCAGAGCAGTGATGTTTTGGGGCTGTCGCTGGGCAACACAGACTTTCAACTCCCTCCAAAGATTTTCTGGGGTTGAGATCTGGAGACTGGCTAGGCCACTCCAGGACCTTGAAATGCTTCTTACAAAGCCACTCCTTCGTTGCCCGGGCGGTGTGTTTGGGATCATTGTCATGCTGAAAGACCCAGCCACGTTTCATCTTCAATGCCCTTGCTGATGGAAGGAGGTTTTCACTCAAAATCTCACGATACATGGCCCGTCGTCCTGATCCCTTTGCAGAAAAACAGTCCCAAAGTATGTTGTTCTTTGGATGCAACTCAGCATTCTTTCTCCTCAAAACACGACGAGTTGAGTTTTTACCAAAAAGTTCTATTTTGGTTTCATCTGACCATATGACATTCTCCCAGTCCTCTTCTGGATCATCCAAATGCTCTCTAGCAAACCTCAGACGGGCCTGGACATGTACTGGCTTAAGCAGGGGGACACGTCTGGCACTGCAGGATTTGAGTCCCTGGCGGCGTAGTGTGTTACTGATGGAAGCCTTTGTTACTTTGGTCCCAGCTCTCTGCAGGTCATTCACTAGGTACCTCCGTGTGGTTCTGGGATTTTTGCTTACCGTTCTTGTGATCATTTTGACCCCACGGGGTGAGAACTTGCGTGGAGCCCCGGATCGAGGGAGATTATCAGTGGTCTTGTATGTCTTCCATTTTCTTATAATTGCTCCCACAGTTGATTTCTTCACACCAAGCTGCTTACCCATTGCAGATTCAGTCTTCCCAGCCTGGTGCAGGTCTACAATATATATATATATATATATATATATATATATATATATATATATATTGACCAATACCGTTAGCATATATATGATATGCTAACGTTAGCTCCCTGCATGATTCAGCAGGCAAGACTCTTTATTGTCCCATGTCAATAAATTAAGTTAAGCATTCATAAGTAGTTTGTTGTAGTTGATTTCCAATTACAATCTCAGTATCCAAATTAAATGAAAAAGGAAAACTAATACATGAAGAGACCAGGGATCACACACGGCTATCCTCAAAATAAGGAAGCAGCTCTGCTTCCGGCTCTCTGAGTAGAGACCATTCCCTTTAGAATAAAGGAGGAGATAAAAAACAAATGACAGTGAGTCCTCTGCAGAACATAAGTTCCGCCTTATTTTCTGCTGAGCGCACGTGTGGACTTGAGTCACATGACTTGACCACTGACTTGTGGCTTCATTTGGACTTTAGCCTTGTGACTTGGAATGATTTAACATCCTTCCAAAGTTATAAAAAAAATTGTGCTGCAAATTAACTTTTCATTTTACCAGCCACTCAGTATCAACCTTGCTTTCTGCGGAGTCCTGGGTAGCCTTCATACATTAAACAAAAAAAAACATTACAGTAAAGTTCTCTGAATAACAAAAGGCGTGCCTCAGGGGGCAGTCTTGGGGCCACTGCTATTCATTCTCTATATATCAATAACATTGATCATAACGTGTCTAATGTCAAATTTCATTTTTATGCTGATGACTCTGTAACAGAGGTGGAGTGGCAATCGGGAGAGTCGGGACTTTTCAACTTTTCAAGACAAGTCTCCCTGAAAGTGCAATATATTATAATTTGCTGTAGAGGAACAAAGGCTGTAAGGGTATGTTTATGCAAAAGATGTTTTGCTTGGTTAAAAAAGAGAAGAATTGACCAATTTTCCCTTTTCAGTTTCTTTATTTACACTGTTACAAGTGGGCAAATAGACTGAGACTTTAGACTTTCTGTACAGAATTTGCTATTACATATATTGATATTACATCTAACATTAGCATTTTCCCTTACCCTTCTCCTGATTTTACAGGATAAAAACATAAAAGGATTATATGAAACATTCCATAAAAAATGTCAAGATTGTTACAGCTGCCTATATTCAAATGAATATTCTTTCATTAAGAATGACACACTAATAACGGTCCATCAAAATAAAACAGAAACTCAAACTGAATGTGATGATGGCAAAATAATATTTTTTTAAACTATGCCACCAAATATCATGTTACCCACATGAAACAATGTTATATTGTTTATTCCACATTAGCGTTACTAACAAGTACCTGCACAAGCAGATAGATTGTTGTATTTGTAGTGGTGAACTGCATACTACAAAAATCTAACCGCAGTCTAAGCTACCACGAGCTAATTTTAGCTAACGTTAGCTAGCATGTCAAACAGGGCTAGTCAGTCTTTCAACGGCTCTGGGGCTAGTACATAGCACCTAGGAGAATGTAAAGTCACACGTCAACTAAGCATGTAGCTACCTGATACAACTATAAAATAGCAAGGTGACCAGTAAAACTACAGCAGACGACTATCCCTGGCTAATTAAAAAAATAATAACTTTAAGATGCATCTTCAGGTTGGAGGTGGAGTCATTTGGACGCTGAAAGGAGGTTGGTTGCTGGCAAGCAGACGTTGCACTCCACAGTTATATTCTGTTCTCCCTTCTCTTTCTTTAATGTGAAATGCTGTTTGAATTTCCAAGATAGAAACACATTCCTGCCCTGGCTCTGTTGTGCCGGTTCCAACTCCATCTCTTCCTCTAACAGTGATCATGCAAATAGACCCTTTTTTCATTTTCTTATTGGGGCTTCTGGGAAATGCATGGAGTTGCCTTAATTTATTCAGAGAGTGAATAAACTCATGAAACAGAGAAGTATCATCATGTAATCCATTGATTTCAACAATAAGATAAGATAGACTTTATTAATCTCACACTGGGGAAATTCCTGAACAATGTAATAACAACAACATACAACATACAACAATGTAACAATGTAACTGTATTCTAAATACCAACTATTTAATCAACATTTATTTATATAGCACTTTACAACAACCAGCAGGTATTTAATTTGTTACTGTAACGGAATACAGTTACTTGTAATTTCTATTCTGAATACGTAACGCCGGTACATGTATTCCTTTACTCCCCAACACTGCATATACAGAAGCTGGCAAAAAGATTAAAACTTAATCTAGGTTTTTATTTCAGGATCAAATCCTGCCTTTGGTTCAAATCTAGAAAGAGGCTGGTCGGTTTTACATCTGTACTTGACTATGGTGATGTTTTATACATGCATGCTTCATCGTACATGCACTGGACACTATATATCATGAAGCTCTGAGGCTCATCACTGGTTTTAAAGCCCTCACTCACCATTGTGAACTGTGTGAACGTGTTGGATTGTCTTCTCTGTCAACACGAAGACTTAAACATTGGCATATCTTCATATACAAGGCTATTTTAGGTCTCCTTCCATCCTACCTTCTGACCTATATCAGTGTAAATAGTATCAGGACTTACAATCTTTGTTCCCAGGATCTTTTCCTTCTGTTTGTTCCAAAGCTAAGAACTGAGCTGGGGAAAAAGGCCTTTAAGTTTGCTGTAGGGTTGCATGATATTGACAAAATGTGATATTGCAATATCGATTATGAATATTGCGATATCAATATTAATTTCAATATTTTTAAACATATGTAAAATTGCAAAAGTTACGGGAAACGCTTCAAAATAGATTGATGAACAAGTTTTCTTACAACACAAGGTTTATTTCAACTGACAGTCATATTGGACTGGTCCAACATGAATATATAAATAAGGACCATGTCTACAGAACAGGACATGTTCTACTGATTGGACAGTATAAATATATAAATAAGGACCATGTCTACAGAACAGGACATGTTCTACTGGTTGGACAGTATAAATATATAAATAAGGACCATGTCTACAGAACAGGACATGTTGTACTGGTTGGGCAGTATAAATATATAAATAAGGACCATGTCTACAGAACAGGACATGTTCTACTGGTTGGACAGTATAAATATATAAATAAGGACCATGTCTACAGAACAGGACATGTTCTACTGGTTGGACAGTATAAAATATATAAATAAGGACCATGTCTACCGAATAGGACATGTTCTGCTGGTTGGACAGTATAAAATATATAAATAAAGAGAACAGGACATGTTCTACTGGTTGGACAGTATAAAATATATAAATAAGGACCATGTCTACAGAACAGGACATGTTCTACTGGTTGGACAGTATAAATATATAAATAAAGAGAATAGGACACAACTTGTCTTTCTCTTCTCTGATTCGTTTCGTTTAGTTGTCTCTATCTATTTCTTCACTTACGCTGTCACTCTGTTGAAATATGCACACATGTGGTACGCTCCGTCGGGTTTGTCACATAGTGGCCCCGTGGTACGCTCCGTAGGGTTTGTCACGTAGTGGCCCCGTGGTACGCTCCGTAGGGTTTGTCATGTAGTGGCCCCGTGGTACGCTCCGTAGGGTTTGTCATGTAGTGGCCCCGTGCATTGACGTGCACTAACATGTGCACGTGGCACGGTAACTGGCCAATGAAACATGATCATTACAGCGTTTCAAGCTCTAAATCAAACACAACTAAGCCACACAGCCAACGGACGGGACGCAGCGCTCCACAATATAAACTAAATATTGCATACTCATTGCGACACTTTCGATATAATATTGCGCAACATAATATTGCGATAACGATATTGAGTCGATATATCATGCACTGCTAGTTTGCTACTCCCTCTACCTGGAACAAATAACAGAAATCCATTCAACTTAATGAGCTGGCCTCAATGGTCGCTTTTAAGAGGCTGTTGATTGACTTGGAGGCAGCCACACATAGCTGTAGATGTTTTGTTTTAAATGTGCTGATTCAGATGTTTTATGTTTTTAGTGTTTTTGTGTATTTTGTGTTTGTGTGTATGTGTGGTTGTACTGCTGCCTGTCTTGGCCAGGACACTCTTGAAAAAGAGATGTTTAATCTCAATGAGGGGTTTCCTGGTAAAATATAGGTAAAATAAAAAAATAAAACAACAAGACAACTAAAAGCATATTATTTGATTTTATGATTCAAATCCTTTTACTTAAGAATTCAAAAGATTTGATTCAACAATTCAAAGGTTATTTTTCACAAACACAAGTAATATATGTGGCGAAACCAATGGGACACGCTGCTAAGGTTGTGCTCAGGCCTGGACTGGAGTGGCCTGGTCAGCTTATTGAACCGGAGGAGGGGCTGCTTTTAACCTGATGGTATGATCTCTGCCTGTCATCACACACACAATTGGTTACACATCAACGTTCAGCGGCTGAGCACTGTGCAGAAGAATTTGACAGCGCGTTAGAAAGAGAGAAGGAGACAAAAGAAACTGAAAAGGAGAACATTAAAAGAAGAAAAGTCCTGGAAAAAAAGTGGCACTACATGCTGCAAAATTACAGATATGTTCAAAGCAATGGGCATAAGTAAGTGTTTAAAGAAAAAAAACATGCCAGCACGGCCTAGCACGCCATAATGTCACAACTACCCTTCTTGAGTTGAGTCTATTTTTTTTTTTATCTATTAGGCTAAATAGCATCAACACTTGATGCTCTGTAGATAACCAGGAGATGTGTCTGCATGGAAATAATCTTGAAAATAAAAAACAGAATAGTATATATTTTCTGGAATGAAATTACATGTATTTATTCCTGTAGCCTAAATGATGGAAGTTCAACTAACCAACTCTTGTTACTGAAGACACTTGGTTGTTTTAACTATTTTGAATGTTTTTTGAAGAAGATTTTGTGTGTAGTAATACAATAAAAAAATATATGTTACAAGCATTAACAGTAAACAGAAAACAATATTTCCACAAAACGGTTACAGTACACATGGTCTGATTGTAAGGAAATTCAATTCAATTATCATTACAGTCCAGCTATATATTAAAAGACTGTAAAAATAGTGATTAGTAAAAAGACATACAACAGATACAAATTCAAGATAAAAAATATATGTAAAAGTTAAATGTACAAAGGCGGTGCAAAGGAGAGAAGCTTTTTTCTGAGTTTTTGCGTGTTGGACTTGAGGTGTTAGAGCGTAGAGGCTAGAACAGTTCATTGCCAATGGTACAGCACTCTGTCCTGAGCAGAGCAGATCCCAGACCAGAAATATCTGGCTGCCTTTCCAGTCCTCCTACCTATCTCATTTTCTACAGCTAAATACATTCATGAAGGCATGTTGTCACATCTCGACCTTTAAAAATTGCTATTCAGAAACAAAGAGCCCCCAAAATGAAGTCCTTTTGATGGATAAATGTAAGCAGGTACTCAAACCATCAACTACTGCACTAGCCTATATTTAGCCTGCATTGAATGCATCACATAAAACACATGTAATGGAATCCATATACCCTGATCTGGTAAGCACTTACTAAGTATGAGCATGTCAATGGGCTGTGGTACTTTTATCTAGTATACGGCTATATCTTGAACAACATGTTTTACATTTGGAATATCCATTGCTGTATTGATTAGATTAGATAGCCTTCAGTGCTACAGCAGCAAAATATCACAGCACATATATACAGAATACACATACAGAATATACAAGAAATAATAAATAGGATAGGTTACAAGAACAACTATTCAAAAAATAAAGATAAAAAAATACAAAGGAAAGAATGTACAAACGTATATACAAGTTAGGAATACAATTTTTTGTTTTATAACTACTTAAATAGTATTTATAAAGATGTAAGTAAAAACCTATGTTTGTGCAAGTTGCACTTAGTTAGATTTTATGGATTTATAGAATGGAAGGATACAATGCAGATTTGTATTTATCTATTTATATATGTTATGCATATGCTCTTTTGACATTGAAAAGTCAAATAATAATAACAAGGACAGTCATACACAGTTCAGAATACTGACAGGAACTAAGGTCAGTCAAAGCAGGCAGGTAAAGCATGTTATAGTTGCAGAGACACCGTGAAAAGTAGCCATCCTGTCCTCACCTCTGCACCAAGAGCCCCTATTGTAGTACTGGAAATTTCCCAGGACGTGTTTCTCACACAAAGGTGGCTACCGCTGCAACACCCTGCACGTCACACGCCTCAATTATCCAATTGGCATCGGTTCCTGTGGCTCCTTGTTAAGGCGGTATAGACATGCACTGTAGAAGGCAGTCTGTGCGCGTCCACGCGGGCTGATGGAGCGAGCAGAAGGATGCGGTAAAACAGATACAACCCCGATGTGGTTAAATCGTTGATCAGTTACTGAAAGTGTACATGCGGAACAGCCGGAGCAAAGAGAGTAGGCAAAGTGATGCTTCAGCACGTTGGACAGCTCCGCTCTGCTTCTCTCTGCGTCTGATCACCAGGCTTACTCTACTCCAGGTACGAATACTGCTGCGTGTGTCTTTGTAGTTCAAAGTTCTAAAGTGTGCTAATAAATATGGTTTAGTGCGTTTAAGTCAGCATGAGTGTGTGCAGGCCGGCGAGGACGGGGTGAGGGCGCGTCTCCCCCCAATGTCGATATGCAGTCTAAACTAGGAGATGGGAATATGGAAAACGTGAAGAAAGAGCAGAATGCATACTCTCACAACGTCATTCCAAAAAGAACAGGATAGTTATGTTGGTTTTATTGCGTGACATTAACATCGTGTTCGTGTTAGGATGCGTGTACGTTTGAGCGGGCTTAAAGAAGACAGAGCCATTGCCTGTACTGAGTTCTTTGGTGCAACGACACATGCGGAGGTGCAGTGGACTACCAGCAGAGGGCGCCCCTGCGCCGCCTTCCACTGACCAGACCAGCGTTTGGTGCATGTAGTGGCTAAATGCAATATACTTTACATTGCTGCTTATCACCTTACAAAGCATAATGTCTGTTGGCTCATTTTTCTCAGTTTGTTCTCTGAAGCAGTCATTAGCTTCTATACATTAAAACAGTTCAAAATCCACACACTGACAGAGTTGAAACTTGCTAAAATGACATACATTAGATCCCTATAGGAAGCTGAGTTTGGCACTCCCATTGAGGAAGATCTGAGAGGAAAGCTTTGATATCAGCCTATAGTTGCTCATTAGTGACGTGTCTAGATTGTTCTTTTTTAAGAGTGGCTTAATGAGTGCAGTCTTCAGGGCCTGTGGAAAGATACCTGACAAAAGAGACGTGTTTACAATCTGTAGAAGATATGGAGCCAAACAATTTGAAACGTTTTTGAAAAGGCCCGTTGGTAGAATATCAAGGCAACAGGAGGAGGATTTCAGATGTTGTATAATGTCCTCCAGGTTTTTATGGTTAATCATATGAAATTGTGTCATATTGGAATTTGTTTTGCCTGGACACTGTGACAACACATACCCTGTACTCGATATGGAAGCACTGACTGGTTGTCTAATTTTCTGAATTTTGTCTTTGAAGAAGATGGCGAAGTCATTGCAGGCCTTGGTGGATAAAAGTTGTTACTGGTACTGGAGGGTTTGTTAACCTATCGACAGTAGCAAATAAAGCACGTGAATTATTATTGTTTTTGGCAATAATGTCCGAGAAGAAGGACCGCCTTGCATTTCTCAGTTCCAAATTATAAATGCGAAGTCTCTCTTTATAGGTGTTGTAGGGGACCTGGAGATTAGTTTTTTGCCACCCTTGTTCAGCTCTTTTTCTGTTCTCACCTCTATAACATTTCTCCATGGAGATCTTTTCTTACCAGAGACAGCTTTGACTTTAGTGGGAGCAATGGCATCAATAACATTTGTAATTTTACAATTTAAATTATCTACAAACTCAGTGACTGAGACCCCAGTGAGGGTGGGTGTGGACGAGAAAAGCTGAATGAATGTTTCACTGGTGTTGTCAGTGATATACAGTTTCCTTATTAACTCTTATTCTTGACACAGAGATAGTGCCGTTAAAGAAAACACAGGAATGATCAGAGAGAGCTGCATCAGTCACCACAACCTTGGAAATGTTCAGACCCTTGGAGATAATCAAGTCCAGAGTGTGCTCCTTGTTGTGTGTGGGCTCCGTCACATGCTGAGTCGGTCCATAGTTCTCAAAAACAACACAGTTCTTTAGTCCCTCTGGTTGTCAACATGAGTGTTAAAATCACCAGCAATAACTACACAATCAAAGTTAATACATATTACAGACAGCAGCTCAGTAAAGTCACCGAAGAAGGTTGGACAGTATTTAGGTGGCCTGTAGATATTCAGAAATATAGCTTGAGGGCAGGACCTTAGCTGAAGAGCCACATATTCAAAAGAAGCTACATTTCCATGAAATATTTGTGTACATTGGAATGAGTCTTTAAACAAAATGGCGACTCCACCTCCTTTCTTATTCGCTCTATTCTCACTCATAAAACTGAAGTTAGGGGGAGCTGACTCTATAAGAACAGCATCACTGTTATTATAGTCTAACCAGGTTTCAGTTAAAAACATAAAATCAAGATTGTGCTTAATAATAAAATCATTGATTAAAAATGATTTTCCTGCCAAAGACCTGACGTTTAGTAGGGCAAATGTCAGTGTGTTGAAATAATTAGCTGTCTCATTTTTTGGGATAGACTGTGGCTGACAAAGAATGGATGCTAAATTGACTGTTTGCAATTAAGTGGTCTATTATTGATTCTAACTGGAATGATAGAGCTGGTCTGTAGGCTAGCAGAGTTATTTGAGCAGTCAGACAAGAGGGGCCTGAAGGGGGCGCTCTTGAAGAAAACAGAGATATGGGTTGATTTGTAGAGGAAGAAGAGCTTGACTGGGGCATGAGCAAGGAGGTAAGCTTCTTGTCGGAACGCGTAGCTCCTATGGCGCCATTTTGATGCTAACAAGCCATCACCTCCCGTTAGCATTCCATTGACTGCCATGAATTTTGACGTCACTTTGACAGAGAATAACTTCACATCTGAAATGTTTAAAGACTTTATTTGTCCATTGTTTATTTCTAAAGGAACACGACAATGTATAAAAGGCTCCATTACCTTGTACCTCACGTTATGGCTCCATAGCAGGCATTTTTATAAAAATAGGCTAACGATTGTGTCATAACCACGCGACTTACTGTCGCACAGTAGAGGAATTACCGTATAGTACAGGAGAAGCTTGCAGGCAGTTTCGACTTAAGTTTAATTACTAATGTTAACTATCATGTTAGTGATCAATAATTAGCCTGTGCCTATGTTATCTCCTTACATATACCTACGCTCTCCGTCTCTGCTAGATTGGGAATGATTGAGATTTCTCTTGGCACAGCTACCAGAAGACTTCCAACTTTCAGACAGGTTGCTACGTCACATCTACGTCTTCAAGCTCAGTTGGAGGCTGCTCAGTAACGCTCAGCCATCACCGGAAAAGAGCTTCTAATATCCTTCACTGGTCTCCGTCCACAGCAGTGGGATCTGTTGGTCCATTTTATATATGTCAATGGGCATGAGGCATCCGCCCATTGGAGAGCGTGACTGGGAAGTGCGCTTTTGCACATGTCCACAAAATGTAAAGGGAGGGGGGTGGGATGAAGCAGGGTTTTCCAGCATGTTTCTGTATTTGGTTGTTTATTTGGTTGTGTTGTCTACATTAGGTTCTCAACTATCTGTTAAGTCGCTATCGCCGAATGACGTAACCAAATGGCAGAGGTGGAAAGAGTACTAGAATATTGTACTCACCTATAGGTCCGAAACTTCCAAGCTCGTAACATTTTTTTCTGCTCGTATTGTACTCAAGTAAAAGTAAAAATTACTTAATAAAGGGGGGGAGGCGTCACCGCTATCGATTAAAAGAACTTAAGTAAAAGTAAAATTCCAGATTTTTATTTATTAAGTACACACAAACATGACTTTTGTTACAGTAACTTAAGTCTCAGGAAGGAACTTGTTTTGGTGGAACATTTGCACCCCGCAAAAGAAAACGTCACATACAATATTAAGTTAAGTTAACTGTGGACATAACACAGTAACGTGAGCTGTTTAAATTAGCTGATACATGGTTAAACCTCATTGGCTCTTACAAGTGTATCACCATGTGTACTCCTCCACAGCAAGCCCACCAATCAGTCCCAAAACCTCCCAGTTAGAGAGGAAATGACCTGAACTTATTCTTTGTAAATCTTTACAGTCATTCCCTGAAAGAACCAAGCAGACCTGACTTGTTGCACCATCCACATTTTCCTTACAACTTGCCATTTTCAGCGTGTAACGTTGCTCAGTGGTTCCAGTTAATGTTGCTCCATGTGAGCAAACTTAAAGATAGCGGGATGTGAGGGACATCCGACGTAATTTCCAGCAGCACCAGAAACTATCCCGTAAATGAACCGTCGTCGATATAGACTTCTACTATTATTAACCCTATCTGAAAATCATTACAACCATTTGCAGCTATTTTAACTACAACCCTCTGTAGAAAATGAAGCTACAAGCTGTTGTCCAAAAAGATTAACAAGGCTGTAGTATGACCTGTAAACTCAAACAAACTAAATGAAAAACAGTATTCAATTCAGGAAGTCTAATCAATTTCAGCATCTACTGTATGAGTGAGCATGAAGATTTACAACAAAACTATCCTGAGATGTAGTTTTTCTAGTTGGCAAGATGGTGTATTAATTCTGTTAACCACTGAAAACATTTGCAAGTACATTGGAAGCTTTGTCTCACTGAGATTGTTGCATGTTTTGTGTTGACAGTTAATTTCCCAGAATGACATCACTGGGTTATGCCGTAATAATGTCAGTGGCCGTGCGCCTGTCAATCACAACAAAGCCTTTTAAGAGGTGATTTTAATGATCATTATGCTTGTTTGTGTCAATTTCAATTCAGTGTCTAATTATTGTGTTCTCCCTCTGCTATAGGATGTCAGGAAACCGGTCTCTGTGGGTTTCCACTCCTGCAGATCCTTTACAAAATTGCCCACTGAACTCATCTGCTCCACCCTGGGAGGCTCCATCCTTCACTGTGGCTGCCCGCTGCCGTGTAGCAGCCACCCTGGTGCTGTTTGTCTTCGCCGCTTGCAGTAACCTGTCAGTCCTGATCAGTGTGTGCTGGGGGCGGGGTTATCGTCTGGCAGCACACCTCCGCCCACTCATCGCCAGTTTAGCATCAGCTGATCTGGTGATGACTTTTGTGGTCATGCCACTGGATGCCATTTGGAATATTACAGTGCAGTGGTATGCTGGGGATATGATGTGTAAGCTGCTGTGTTTTCTCAAGCTATTTGCCATGCACTCAGCAGCATTCATACTGGTGGTGGTAAGTCTGGACCGCTATCGGGCCATCCTTCATCCTCTGGATTCGCTCGATGCTGGGCTCAGGAACAGACGCATGCTTCTAGTGGCCTGGACTCTGAGCCTGCTGCTGGCATCTCCACAGGTACAGTAGGTTCTAGGTTACACACTGAGCCTTAAGGCCTCTATCATTTCTATCAGCTGGTGCTGAGTCTAAAGCCCTATTCGCACAGGACTAGTTTTACCTGGGGACCTCTAGTAATTTGTAATAATTGCAGAAGTTGTCTGTCTGTGTCAGATACACCACAAATTAACGACCATATTTTGCCATCTCTGTGATTAGGGGTTGGATTGGCTGTGTTGGCAATTATACATGAAAGTTTTGACAGAGCCTCTAACATCAAATATGGGGGATAATCAGTAAATTTCAGTAAAATACAGTCTTTGCTTATCCCGTGCGGACGCACAGCATGTAGGGAGGGGGGGTTGGGGGGTGGGATTTGGGTGGGATTAAATGACCCTGGTATGAGGTCCCCTGGTAATGCTAGTCCCGTGCAAACAGGGCTTAAGCACATATGAATAATTGGACTTGTGGTTCCACTAACATTAGATTCCAGATGAGCTCATGATTGTGAGTGGACTATCAGACAGTACTACAGATTGGACACTTGTTTTTTCACCTGTTAATCATGTTGAAAGGTTAGAAGCAGTTAGTCTGACGTTACACACTATTTCATCCAACCTGGTTGAATGCAACTAACATTCTTTAGAGTCAAACTGTGTATGAGCCTTAAAATGAACTGAACAGTTATTTAGATCAGTGTTTTTCAACCTTTTTTGAACCACGGCACATTTTTTACATTAAAAAAATCCCGCGGCACACCACCAACCAAAAATGTTACAAAATGACACATGGTAGCCTATAAGATCAGAATCAGCATTTTTCCTTTTTAAAAATGTATCCATGGCTGTTGCAGGCTTACATCCTGTCACTGCCACCAGGGGGCAGTAATTCTATTGTCTTAAATCAACAAGGTCATTATTGCGCTATACTACCACCTACTGACACAGAATAGTATTTAATTTCTCTGCCAGTCATCACATTGCAGTCACAGATGCGAAAAATGGGCAAATTATTTGCAGTAACTCAATAAAAAATATTTGTTGAACCAATTAAGTAAAATCGGATAATTTCCCACAGCACACAGGACGATCTTTTCAACCACTAGTGTGCCGCGGCACAGTGGTTGAAAATCACTGATTTAGATGTACAATGCTACCTCTTCATTTAGGAAGACGGCTTGCAATCTACAACCATGCATAACGTCAACTTGTGACCAAACTACGCTTTGCGTACTCTAGTTTATTCACTCTAAACCAGTTGATGGAAATAGTTCTAATTTGCATATTCTTTTTTTTTTCTTTTTTGCGACATTTTAAAAAATCGCTTAAAATTCACTTGACAATTAGATGGAAACATGACTAGTGACAGGACTTTCATCTAACACACACCTCAATTAAGGACAGTTTTTGGAGCTTGTCTTCGGAGCGTGTGAACAAAATCGTCTTTGTGTCTTTGTGTCTTTGTGTAATCGTGTCTTCAGTTCAGCTTCATGGCTGGGCCAGGTTTACAGATAACTGTTGTTTTAGTGTAACAGCAATAACTGTATGTCAACATGAGGCAATGTTACATGATAATATTAGTATTCTTATTATGCTATTATTGGCTGTGTTAAACTAACCACAATGCTGACGAAAAAACAATTACTGTGCATGTGCATGTAATCTGGCTACTAACACGTCTGAAAAATTCAGCTAAAGTAACTTAGTTTTAGCATGGACATATAGGTTAAAGAATACATTTAGCTATTGTTGAAATATCCAGTAAATTAATGTAAATATTTATCAAACACTTTAATGAATACAAAGAAGATCAAATAAATAAATACACAATGAAATATATCCATCTAACTCAATCAATATACAATTATTTGTTCTGTTGTCAAAAAATCCCATTACAAATTAATACCCACAATCTCTCAGTCTGTCTCTCAATAGAAGAGACTTTCTTACTCTGTCTGTGGATCTCAGTCCAAAGCCCATTGGTTCTTACTGAAGAGATATACTTTTACAAACACCTCACAAATACATAGTTTTAAAAAGACAGTAATTTCCTAAAACAACGGGTCACTATTTTTTCCCAGACATTACTAACAGGAGGAAATAGTGCATTTGTTGGGACTA
Organism: Zingel zingel; assembly: GCA_023566125.1. Classification (NCBI taxonomy): domain Eukaryota; kingdom Metazoa; phylum Chordata; class Actinopteri; order Perciformes; family Percidae; genus Zingel; species Zingel zingel. The sequence continues at coordinate 23,574,964 of CM042330.1, forward strand.
CTTTCAGACTACTTTCTAGTGAGTATTTGTGGCAGCAAGATGGTGTAATCTCGAGACACTTTACAGCTAGAGTAGGTCTAGACCACACTCTATAATTTACAAAGACCCAACAATTCCAGAAATTCCCCCAGGAGCAAGCATTTAGTGCAACAGTGGTGAGGAAAAACTTCCTTTTAGAGAGAAACCTGGGACAGACCCAGGCTCTTGGTGGGCGGTTGAAAGACTGACTAGCCCTGTTTGACATGCTAGCTAACGTTAGCTAAAATTACCTCGTGGTAGCTGTGGTTAGATTTTTGTAGTATGCAGTTCGCGACTACAAATACAAAAATCGATCTGCTTGTTCAGGTACACATTCAGCCAGTTGGAACAGAAGAACACACCCGAGTAGGCCTGTTTAGTAAGCTGTACGTGATGGCCTCATTCCTACAGTTATAAAATGCAATTCAATGTGGAAGTAATCCAAGTATTCAGAATACGTTACTCAGATTGAGTAATGTAACGGAATACGTTAAAAATTACATTTTTGGGCATGTATTCTGTATTCTGTAATGGAATACATTTTGAAAGTATCCTTCCCAACACTGGGCATAGCAGGGCGCTGTAGGACGCCTAGCAGGACCATGGCGACAGCTGTAATAAGGTACTATGAGCTCTTCAATATATGATGGTGCTTGACCATTTAGAACTTTGTAGGTCAGGAGAAGGATTTTGAATTCAATCCTGGATTTTACAGGAAGCCAATGCAGAGAAGCTAATACAGGAGAAATATGATCTCTTTTCTTAGTTCTTGTCAGAACATGCGCTGCAGCATTCCGGATCAGCTGGAGAGTCTTAGGGACTTATTTGAGCAACCTGATAGTAAGGAATTACAGTAGTCCAACCTGAAATTAACAAATGCATGGACTAGTTTTTCAGCATCGTGTTGAGACAGGGAGTTCCTAATTTTGGCAATGTTATGAAGGTGAAAAAAAGTTGTTCTTGAGGTTTGTTTTAAGTGGGCGTTAAAGGATCAAAAATAACTCCTAGATTTCTGACAGTAGTGCTGGAGGCCAGGGAAATGCCATCCAGGCTAGCTATATCTTTTGATAATGAGGTTCAGAGGTGTTTAGGGCCCAGCACAATAACCTTGGTAATGAAGGAATATGTCACTCAGTGCATCAACAGTGTGGCTCATTGATGTGATTTTAACATCAATGGAGTGCTATGGCACAGAGGAATAATATATATCAAGCTTTGGGTACACACTTTTAGCAGGATACATTCATTGTTGATTTGCTCTTCATATACTCTATGTTGACAACTAGAAATATAAAATATAAACTCATAATACCTAAACTGTACCTTATTAGCAATTACTGCATTATAATTGGAATCAAGTACTGTCATCTCCTGTCGCCTGTCAGTGACCACTGATGTGGTTAGTAATTCTCTTCCTCACACTACTGCTGTGTTCCTTCTCTGACATCACTTTTATCAACACTGTGTTCACCCACAGCACTGCCATGAACAACCATTTAATGCACACTAGTTCAGCTCAAGTGGAACCACTGTTAACCCCAGCATCTTGCTGAGGTTAAGTCATAGTTCAACAAACAGCTCACTTTAGCTTCATCACCTTTCAGGGTTTTACTTACCATTAAGCCATTTTGGGCACCACCTAAGACGAATAAACGTAAAAATCAATGTGTGCATCAAAGCTACCTATATTACTTTTCTCAGATCTGATGATTGTAGTTGAACTTCTTTAGCAAGTTATATCCTCAAGCTTTTTGAGTGTTATTTATTTATCATCAACTCTAGCTTTTCCAATGTTTTATGATGTATATTTAGATATGGTAATAATGGTCTAAAATTATGAGAAATAACATTTTCTTGAAGGAGGACCCCTTTCCGTCTTCCCCAAACAGGAAAAACACTGCCTTTTACATCTGGACTCTAGAACATTCAACGACTAATATTGGCCTCAATGTTAGTCTTTTACATGGTATAAGTGGTACACCCTAAGGTGCATTAAAAGGACTACACACTGCTACACTGTTTGTGCTGCACCGCTGTGTTTTTCTGTGACTACATGGAATTTACTCCTCATCTCTTTACACTCCTCAGCTGTTCATCTTTCGGGCCATTAAAGCTGATGGAGTGGACTTCACTCAGTGTGTCACCCATGGAAGTTTCCGGTATCTCTGGCAGGAGACGGCATACAACATGTTTCACTTTGTGACACTGTATGTCTTCCCCCTACTTGTCATGACTTTCTGCTACACCTGCATCCTCACCAAGATCAATCGGCAAATGCACAAGAGCAAAGGTGTGTGACTCTCTAAAGACATTAAACGTCTAGCTAATTAAAAGTAACGAAGTAACGAACCACATTAAGTCTCATCAATGTAACAAAGTCGTTTTTTATGTACTTTTAGAATTTTGAGTATTTAAAAAATAAGGATTATACTTTGAAAATATCATGATAACTGATGTGTGAATGGAGACAAAGAAAGGAGATAAATCGGAAGCTGCAGCAGAAAAGCTGCAGGAGCTTCATATTCAGAGAGCTGACACTCTGTGCTACATGTTGACCTTCACTGGTGGAGTGTCAGGAGGGCGAGCAGTTTGTGAACTGTACAAACACAATGCAACAAAATTAAGTATGAAATCATTATGGGTTATAAATAAGGTTAGCATCATTGTTAAAAAATAAATTACATTACATTTAACTTAATTGCTGATTTAATGCACCACGTTGCAAAGCATGCTAAGTTATATGAATGTTTGTATCTGCAGCCACTGTGAAGTTTATATTGTATTTACATCCCTGTGTTGGATGCCTGAGTGATGCTTTATTCTGCTGTTATAGAATTAACAGACGAGCATTCAGACGATCCCACAGGTTAGAGACAAACCTCCAGGTTAGTTAAAACAAACTTGTTTAGAATAGAAAAAGAAGGCAAACAGTAAAATGAGGACCCAAACATCCAACATAGTTTAAAGACCCACTTCCTGCTTCAGTTTAGATTTATCCGAAGGACGGTTTTCCTTTGCAATGAGGGATTATCACTGACATTTCTGGTGCAGTGACACTAACTGTTGATAAGCAGGACCAGAAACAAATAATGGATTGAAGTCTTTAAATCTAGTCTAATAAATAATAAACAAGTTAGCTAATTTAGAACAGAATAAGGACTGTTAAAATAAATTCAATAAAAAATAAACTTTCTTTATATTCTGTGACATTATCTCTTGAGCAGACAAGACTTGAGGCCTATATAGTCACACCAGAATGTCGTTCTTGTGGTGCTAGGAGCTTGGTAAAATAATAACTACTCACAGGGATAGTTGGTGAACTACTGTAGCTGATATATGACAAGCCATTTGAACATTTATTCCATATTCTTAATATCATAATTCAGGATAATTCAGGATAAAAAAAAGTTTTTGGACTTTACTAGTCAACGTGTGTGGTACAAAATGTCTAGCCAAAATACGCAAAAGTTAACTAACCCTAAAAAGAGGCTTCAACATGCTAACTAGTAAATATGTTTGCCTTCACTAGTGAATGTTGGCTCTCACTAGTTAACTAGTACAGAGAGATGTAGCTCCCAAGTAAACTAGTATCCTGAATTCATGTATACTAGTAAACAAGTCAGAGCTTTTGCAGCTCATAAGTTAACTAGTAGGACTTTAAGTGTTACTTGTTCCACTAGTGCGTCAAACAGCTGGCTAGTTTGGACTTTGGTGCTACTAGTAAACTACCCAGCGTCACTAGTAAGGCTTCTGCTAAAACTAGTTGCTGTTCCACTAGTTGCTGAAATAAAAGTGACCTGTAAAAGAGTTTGTTCAACTAGTACAACAAAATATCCAACTAGTACGAACAAGTGTCCAACTAGTACTGACAAAGAGCCAACTAGTGGAGGAACCTGACGCCTGATATCAAGGATATGGAATATTTGACAAGCCATCTGCTAACATGCTAGTAAGACAGGAACATGCTAGTTCTAGTCAGTCACAATAGCTCTCTACGCTTTGAACTCAACAGTGCAAATTCAATTCTTGCGTTGAAATCAAATTTTAAATCCTACATTTTTAGCACAGAGGTTGTAAAGGATATACACAGGTGACTAGGGTGTGGCTGATGACTTGAGTTAGTTTTGTTGTAGTGGTACCTTATACCCAGCAGTAGGAATACCTAGAACAGTCATGGAATTATGGTGCGTTTCATTTGAACTGGGGAGTCGGAATTTAAGAGTTCTAAGTCAGACATTTCATCTGGAGCACCCCCTGAAGTCGGATTTCCGACCAGGAAAATCAGAGAACCTCACAGTACCCCAAGCAAAGCCGACCTTAAAATCCAACATGGCTGCTCCGTGCACCAACAGTAGTGAAAGCTGTAGTAAGATACAGTTTATTAGCACTTCTGTTTTAGTTGTGCCTCATTAAACCGCAGTGCACACAGTACTGTCCAACTATCTGTGGACATGTTCCCACAGTGTTTATGTGCACAAAATACAGTGTAATGCGTTGTTATCAACTGGCATTGCTAACTATTGTTAGCAATGCTAATGTTAGTATACTAATCTGGCTAGAGCTAACCCCACTGTAAAATAACGGTTATTCCGACTTGTGCGATCAACTCAGGTGTGACATCATTCCCAGCTCTGGCTTCTGACTTCCAAGGTAAATGGAACGCAGCATCAGTACTATGGATAGCACTTATCACAGGTCACTTTCAAATAAAGTGGTTTAGATCATCTGGATAAAACTGTTGGTTTGTTTGCATCCTGATTATCTGACTGCTCGTGTTTCTTGACCTGTCAGACCCTTTAGTGATACAGTGTTATCATAACTGATATGAAATGATGGACAAAACTATTAATACAAGACCAAAAGAGGTATAAACTGGAGTTATCCTTTAATGCTCTGTAACTGGCTTTACATTATACTCCCCTCCAGCTATAAGGGGTATTTAAAACAGTGTTTTGAACACAGCAAATATGAAGTTATTGGGGAAAGTCGGGGCCTATACTGTTGATTTTTAAACAACTGTGTAAAACAGTCATGCCCTGGCATTGATAAATGTACCAGTTTCTTGTTTTATACAGTATGTGATGCTCCAGCAAACACATGAAACAACAGCTGACATTTTCACAATAAAACAACTTAAGTACTAGCATTTAAAGTTATTATGGCAGTCAGCAATGCATCCCTTCCAACCCCTAAATCTCTAAAATAGATCATCCCCATCACAAAATTAAGCTGTTGAATTGGTTATTACCTATTTGCTTACATTTATGGAATGTATACTTTCCTATATTTGAGCTTTTGAACATGCTGTGTTTCTGCAGATGGTGAACACTGCCTCAGACGCAATGGAACAGACAAGATACCCAAAGCCCGGATTAAGACCCTCAAGATGACCATTGTGATTGTTAGCTCCTTTGTCATCTGTTGGACACCCTACTACCTTCTAGGGATCTGGTACTGGTTCCAACCAGGCATGATCCAGCACACACCTGAGTATGTGCACCACATACTGTTTATCTTTGGTAACCTGAACACATGCTGTGACCCAGTCATCTACAGCTTCTACACAGCGTCTTTTCGGGCCGACCTCGCTGACGTGGTAGCGTGCTGCCGCGGTCGCCGAATCAACAATGCCTCACCTCGCTCCGTGGATCGTCTTTCTGGTGGAAGTGCTCGAGCTCCAGTGGAGCTGGAGTCTGATCTAAGCTCAAACCAGCATAGTGGGAACCCTGCTTAAACCGTGGTGATCTGACTCTCAGGATTTAACCAATGTCCTTAGTGAAGGTATCAGCTGTTTGATGCTCATCCATGTCTACAATACTGGAAGGTGAACAACTTGGCTTTTCTCTCTAGGACTGTGTGAGCCGTAGAAGTATGATTATCTCTGCTTCTCTTCATTGATGTCAGATTATCGACCAACCCTTTGTAGGCTGGCTCAGGTTTGCCTTGGACCAACACTTAGTTATGCTGCTATAGGTTTAGATTGCCGGGGTACTTATGACACACTGATCTCTTCTCTCCTCCTCTCTCTCTATTTGTGTGCATTCATGTCTCATTAATGCATGTTAACTTAGCTTCTTCCCCGGAGTCCATGTGCATTTTCACCTCACAGATTTCCTTGGATTGTGGTGGCACCTGGATCGTGGCTGCAGCTGTTGTTGTAGTCCTGCTCGGTGCCCACTGCTGCTATTGTATCATTATTGTAATGCTGTGCATCTCTCTTTTTTCTCTGTCTCTCTTGCTCACTCTCTCTTTCTCAATTCAATTTAATTCGAAGGGGCTTTATTGGCATGAAAGTTTTAATAACAATGTTGCTAAAGCATCAAAATACAGTTTGTCCAAATATTTGGACAGTACCCTACACAATAAAACAGTAATATGAACATTAACACAATCAATCAGTCATCAATTTTATCTGCCACATGAACTCGTACAAGGTACAATTCCAGTAAAAAGTTATCCCATCAGCTCCTTCAACTTGTGCATGATTCATCATATAGTATATATACAAAGTTGCTGTCAGATCGGCACACAGAATAGGGTCACTTGGTTGACTGGCACTGGCACTCTAGGATCCAGCCAAGTCTTAGCCAAAGGACACCAGAGCTCCAGACATCCCACTGAAAACCGACACAGGCACTGAGTCAACCCAGCTCACTGTCTGACGCCTGCACAATGACTAGCAGGACGCCCATCAGAGAAGTCAGTTGTAAATTCCTCCACGCTTGACTCGGTAGCCCCTCTGATATAGAGATGGAGATGGACACAGTGATGGTCTTGCAGGTCCACGTAGTCGGGATCATAGCCATAGGTCGTAGCTGATAGCCATCTCCACCTCTGTGTTTACTCTGATGTTTGCATTTGAAAACTTGAGCCCGCTGGCTAGCTTGCCCAGGCAATCAGATACAGCAGGAGGCTAGCAGAAGGTTAGCAGGAGACTGGTGAGTTGATTTCCCGATCCTGACGAGGGCCTCAAAACCACATGCCATCACTGTTGAACATCAACCACATAAAGCACAACTAATATTTGTAAAATAGACAATTCAGCTGATGGAGAGGCGACTAGAGAGGTCTGTGCCTTACAGAACTATACATTAACAAGATAACAACAACACAACATTTTTATCTCTGACAGTACAGAGATATTCTGTCTTTTAGGGCTAGATAACAATCTAGTCTACTTTAGCTTTTAGTTTGTTCTTTCCAATGTTTCAGATATATTTCTTTATATTGTCTTATAGGTTGCTTTACTCTGATTGGTGTTTGGAAAACAGTGTTGTTGTGAGACTGGTCACAGTGTGCCTGAGTGGGGGCAGCTAGCCTCAGTAAAAACTGATATAGGAGAATCTTTTCTGGGCTCAGCTCTTGAAGGGCTTTGGAGTGGAGTGTGTCTTGGGTGGCTGGATTTCATGTGGTTAAAATGTTCTCTTTTGAATGCAAATTATTAGTAGATATCTGCCTAATTCTGCTCATCATGCATTTGTTGGGTGTGTTTCTGGGTATGGGTAAATGTATCTGCAGAATTCTGCAAGGAAAGATTATGTTGGATGTTTGTCCCAACAGGTATAGCTCTGATGACTGAGTGGACCCCATACTTCACTACCATACAGCGCAATGGACTGCATGACACAAATATTTCAAGCCAGATTTTAATTGGAATTTTTAAATAATAAAATGTTCTCTTAATTGCATTTAGAGCTGTTTCGGCTTTCACTGCCATGTTGAAACTCCCTGATGCTTTCATGGCCAAGGTAGGTAAAACTCATGCTTTCTTCAATGATATTATTTATGTTAAATTGTTAGTTTTCTTCATATGTACTACGTATTTTTCTACGATGTCCAGCTGTTGTCCTTTTTCAGTAGGAGACAATAGAAGAGGTCAAAGCATAGAACTTCACCTCTCTATCTCAAATGGAGAGGCTAGGAGCAATACATTAATCTAACTCAACAGCAAGCTCATTTAAATACACATTAAATAAAGTCTGACTTAAATTTCAACCCTGCCGAACACCTCTTCTCTGGGTGAAGAATTTTAGTTTGCCTCCAATTTTAACAGCACACATATTTTCCAAATACGTTGATTTAATCAGATAATATATTTTGCCCCCTATACCACAGTGTAAACGTCTGTAATAAAGCCCTTCATGCCAAATAGATGTCAATGTTCTTGAAGAAAATCTAGTATTCTTTTATTTAGAATATTAAAATATTTAATCAGAATTTAACAATTTTCCTAGACAGCTGCTGGCACATATGTCACAACTTTAAAATTGCACCCTGCATCTCTGGGGAGTATGCATTTAAACATTTCATTTTAAATGCTGTCTGGACTACAAGCTTTCCTCAGCTGGAGAGATTTTGTCTGTGTGGTCAATTCTTTCCAAGTAATTGGGAAATCAAGTGTTTTTTGGTATTTTTCTTTTTTTCTTTTAATGTCTGAAGTTCTTGAATAATACATTGATCTAAATTAATTAGTTATTGGTATGTCTATGTAAAGATTTTAAAAATGTGTTCCCAAGATGTTACCATTTTGGATGGGTAATGTCTGTAGTTTGAACTGAACTGAATTGAACTCCAATATCCAATCAATATATTCAAATTTAATGTTGGAATAATTTAGCTTTTTGTTCCTAATTGTACATTGCTGTACATCAGGTTTAATTCCTGTTCGTCCATTCAGATCTCCAGTTAGAAGAAGAAATACAGTGCCTTGCGAAAGTATTCGGCCCCCTTGAACTTTTCGACCTTTTGCCACATTTCAGGCTTCAAACATAAAGATATAAAACTGTAATTTTTTGTGAAGAATCAACAACAAGTGGGACACAATCATAAAGTGGAACGAAATTTATTGGATATTTCAAACTTTTTTAACAGATAAAAAACTGAAAAATTGGGCGTGCAAAATTATTCAGCCCCTTTACTTTCAGTGCAGCAAACTCTCTCCAGAAGTTCAGTGAGGATCTCTGAATGATCCAATGTTGACCTAAATGACTAATGATGAAAAATAGAATCCACCTGTGTGTAATCAAGTCTCCGTATAAATGCACCTGCTCTGTGATAGTCTCAGAGGTCCGTTTAAAGAGCAGAGAGCATCATGAAGAACAAGGAACACACCAGGCAGGTCCCAAATACTGTTGTGGAGAAGTTTAAAGCCGGATTTGGATACAAAAAGATTTCCCGAGCTTTAAACATCCCAAGGAGCACTGTGCAAGTGATAATATTGAAATGGAAGGAGTATCAGACCACTGCAAATCTACGAAGACCCGGCCGTCCCTCTAAACTTTCAGCTCATACAAGGAGAAGACTGATCAGAGATGCAGCCAAGAGGCCCATGATCACTCTGGATGAACTGCAGAGATCTACAGCTGAGGTGGGAGACTTTGTCCATAGGACAACAATCAGTCGTATACTGCACAAATCTGGCCTTTATGGAAGAGTGGCAAGAAGAAAGCCATTTTTTAAAGATCTCCATAAAAAGTGTTGTTTAAAGTTTGCCACAAGCCGCCTGGGAGACACACCAAACATGTGGAAGAAGGTGCTCTGGTCAGATGAAACCAAAATCAAACTTTTTGGCAATAATGCAAAACGTTATGTTTGGCGTAAAAGCAACACAGCTCATCACCCTGAACACACCATCCCCACTGTCAAACATGGTGGTGGCAGCATCATGGTTTGGGCCTGCTTTTCTTCAGCAGGGACAGGGAAGATGGTTAAAATTGATGGGAAGATGGATGGAGCCAAATACAGGACCATTCTGGAAGAAAACCTGATGGAGTCTGCAAAAGACCTGAGACTGGGACGGAGATTTTTCTTCCAACAAGACAATGATCCAAAACATAAAGCAAAATCTACAATGGAATGGTTCACAAATAAACATATCCAGGTGTTAGAATGGCCAAGTCAAAGTCCAGACCTGAATCCAATCGAGAATCTGTGGAAAGAACTGAAAACTGCTATTCACAAACGCTCTCCATCCAACCTCACTGAGCTCCAGCTGTTTTGTAAGGAGGAATGGGCAAAAATGTCAGTCTCTCGATGTGCAAAACTGATAGAGACATACCCCAAGCGACTTACAGCTGTAATCGCAGCAAAAGGTGGCACTACAAAGTATTAACTTAAGGGGGCTGAATCATTTTGCACGCCCAATTTTTCAGTTTTTTATCTGTTAAAACAGTTTGAAATATCCAATAAATTTCGTTCCACTTTATGATTGTGTCCCACTTGTTGTTGATTCTTCACAAAAAAATACAGTTTTATATCTTTATGTTTGAAACCTGAAATCTGGCAAAAGGTCGAAAAGTTCAAGGGGGCCGAATACTTTCGCAAGGCACTGTATGTGGAGGGGCATTAAGGGTTCCTGAAGGTCTCCCTTTTCAACAGCTTCATTGCCTGGCCAGTAGTGTTGCAGCGTTTCAACAGCACTTTCTTACCAGGAAAAATCTTTTTTGTGTCAGCAAACAGTACCACTTGTGGGGCTTGTTCTTCAGGCTGAGTGGAGGGAAGCTGGGATGGGCAGAGCTGGCGGTTGGCAGATAGCTGTGTGGGTGAATCAGGAGGTGCCAGGGTGTTGTTGGGCTGGGTGCCTAGCAGAGACGGTAGGAAAGAGACAGTAGTATTTGATGGTGAGCAGAGGGTCATCCTTGTCAAGATCCTTGTCAGTCTTTACAGATCTCTCTGTGTGTCTCTCTCACACTCTCGCTCTCAGTCTCTTTCTCCCCAACTGGTCAAAGCAGATGGCCGCCAACCAAGAGTCAGGGTCTGTCCGAGGTTTCTGCCTGTTAAAAAGACGTTTTGCCATCGCAGCAAATGCTTGCTCTTGGGGGAATTGTTGGATCTCTGTAAATTATGTGGAGATAGGTCTGGCAATGCGTGACTATTATTCTGTAAAATAGGGTGTGGTCTAGACCTACTCTATCTAAAAAGTGTCTTGATATCACTTCTGGTATGATTTGACACATGCGGTATATGGTATACATTAAATTGAATTGAATTAATCTGTCAGCAAGACATATCCTGTTATGTATGCAATTATATGATCAACATAAGTGCAACTTATGTGAATGTATATGTAACTTATATGTAACAATGTACTGCATGTTACTGTACCAACATTATTATTCTCTAAATTCAAACAGGTGTGATGTGAAGTATCAATCTCATATATGCTCAATAAAAGTCTTCTGGACAATATCCATGAAAGTTGTGACAGAATTTCTGTCTTGTGTGTTACAATAGGGTTCTTAATATTATAATAATAATAATGATGGTGTGGTTAAGAATCATATCTATTTATGTTGAACTTTATATATGGTGAAAGATGCAGTGAACAATTCTCTCAGATTATTTGTGTGTTTTATATAAATGATTGCTTAGCTTAGCAGTGCTGGTTAGCTTTCAAAATTATTTGTGATGTTGATAGGCAGCATGAATGAATCAACCATGATATTTGGTTTTATGGAATATGTTTAACTTGCATGATATGACCCTGTTTGAACTAGGAAGTGCAGCATGCTCCTTTAGAGTGTGTGACAGAACAATTGGAACTCAAAGTTCCACTTACTAGCCTTTTCAGAGCTTTCAACTACACCTCAGGAACTTGATCAGTAAATAGATATTTTCGATCTTGCCCAGGTGTCATCACATCACCTACTGTATGTTACGACTGTGGTATAGTGTGTGTGTGTGTGTGTGTGTGTGTGTGTGTGTGTGTGTGTGTGTGTCTCTCTACATGCAAATAGGTGTGTTCCGGGATGAGGCTGCCATTAGGCCGGTTACACACTGGATGCGTCGCACGAGTGTGGCGTTTCTGTTGCGTCTCTGAAGCGTGGCGGCTGCGTGGATTTTTCTGTGTCCTACTCACCAGAAGCGTGTCTGACGCGGCGCTGCTCCTGCTGCTAGGTACAGGGAGGGCTGATCTCGGGACATAGCGCAGACAGATTCAAACTCAGAAAAATGGGTAAGTGGGCTGTCTGTTTATAGCAATTTTGTGTCGTTGTAAAGAGCCGATATAGCCTATCTGATGTTGGACCGTCACTCAGAACACACACTGTTATTGTAGCCTATCCTACCCTTTATATATAGGCTACATACATATGTTACTATGGAAAATTAAAACGGTATTTCTTCTTTTTCAGTTGGAGTTGTTGACAGAAGAAAAGCCGTTGCAGCCCTTCTTCTGTTAAGAATTCCCCGGAGGGGAGAGAGTTGTTAAACATGAATATATAGCCTACTGATTTGATTAAAGCAAGACAACGTCGGCAGTATTGACTGCAAAATATTTTACAGAATATTTCGTTCTGTATGACAGGTGCTATATTTTCAAATAGGCTATAGCACCTGTCATCTCTCTGAAATTTGTTATTACATTTATATCTACATTGATGTCAAAACCTAGAGACTTTCAAACATCAAGATGTCATTTATTAATATGCCTTTGTGTCTAAATGACATATAAACATATTTTCCTATTCTATTTTGCCTGGAAACGCTTCCAACACGCTCGCGTCTCGAGTGAAAAATAGGCATCGGTTCTATTTCTAGCAGGCAGTGTAAGCTCTAATCTGATAACATGGGAGCCGAAATAAAAACGGACACGCCACGCGGCTGACACGCTCGCGCGGCACATCCAGTGTGTAACTGGTAATTGCAGGTAATTGGCTCGTCTCAGAAATGTATTATACTACCAGTGTATACCTCTTAAGATGTATCATCTTATCGCAATGACAAATCAAACAACAAAAACAACAACAACAAACAAACTAAATAACTATGAAAGAGAGAAAAGAAAATAGTACAACCTTAGACTAGACACAATCAAACAAACAATGATCAATCTGGTAGTATCTCCGGATATAAAGTAAATACTTCAAAATCATCACTAATGCTGCATAACGGAAATGAAAGACAACATATAAACCAATACTTATTTACTTTCAAGCTTTCATCTAATTTGACATATTTCGGCATCAAAATACCACCTCATTTAGAAATTATAGCACAAACATACTATGAAGTAATAATAAACTCAGTACATAAATCTATAGAAAGGTGAATGCCCTAATCTATATCCATGATAGGAAGAATAAATATAGTAAAAATGAACATATTGCCTATGATGTTCTATTTTTCTTCTGGAGATGCTACGTTTTGGATGGACATAGAGTCAGGCTCCTTAAAGGCACACTATGCAAGATTTGTACCTTAATATTACAGCTTTGAAGTCATTTTGATGGTAAACAAACTCGTAGTAAGGCGAATCATCCCGATAGCAAAGCAGAGGGGACGCTGTTGGCAAAACCAGCAATGCAAATGCCAAATCTCGCAAGAATCATGACTTGCCTTACGGCACGTCACATACATCAACAACATATACAGAAAGAAGCAGCCTCTATGGAAGACACTAGCACGCATTTCAGACGTGAATCATGGTAGAATTGACGAAGAAAATGAAGAAAGCACGGTCGGAAGAGTCAAGGAAAAGAAAACGAGAAACTGACCACGTGAGGAACCGGACAAGAGTCCCACTTCAGAATCAGAATCAGAAAGGGCTTTATTGCCAAGTACGTTGCACATACAAGGAATTTGTCATGGTGCTGTTGGTGCATGTCACACATTCAAATATAAGAAGGATAAAAAAGAATATAAACAATATAAATATAAACATATACACACAGAATGTATTAATAACGTTAAAAATTAAGTAAATAAATAGTAAAATAAGTAAGTTAAATAGTAGTAGAAAGTGGTCAGGCTTTCACTCGTTGGCGAGAGCTAAAACATAACAAAGGTAACATTAACTACAAGTACTCCACAGCGACTCTAGGGGTTGCTGTTTGACAAAAAAGGAAACTGCATAGTATGCCTTTAAAGGTACCATTGCATTTTTACCTGTATTCAGCTAAGCTAAAGTACTTAAGAACACATACTGCTCACCCTATGTTCTTAATATGGTTAATGTATGGTATGAGGTACATGAACTTATTGGACTCTCTGTCACCATTCAGCCCAGTGTGGGGCAATGTTTTATTTAAACCAGGCAATGCAGGACTCCAGATATGGGCAAAGAAAGTAATAAGTAAAGTAGGTGACCTCTTTGAAGAAGTGATTCTAATGACCTTTGAAGAAATTGAAGGTTGGAAGGAAACATTTTTTTTAAGATATCTCCAAGTGAGGAACTTTATTTCTTATGCAAAACCATTCAGTCGGGATTCCTGCACTCTCATTCTTAGAAGAAATTATAACAAACAATTGCAATGAGAGGGGTTTGATTCCATCAATATATAACTGGCTTGCATCTGGCTCTAAAGAAACATCGATAGCTAGACTCAGAAATGGAGGGCGGACTTAAAAGAGGACATTTCAAAAAACGATTGCAAGAAAACTTATGACGCATCTCAGAAAAGGGGTTGTTGGAAATTGTAATCACAATGAAAAATGTATAAAAACATTGTTAAAACAATGATTCATCTCTAAATAGAGAGAGAAACAGTGATGATATTATTAATAACATTGGCAATCTGTTTTAAGATGAGAAACAGAACATTTTTAAATAACAAAAATGATGACGGAGAACGGATATTTAATAGTAACTTATTCCAATCAGAAGCAGCTTTTTTACCAACTTCTTTAGAGACAAAGTAAGTAATTTGACATATAAGGAACAAAGAATTGTTTTAGACAATAAAGATAGTTAAAGGTAATGCATTTGAAAAAAAATGTATACTAGTGAAGTTTGACGTCTTATATCAAGACGAGAAAGCCATCTAACTTTGTGCAATGGTGTGCAAAAAAGAACAACCCAGAATCAATCTGCAGTGTGCCATATTACATTGAGGGGGAGTAGATCTGTTTTAGAGGCATTCTGGTGGACAATGTCAGTCTCTTTTTAACATTTAATGCAAAGCAATGTCTGGAGCTATACAGTACACCAACACTAGAGTTTACCTTTTTTATGACATGATCAATGTGTGGTTTAAGTTTAAAGTCAATCCACACATCTACATTTTCTATATATATTTGTTCTACTTCCTGAAGAGATCTACTGTAATTGCAAGTTAAAACCAAAGAGTTGGATTTGGAATTGGGGTTGCATTGAATAGGCTTTTGTTTTATTGAGCTGTAATTTATCAGCTGACAACCAAGTTTGTAAAATATTAAAATCAGATTGCAGGGTCTCTTGAATTTGTCATACAGAAGCATTTGATGTAAATATATATAATAGTATAATCTGAATATAGTTGTGGACAACAGTAAGAAAAGAGAGTGGGAGTTTAGTAAATAAAAATAGAGTGGTCCTGAAGTAGAACCTTGAGGCACACCTCTCTGCTAAGTAATCAAATCTGATTTAAAACAACACATTACTTTGAAGTTCATTCAACTTACCTTAGCAGGAGTAAAGGTCAAAACCTAGAATGTGAATAGCTTACAAAAACATAATATCCTTGCCCCATACGAGGAATTTTTGCCATCTAAAATGGATAGGAAATTTGAAAACTGGAGGGAATTGGGATTAACCACCATAGGACAATTATTTGATGGGCAAATTTTAAAATCTTTTGAACAAATTGCAGAAGAATTCAATCTCCCAGCTTGTGATTTTGTTCAGGTACTTACAAATACGGCATTATTTAACCAATTATAAAGAATGGGGAAATCTTCGGAAGACACCATCCAACATGGAAATGTTTTTTAAACAAGTAATGGAAAAAAAGATTAAAAAAGGAATTATATCAAGTATATCCAAAACTCTTTAACAGGAATCAACACATAACAATATGGACATAAAGGAACTGGGAGCTGGAAATGAATGTTATCATTCCAGATGAAAAGTGTATAACATAATGTAATCTGACAAATAGTCCATATTGGAGAGAATTTGAGTTAAAGGTTAAGATGAGATACTTCAAAACTCCTCTCCTAATCTCCAAATTCAGCACATCTGCTCACTGTTGGAGGGGTTACGGCCTGGTGACCATACCCACATTTTCTGGGACTGCCCCAAAATTCACAAGTACTGGCAAGGAATTAGAGAAGAGATTAAACAAATAATAGGAATATGTTTACCTTTGTAACCTAGGAAAACCCTGACAAACTTCCGGCAAATTTGAGATTTGCTTTGCAAGTCCGTCTGGCCAAGAGCCCATTCAAGCCCATTTCCAATTTTTCCAAATCGAGGCACCAATCACAACTGTTGAGGCGGGCTTTACACAATGACAGTAGCGCAGCAACGTTGAAGCATCATCTCCTTCATCGCTCTAATTGGTTTTAGGTCTATCCAATTGCACCCAGAGGCATTTGAGCGATGTCCTTTGGAAATGGGCTGTGAATGAACCTTCCCCAGACCCACTCTCAGTTACAACTGAGAAGGATCTGGTGTCAACCAGGCTATTCATAATGGGTATTTTTTTAATAGCCAAGAAGATTATCACAGTTGCCTGGCTGAGGCCCCACCCTCCAACAGTAGAGCAATGGAAAGAAAGGATTACAAATGTCTATCTAATGGAGACAATCACAGAAAGACTTCAGTCATGGACTCTTTTCTAGTCAAATGGTCTCCAATCACACAATTTACCAAGTCTGCGACAAAAATTAGCTTTTAAGAATCGCTTGACAGGTTCTATGTACTAGGGGAAAAGTATCATGGAACTGGACCAGGAGTTAAATGATAACAACTTTGTCATAATTCTGAGGAAAATATTTTGTCATAACCTGTATATGCTTTATATCATTTGTCATAATATGTATTTGCTTTCTGGAATAAAGTGAAGTTAGGGTTAGCCAATAAATATCATGGGTAAATTCTGTGAACTATTTTACAACCTCTTCCCCATTAAAGGACAATTCCGGCGCAAAATGAACCTAGGGGTTATTAACAGATGTGTACCCACTCTGTCGTTCTCTGGGACATGTTTTCATGCTAATCAAATGAGTTTTTAGCTTGAACGATGCTAGTGTGTATCGCCGATTAGCTTACAATGCTAGTATTCGGGGCACAGGGAACGTAAAAACAAATCGCTATTTATACCACTTAAAAGGCTCAAAATATCACCACACTTCAAAGGTAGCATAATGAGAGTCCCTACATGTTAACCGAAGCATTGAGAACTTTGTAAGTGTATAGACAGTTTATTGAAAAGATAGATTATAAAGACACTCGCGTTCATGTTTACATGCCGCCGCCGTCTTGGAAACCAGTCATGACTTACAGCTGGCGATGCAAACTAAAATCAAAAGCAATTTGCTCAATATATCTGAAATAATCGCACTCTGCATAACTTGTCTAGTGTACTTACTCAGTGGACAACTGTCCATCTGGTCCCTCCGGTCTGGGTCGCTAAAAAAGTTTCAAGTCCAGCCCTGTTTATCAGAGAGGGGAAATCTTCAGACTGTACCAAACACTGCGTCTCTTGGGCATTGCGACGCAACAGGTCCCACTCCGTGCAACACAGACACTCCTGTTGGGTGGCCATAGCTTCACAATGTCCGCAGGTACACCGCCAGTTTCCCCAAGTACGAGGCTGTGTTGTGGCATTGACTACCGGTAGCTCTCTCTCTCTCGTAGCCCTTTCACGGAGCTCCCGCAGCTCTTCGTTCAATAAACTGTCTGTACACTTACAAAGTTATCAATGCTTCGGTTAACATTTAGGGACCCTCATTATGCTACCATTGAAGTTTGGTGATATTTTGAGCCTTTTTAGTGGTATAAATAGCGATTTGTTTTTACGTTCCTTGTGCCCTGAATACTAGCGTTGTAAGCTAATCAGCGGTCCGCGTTAGCGTCTTTCAAGCTAAAAACTCATTTGATTAGCATGAAAACATGTCCCAGAGAGCGACAGAGTGGGTACACATCTGTTAATAACCCCTAGGTTCATTTTGCGCCGGAATTGTCTTTTAAGTAGAATCAAAACCAAACAAACTTGATATTCCCATGTTGCTTGGGTGGCCATAACAACACACAAGGAGGGGTAGCAACAAAGCATGGCAGCTCATTGTCCAATAAAATTCCATAGAGGCTGCTTCTTTCTGTATATAAAAAAATGTATATGTAAATGTATGTCTATCAAGGGACTAACAAAAGTAAAATAGATAGAGAGAAATATTAATAGCAAAATGTCTTTATTTGGTTTTAGGCATGTTGGAATGTGATCAAGGAAGGAGAAAAAGTCCAGACATTCAGATAGAGCAGTCTGCAGTCACACAGAGACCAAGCTGTTTGGCCCTAATTCGAGAGTTAAAGAATGCTGCTATCACATGTTAGCAGATACGTTTAGCTCTTCTCTTAAATATTTCTTAGTTTAAACTATCACGCTTTAATAATCATATAAAAAGGTACAATTTTACACCAACTTTTGCTTTACAGTCATGTTTGTTCTGTGTCCATTATCATACACTTTTATCTACATGCAGCTATCAACAGAAACAATACCTTGCTACAAAGAAGAGTAGCTTATGGACACTAAGTACCATCAGGATATTAACTGACAGTAAATATGCAATTTATTAGAAGTTTGTCATATGAGCGCCACAGTTTCTATTGCAAAGTACTGGTGTTGTCTTGTAATTACCTTCACAACTTAAAGACTTACAACAGGGGCCCTCGGGCTAAATAAATAAATAAATAAATAACATTTAAGGGTCAGTTCAAACAAATCACAAAAAGACACATTTTCCCTCTTACCCTTTAGTGTATCTAGACAGTAGAAAGTACAACTGCTGTAGAGTTTTTCAAATATATTTTTAAACGTTTTAAAATTAACCTATGTAACTTTTGCTGAACACAGTGGCCACAAGTGGTAAATTACGGGATACAGTGCTCCAACATAGTGTAACAGAAGCACAAGAAGAGATTAGTCAGTGAACTAACTAAGTAATTCCAGTAGCGCAGCAATCTCTATTTAAAGTTACATACATTTCCACCATGCACTACTGGCCATACCATGCAAAGTAAGACTCACAGCATATGTATAATCAATTAAGAAAAGGTGTGTTTTATTCCTTATGAATTCATTCAAAACAATTCCTATTTCTTTTTTCAAAAGTTAAATAATCCAATTTTAAGCTACAAAGATTCCATTCACTTCCACTGAACCAGGTTGGTGACAGACCTTGGTAACCTTGGTAAATTAACTATGAGGGTTTTTTGTCATTTGCGTGAACTGACATGTTTGTGTGAATGTACCATATAAAAAATAATGTGTAATGTGAAAGCCTTCCACGTCCCAGCTTGGTCTCTGTTTCCAGCTGCAGCTTATCTCCAGTCAATCCTTTATCTCCCAACCTTTTCATTTTGGCCAAAGACCAAGGACAGTACCCCAGTCACAACAGGTTAAAGCTTTAGGTTTTCATTAGGCATCAATACACCAGTGGAAAGCTTAGAGAACAGAGAAGCACTTATAATCATTAAAGCATTGTTTCTCCTTGGTACTAGCAGCCAGTGTCTACTTTCCTACCTTTTTTTTCTTCCTTTTTTGTGGTTCTTTTTCTTCTAGTCACTGGCTCTCCAGGGCCGAACGTGAGTTTGGCTTCAAAATCTTTCCAGCCTTAAATTTAGTATCTCTGGAAAACTCCCATCACTTGCTCAAAGACCATCACAAAGTAATCCTAACAATCATTTTCATATCATTCTTACACGTAAAAAACAAAAAAAAACAAAAAAACATTTTGAAATTATCTTAATGTTGTAAGATCTAATAATAATTAACAATAATAAACTTTAAAAAAGCAAACATTTGCTTTGGCAACTTTTCCTGTGCACAGCAGGAAGAACAAAAGACTCAAATGAAAAGAGGCAGAGCAATAAATCATTTCAAACAGAAGCAGCAAATGCTTTCCATTTTAAAAACTACTTTAACCGCTACACACGTCACACTACAAAAACACGTTGACTTTTTAGATCTTCCATATCAAATACACTTTTTGGTATCGCATTGGTTTAACAGCTTTCAGTTGTGACAGAGAAGAGATGAGGGGGAAAGCCCCTGTCTTTTCTTTGAGGAAAATTGAAACTGATAAAAGGGTTAAGGTAAACCTTGAGGGCCATAAAAGCTTAAGGCAACACACACTTTTGGTTAATGATTCAAGTCAACTTTTCATGCTTGAAATCCTGGTCCCAAGCATTTTTTCACGTTTTCAGTTGGAAACCTTTTTAAAGTCCATCAGAAATCACAATCAATCATCCCTTTTTAAAGTCAAAAATTATGTCGAAGTGACTTTTAAATTGTATTGCTATGATTTTCCATCATGGAGAGGAAGAAAAAAGTGTATAGATATAAATATAGTATTAGAGATACATAAGAAATGCTCATTTCTTTTTGGGGACTGATTTTCTTTTCAAAGGGAAACGTGGAATTCAATTTCAGCTGGACTTTAAATGTAGTTGTGTTCTTTGGGGAGCTATGTAAAAAACAACTTGGGTCAAAAGCAACTTTTTGAATCTAAATTTGTGGTTTCTTCTCAAAGCCGCGGCCCTCAAGGTTCTCCTATTGTTAGCCATTCACACACATGTATACTATCACGCTCACAAGCATGTTGCTGTGCTTTGGTTATGAGCAAGTGTAAAGGTAAAGACTCTGAATGTTTAAAATGTAGAGGTATTTGGTTACATATTTCTTTAGCTAAATATTTGGCAAGAATTCAACTACTTTAAAAAAAGAAAGCAAGTATTTCTTAGTATTTAGTATTGACATAGAAAGTATTTCAAAATATCTGACATCTTCATTTGGTTACTCTTTAAAAGTTAAATGTTAGGGGTGCATCTGGAATGACAAAACTAAAGGAAATGAAAGATATCATTTAAAAAATGATAATGAAATCATGAGAATTTTTTTTGGCTTGGGTTCATTTAAAGCACTTGACACACAGGTGACCCCTTTCAAACAGGAACAATCCAAAACTTTGAGTAAATGTATTCTCTCTTAAAATAATGTTCAAAGGAAAATAAAGAAAACCAACAAAATGTTTACATCTTTGGGTATCATTAAGCTTGGTTTTCATAGAAGAACTTTTTGGATAGGCTGACACGGTGAAGCACAAGCCTTGTCCGTGCATTCAGGCAAGTATCACCTTAAAACTTCTTTCCCCGCCAACTCAGTGTCATCAAGGTCCCAGGATGACCAATTTGGCATCTAGAGAGTTAACTTGGCAGTGTGGCCTCAAACTGTAATTTTTTGGCTTATCATCGGTGTGCCATCAGGTTTGTGCAGATCAAACAAGCATCCAGGTAGTTTGAACTTGTTTTCTTTGATGTACTTTTTAGAAAAAAATCTGATGCATGGCTTAAATGTTCACCAAGCACTCATTGAGGTCCATATTTTCCATGAGCTACATCCTCTGCACAAATATGTCTTTGGAGATGGGTATTTGAAAGCCATAGGCAACACTACATGGCCTCCTTGATGTCTTCTGATGTCAGATCAGAAAAGTTGAAGATTTCAACAGTCAAAAAACCAGACATGTTGACGGAAACAAAAAGGGACCTGGCTTGAATAGGATGTCGTTAAGGCTCTTGTCGGTCTCTGGTACAGTAAGGCTTAGGCTTGTGGCAGTGGAATTCAGGCTCTGCCACAGTTATGCTCTCCCTGGTAGTCATCCTGGTGAGCACTCTCTGGACTGGCCTGGTTGGCGACTGGCACAGTACACTGGCAGTGGTTGGGGAAGTAGTTGCTGAAGGGGAAGGGTTTCAGTAGGTATTGGTTGAGGTAGGCTAGCACAAGCAGCACAATCAGGCTAAAATTGGCCTTAACTATGGCTCAGACATTCTTTCAGAACATAGTAGCTTTCTTTGGGACTTTTGGGTGAGGAAGCGTTGACTAAAGAATGCCTGTTTAAATGGTTCCTCTAAATGGCTTGTATGGTGATAGACAATCATTTCTAATCAGACTTTCTCCTTCATAAGGCGTTTGCAAAGGCCACTGTGTTTCTTCCCTTTCTTATTGCAAAGGACCTGAAGGCAAAGTCAAGAGTTCTGTCACAACAGACTAATAATGGCTTAATTTATGGTTTTAAGACCATAGTGCACATGTTCACATGTCAGCTTACCAGGGGAGATCTGAGGAATGAAATATTTTGGTTATGGAACAGACTCCCTCTCGAAAAGTGACATGTTTGTGATGTACACAGAAAAGTTATGTGACAGGTCCTCAACTGCAGTGGCAATGCTTTTTGAAGGCTTTTTCTACATGCACATGTGCATGTGCACAGGCAATAAAGGCAATAAGCTTTGGTTTGAGGTAGGATGAAGGGGGTAGGGTGGCAAAAGGACCAGGATATAAGTATTTTGTCACAGTTTTGTGGAGGCTACTTTCAGGCTATTAGCAGCAGGTTTTGGGGGGACTAAACCTATGACTGACCCATATCATAGGGCACAGAAGGTGCTCATTGACGGGAGGCTTGGGTGAGTAGCAGACGTTTGGAGGGGAAGACAGGGATGTGGATGTTGATGTTATTGACCAGTGTTAGCCAGTGTCTGTGCCAGGCAAACCTGACAAGTGCTGCTCAATGACAACCTGGTACTGCGCTGAACAGATCCCCTGCTCACAGGAGGAGTCACAACAGCAGGACAGAATGGAGGCAAGAGAAACAAAGACAAGGAATCAGATACTGTTCAAATGAAATCATTAATGACATTCACAAGCTATGCACCAAAGTACATATGAGGTTATCCTTGGTTGTCCACTATGTCACCATACGACTGCTAGGGGTTGTTCTATTTAGCTGTGAAGACTAATTTTACTTACTGTAAAGTCTGTTTTTCTAGAAGCTCCATTTGAGAACTAAAATCATTTAAAAAGAGAGCTACCTGAGGCTATTCTTGATCTTGAGGTCACTTCAACAATTTCTTACTGAGATTTTTTTGTTACAAGTCCCTACACCGAAAGGAATAATTGGATGTGTAATAAAACTGTACGTAATAAATGAAGTGGTTTAATAAAGTTGAATCTGAGTGATTACCTGAGGTACTGACTCCACTCTGGGATGGTTTGCTTCTTTAGGAATGCCATTGTGTCCTGTGTTGTCCCTCGGTACAGACCAGCTGTCCTGAGTCCCTTTACTGCAAAACAGACTACAAACAGGTTTGAGCTATGAGTACAGATTCTTCATAATGTTACATTAGCATAGCTAAAGAATATTCCATGAAGGTGCAGAATTTTCAAAAGCCACTCCTATTGATCAATAAAGTAGTCTGGTCCAGGCTTCCATAATACAGTTGACATGATACGTAATTCATTGAATTATAATTTAACAAGAATTTTTGATAGTGTATAAACAGAAAGTAAAAAGGATGTACAGTGTATTAGCACTTACCTGCGACGGTATCCAAACATGAGAAAAAGAACACAGAAGATGATACAGGCGGTGCCAATATGGATGCCAATTACGATGCTGCCAAGAGAGGCCTCTCCATCCCTGCACTGACACAGACTATCCCCTCCTGGAAACAAAGCCAGCACTAATGAAGAACAGCCTCATGATGGAAAAAAAACTGAGCTTCAGCAAAGCTAGCATTTGGCACATAGAAGTGGTCCATTTCTTCAAGTGTTTTACATATTGCTAGTATTATAGTCTTGAAGGGATAGTTTGGCTTTTTTGAAGTGGGTCGTATGAGGTAGTTATCGATAATCAGTGTATTACCTACAGTAGATGGCAGTTAGCACGCCCCCAGTTTGGAGAAGCAGACAGGAGTACTGACACAGAAGCCAAGCAACGTACTGCTGTGCACGGGGGGGCAGCAGCTCAACGCATTTTAGCCAATTTAAAAGGCCCACTTACGTTGCCTGGGTAGCTCACCTGGTAGAGTAGGCGGCCATATATATATAGAGGTTTACAACTTGATGCAGCGGCCGCAGGTTTGACTCCGACCTGTGGCCCTTTGCTGCATGTCATTCCCAGTCCATCATTTTTCTATTTGTATGTATACAGTTAGAAGATGGCTGTGTCTCATGTGACCTTGTTATTTGTACACGCTGTGACTCTACAAATCACAACATGTAAATAGGAAAATGTTGGTGTTATTTTGTCACTTATTGGGAGCAGTAGGCTAGATGGAGCCGGTTACCTCCAGGATCTGTGCTAAGCTAGGCTAGCGGTGGGTGCGTCAGACAGAGTTGCGACACGCACGGAGATGAGAAGGGTATGTATGGACTTATCTAACTCTGGGGGATACGGTGAATAAGACAAAGTCCCAATAAGTCGGCGTGTTCCTTTAAGTTGGTGTCTTCTGACTTACCTATATACAGTATTACGACAATCTCCCTCACTTAGGTCTAGGCCTGATTATCTTTCCCATTTCCTCTTGATATATATATATATATATATATATATATATATATATATATATATATATATATAGACTGTCTGTCAAATCCTTTTTGGAGTTTTATATTCTATTGCATAATTTAGATATTAGACATTTGTCGTCTTATATCTTATATGCATCTAATTATAACTAAATTAGGTTCATTATCCTTCACTTGTGTAATGTCTTTATAAAATAGTTTCTGACCTGTGGGTATCTGATGAAATGTGTTTGTTATATATATTTCCAATGCTAGTCTGTTCTTTAACTTAATGATGATAAAGTCTAAGTTCAAGCAATGTCAGAACATGTTTGTAACCACTGTTTATAAAGGCTAAAATGTGTGTACTGGTTGTGAATAGTAAATATGTTTGGGTAATATGGGATTACTAATTAAAATTTGACCGTCCTAGTACTTTGCACTCCTCCACAGCACTCACAGGTGTAATCAGAGGACCCTCTGAAAGCTGTCCCAGGACAGTGTGTGTGATTGTACTCACCACTGGCTTGGTCACTCATGCCTTCCTCTGCCAGCGATACCAGTCTCTTGGAGCAGTCACTCTCCCCATTTCCATTGTAGGCCACCAGTTTGACTTCATACACTGCACCCGATTCTAAAACAACAGGCCCCATGCAGAGTCAGTCAGGAGTTGGAAACAACGTTTTAAAGGGGATTGATTTGTGTCTTGACTTAAGTGAATGTCTCTCCTGAGTATCAATGATACTTAGTTACTCAGATACTCAGACAAAACGTACACATTGTCTATTGTACTAGTGGTGCAGGGATTGCAATTGCACACCGTAAAGATATAGAGAGAATATTGGATTACTTGGAATAGAGACAATTATCAAATCATCAACAGGTCATTATATAATCTCACAGTGTCTTGTTCTTGCATCACATCTAATTCTTGTTCTAGATCATGTCCTCTTGGCTTTCTGCATCACTAATGACCCATTTCTACAATCTCCTATTATATCAAAATATAATTTTTAGGCTGCTGGGGAATGTATTTCATGCTGTGAATCCAACTGGCTCCATCAGTGAGTGGGACCACACATCTGTAAGTGGCACCACACATTTTACAGAAATGGTCTCGATCATTATGCAATACTTAAAATGCCAAGCGCCTGTTGTGACTAAGACATGATGTGTATGCTGAGCCATGGGGCCACACTTTGAGCTGTAATTAAATACAGTGCTGTTCGATGATGAACTCATGAGGAAATTGTCATGCGACACAGGAAATTATCATTAACTGGACTTGTGCTGTGAATGTGTTTTCAGTGAATTTTCCACGTACTGACAGTGTGGGCTGCAGCAAAGGTTGACTGATTATAGACAGACAGACCTAATCAGGTACATCAGTGGACTCATTAATCTGTCAATAACCTTCTTTATTCAGCCTTTATGTAAAATGCAATTTATGAGAATTATGTATGTATATGTAATATAATATATGCATAATGAATATAATATTGTTGATGTGCCATAAGTAAATGTGGTAACACTTTATTTTACAGGTCTGTAGTTTCTAACAGTTTTCAGTGAAGTTGGCACATTCCCCTTTTGACACCATACACACCTAGCCATGTGTGCAAAAAAAAAGAAGACATATTGATGGTCAGGCCAGCAAAGGGGGGATGTTTACTGAACACCACATAATCAACAATGCAACCTATTTGGGAGTCAGTGGTGTAAGTGCCAGATTGTATTCAAGTTGTACATTTGAATACAATCTGTATTCCCATTTCTGCCATTGAAATATAATCAAATAGTAGAAGAAGGCACTGTGCAGCTGTATTGTGTTCCAATTCGATCATATTGTTTTGTAGGTGACCAAGATCAGTGTGTTGTTATGGTTACAGCAATCATTGAGCCCAGAGGTGTCCCTATGTAAACAAATGTGGGAGAGAGACAGATGCTGCTGTTCACATATTGATTAATGTGGGCGGGAACAAAGGTTTTCAGTAATTTTACTTTTATAATCATGAACAGTCAGAGTCATTGTAAAACATGGCAAGATTGAATTGTATGCATGATTAAGGTATAAGACTCACCCAGTTTAGAGATGGTGTGGGCATTGATGTGACAGGGCAACTGGATTGGCCTTTCGAAGTCAGCGTGAGGGACCCTGCGGTAGGACAGCCTGAAGCCCTCAGCCTTGCCGGCCTTACTGGGGAGCTCCCAGAGGACCTGCACGGCGCTGGAGTTTATTACCTTGGTGAAGAAGGTGGGAGGGGTTGGCACTGGATGGAGAGCGGAGACAGAAAAAGGAGACGATGCAAGACAAGCTGATAGACTGGACAAAAAAACAGTACTATCCTCAAAAGAGATCATGAGAACAGAGCAGGTATGGTTGAAAAATGTGGTAATTGCAGCAGCGGACAGGAAGCCGACTCAGCAAAGAAAACCACAGAATGGTAACAAAAACTAAAGAAACATTATGAATAATAAAACCAGTGCAACAATAAAACTTATAAAGGAACCTATTGAAGGATAGCAATTTCATTTCATACCAAAGCGGTTTAATTTGACAATTTAGTGATACTATTGCATAACATACGTATCATTCATAGTTTTATATCATTCATAGAAATATATCAAGACTCATAAACTTGATATCATGTTCTTGCACCATATTGAAGTTGCTTGCTTGAGTCATGAATGTCTCCATTACTTATATTGCATCTCTGGTTACATTATTTGCTCTTTAACCATCAGATTTCCAATAGTGTACAGGACTATTTTACACAAGCACTCAATTTTCTTTATAAAAATCTTTAAATAAAATGTAGCGCAAAGAGAATTTGCTGAAGAATGCAGAAAGACTGATGCACAACCTCATGTGTGTGTGCATAAGCATCTCAGGATATTTAGGTCTTCCTGACATTAAGCGTCTACATTTTTCAGCATGACTTCTTTGGGTTGTCTAACTCCTAATACTTGACTTTTGAACCTTTACTTTTTCAAGATTTTGACCCTATTGTTTGGAAATATTATCTTCTCTATCTTTTGGACTTCAACCAATGTGATTCACTATATAGACAGACAGTGCTCTTACCACCCCCTAGTGTTGTAGTCACCACAGTGTAGGACTGCTGGCTGGCTCCCAGAGGAGAGTAGGCCTTCAGATAGAGGGAGTAGGTGGTGGCTGGTTCCAGGTTGGTCACATCATGCTGGAAGGTATCTTTACTGATGGCTTCCTGCAGCTCCAGACTGTCAGGCTCTGAATCAAACACACACAGCCATTTAGATTTAGTTATCTTATTAGAACTTAGAACTACTCATTTTTGAATGTGAGGTACAGAAGGTATCTTTCAACAGTCAACTCTTGCTGTGTGTGTGAGCTGACACTTACCCCCCATCTTGCGGATGTGCAGAACGTATCCGATGATGCTGTCGGTGACGTTGGCGGGTGGCTGGTTCCATGTAATCTGCAGGGCAATAGTGGACAGCCCGATGGCTTTGAGGCCCTGGGGGGCGGCGGGCAGGTCTTTAGCCTGGGCCACGGCTAGACGGGCGCTGGCTTGGTTAGTGCCAGCACTGTTCTCAGCGATGCACTGGTAGATGGCCTCGTCCTCTGAGCTGATACGGGTCAGAGCCAGAGTGCTGCACAAATAACACACACATTCATCAACTCACTGCTCTTCACATCTACCAGACACCACAACACAGGGACTGTATGGGAAAACACCAAGGGTCAGAAGTTACAGCATAGTACAGAGCCTGGCAAAAATCATTTCTCTTGTTCTGCCCCCTCAACCTGGAAGACACTGCAGCAGGACCTAAAATAGTCCAGCTTGATCCCGGTACTGGATTGTAAACTCATTTTAAAAAACATCTTTGGAATCTTGTTTTTGTTTTTAGTACTTTAGTGTTTTAAGTCTCCTTAAATGTAATATTTATTTAATATATATTTAATATTCGACTTAATATTTGAACTTTTGTTCAACTGTTGTGTGTACTATTTGGTAAATCTTGTGTTGTAATCTGTTGGTCTGTCTGTAACTAATGTTGTGTATTGTCCAAACAGGTCTCTCTGGAGAATGAGTTCCTGTGTATGAGTATGTAATGTAATGAGATTACCTGTATAAATAAAGGTTAAATTAAATGAATCAAAATTAAATAGGAATACTGTTAGTATACCTAACCTTAATACTACTACTGCAACTTCACCGGCTTTACTGCTACTGTTACTACTACCACTAGTACTCTTGCAAATACTAATACCACTACTACTACTTCTACTACTCGTATCACTTTGCTTTTATACCTCTCTTGAAAAAAAAAATTATATCATAAATGATTTGTTATATTACATTACATATCCATGATTGGAAAGGAGCTGGATAAAGACAAACATCTTATTTCACCAGCCCCTTCTCAGATGAGACAACAAACAGAAATATATAGAGTCAGTCAATTAACAGTCAATATTTCATTTTTTTCAATTCTTTTTTGTGGCATTTTAGTCCTTCATTTGACAGGACAGCCCAGACTCGAAAGGGGAGAGAGAGTGGGAACGACACGCAGCAATGGGCCACAGGGCGGAACCGAACCCGCAGCTGCCACGGCGAGGACTGAGCCTCTGCACATGGGGCGCACGATCCACCAGGCAAACCACCCAGGCGCCCCTTAACGGTCAAGTTTACAGAGAAATTAAAGAGAGAGAAGACCAAGAAACTAAATTAAAAATAATAATTACAAATTAAAATGTATCTGACAACTTCATATTGTCTGTTTTTTCCTTATACATTATCTTGAACTGAAAGGTATTGTCCTTATTACTTAGTAATAATAATACTGATATCACATTATAAATACTGTATGAATACAAATACTAATACAATGACCTGACTAATAGTAGTACTACTCCTGCTATTTCTGCCTTGTTACTGCTGCTACCTGCCTCTTTCTCCAACTCCTACCCACATGACTACTACTACTACTACTACTGCTACTACTACTACTACTACTACTGCTGGTCAAGGCCCCAGGTCTGCTTTGTGGAAATTCAATTGACTTTAATTAAGTTCAATAACTTTATCCCATCCCGACAAGGAAATAAGAAAAAAGTGCAAATTTGTTTTTGTAATATGTTTCAAAGCACATTAAGCATTAAAATGACAACGACCTAACTGTCTTATTGAGAAATCTTTTTGAATACCTTTATTTTTTTTTACTGTTGCATATTCCAAATTACAGATGTGTTTAACCACTCAACAAACTAACTGGGTCAGGGTAGTATTCTAACATTAGAGAACTGGTTGGTTCCTAGGTAAAACACAGTGAAGCGTGGTCTGCTCCATTCACTCTAAGTACACACATACAGGATACATACACAATTCAAGATAGTGGGAGAAACAGTTAAATAATATTGAATATCATGTAATATTGCAGCTCAAGAGGGCAGTTTCCTCTTGAGATTAGTTGGTTATGAATGTTAGAAATATTTGAAACCGGAATACATAGCAGCTATATATAGCTGTATATATTAGGGATCGGCCGATACTGTTTTTCTGATTATTAGTCGTTAATGAAACCAATTATTACCAATATGAATTTACAGTGAAAATGAAAATCTTTAAATCAAAATTAAGATTTTGGAATGTTACATACTCTAACACAAACTTAGTTAAAATGCTTCAAGCAATTATTTATTAAGTTAGAAACTTTCAACATGATACACATAAAAGATCAGATAGTGTTGTGGGGGGGCCATTAAGTCAGACTCAGTGGGGAGTGAAACTGAAGCAGAGGGACAGACACAGAGCTTAATTCATTAACTTTATCGGTTATCAGGCAAATTAAACCCCTAATCTTCAAACTGCCAAAAAAACGGGCCGATAATCAGCCAGTGCCGATCATCGGTCTATCCCTATATATATATATATATATATATATTGCTGTATATAGCTATATACTGTATAGCAGTGTTTTTGAGATACAATGTTTAAATATAGAAATGAACATGTCATCAATCATAAAATAAACAGAATAGACACTATTTAACATTCCGATGGATATGTCATCTGTTTGATTTGATGTAATTGCTGAATCATAGATCACACACTGATCGGCTGAGTAACTTCACATCCCTGGTTCAGCGCTGCCACCATGTGGTGCAGCTGTTAAATGCAGGAATAAAATGTATGTAGTGGTGACTTGCATTGATTGTTTTTTCGTTTTTTTTTTTTTTATAGAAAACCGAAGCCTGCGAACACTACTGCTACAATTTCAGAGGAAATCTTGCCACATGTGTATTTTCAGATCCGAGACCTAGACTGAGATTAAAATTCTGTCAGATCTGCTGCCTGCTTCTGAAAACATCACTATGGCCTGTGCCTCTCTTTTTTCTCTTTTGTACATTTAAATATAACTAACATCTTTAAGTTGTATTTCTGAGTCAGCATTAACACGTGATTCATTTTGATTCAGGCTTAACTTGGCTTCTTTGAACAGTATTTATTTTGATTTTTAATTATGTATTTTAAAGATCAACTGTGAGACTGTCCATACTGCCAGAGCAGACCCAAGAATGGAGAGACTAAGTCATTCCTATTCTCAGTTTCTAGTAAATGAAATGAAAAAGTAATATACCTACATCCCAGTACATGACTGCCATCACCTACCTGTTGTTATTGGTCAGCTTGACGTTGTGTCCGGGCATCAGGACCTTGCCATTCTTCAGCCAGATGAGGTGAGGTTCGGGGACGCCCTGGGCCACACAGGTGAACACAGCACTGCCCCCTGCTGGTTTGGAAACAGACTGTGGCCACTGCAGGAACTCAGGAGGAGCTGAGGAGACACAGAAAGGGAGATAAGACAATATACAGACAACAAAAAGTATCACAATACAAAACTAAAGCACGTAACAGACTCACGTTGTCCATAAACCCTGCTGCCCCCACGGCCAGAAACACTGACAGCTGGAACACTAATGTGTGTCATACATTTATTTAAATAATACATTTACAATTTATAGTTTCAGAGGCCTGATGGAAACAATTCTCTGTAATACTGTTTGCATTGTCACTCAGAGTTATATTCTCTACTTTAACAATATATCCAGGTTTACATGTAAAGTTATCAACAGTTAAGTTTGTGGTTAAGAATAAAAATGCATCAAATCCTATAGACTGCAGGACTGATATATTTCAGAACATCTGTTTCATCTGGGAATTTGTTTACATTTATTAAGTGGACAACCATGATGCAGTATAAAATAGGCCAAGCTCAAAGCAGAATTGAATACGTGTGGTATGTGTTGGACAAGAATAACTACCCCCAAAACAGATAACAGGAAAATAGTAAAACTGACACATACTGTATATAGAATCATTACTTTAGAACCTTCTCAAACCATTCAGCATGTTTTTAATGTACCTATATTGTTGAGTTTGTGTTTTGTACTGTCTCTTTATGTATTTGTTGTTGAGTTTTATGTATTTTAAAGGCTCATCTAGGCAAATTAGCCCAAACTATGAATGCTGTGCTCTGTGGCATTAGTTTATACTACATACTTGTCCCTATACAATACAATACACATTAAAATAAAAAATAAAAAAAATACATTTCAACGGTAATTATATATAGTTATATATAGTTAATAAACCTGTGTCTGTGCTTGAACTTGGTGTCAAGAGTGTCCCCCCCCCCCACACACACACACACACTGACACACACACACACACACACACACACACACACACACACACACACACACACACACACACACACTGTCCAGATGCAGGGTTGCAGGGCTGACTGCTCCTCCTCCTGACCCCCAGTTCAATATTAGAGGCACAATAGACATGCATATATATATATGCTGGGATAAAGGCAGCATCCCTTAAGCCCTAAACCCCCTTCCCCACTTCAGCATCTTATTGATCTATTGACCTCAACACCCTGTATAACCCCCACTCCCCCCAACCATCCACCTATGAGCTGAGGGGGGTGTGTCAACAAGATGACCATTTCAATAAGGACACATTCATCACTGCAGCCAGGCATTTTCTTTTATCTGAAGCAGCTCTCAGTT
Source organism: Zingel zingel (assembly GCA_023566125.1). Lineage (NCBI taxonomy): Eukaryota > Metazoa > Chordata > Actinopteri > Perciformes > Percidae > Zingel > Zingel zingel. Next base: position 23,607,319 of record CM042330.1, read on the forward strand.
CATCTGAGCTAAAACTAACCCATGAAGGAAACAGAATGAAGTGACAATGGCAGCCGGTAGGTGTGTGTGGTCCATTACAGGAGCAAATGTAGACATGGTGGGGTAAAGGAGTGTCAGTCAAATCATAAGTGTGGATTTTTCTTTTCTTTCCTCAACAGTGCAGAGGTTTTGGTTGGACTGCCAAATAAAGACACCATCACATCCGATATTAAAGACTTGACTCTGGCCCCAAGAATAATGCGACTGAGCACCTACAGGCAGAGGCAGGAAGTCTAATTGTTACGTATTAGTGTCCTGAAACAGTATTTTTGGTGGCTATGGTGTAATATGATGTTATTGTTGTAGTGCAGTTTCAAATGCAGACAGGGTTGACTGTACAACAGACAGTTTAAAGTCTAGAAGTTGATTTTCATTCCTCGAAGACTTGAAATGAGAGGAAACATACAGAGGCATGAAACACACACACACACACACACACACACACACACACACACACACACACACACACACACACACACATACACACAGATTTATATATATATATGTATATATGAAATGGGCTTAAAACATCCAAACACCAGTATATTTAATAAAAAAATCAAGTTTAAGGCATTGTTTCCTTCATTCTCTCTCTCTTTCTCTCTCTCTCTCTCTGTATGCATGTGTGTGTGTGTGTGTGTGTGTGTGTGTGTGTGTGTGTGTGAGATCGTTATCTCTCAGGGGATAACTGTCCACCCCTTCATCTGTTCAGCTGTCCCACCATAATGTTAGAAAGTGTCAGGCATCTTCAGTTGACCATTCATCAGTGGATCCATACTCTGTATTGATTGGTGAGTCTGTTGACCTTGAGTTTCCCCACACCTACCTCTTCTTATCACGTTAAGTCCCTTTTGTTTGTAGCCTGTTTGGGGGGTTCCACACATCTGTCCACTGTTTGGACAGGCCCTGAACATAACTAGATTTACATATTTGTGAGCCATACTGTGACATTTTCCTCATAAAACTGAACATTATATTTTGCCTACTTACTTGTATCTAATGCAGTCTGATAAGTCATGTAGCTGAGGCTGTAAATGAAGGTAGTCTGAGGAACATTAGCATCCAGAGGTTCTGAATATAACTGCAATAAGTATATTACTTTAGAATTTTAATGGGTAATGCCTAAGGTCTTCTAATTTCTTAATAATTTCCAAGAACGTTACCTGGTAACAACTAAGTAATATGGTACCAATTCTAAGGAAATAGGAACAGTACACAGTTCCAACTTTAGGTTTTTCAGAAAGAATTAGGAAATTAGAAGTTACTTAATTGTATAATAAAGAGTAAAGTAAGAGTTTATACGCAGTTGAATGAATTGCTGGGATCAGTCAAAACGGACAGTGATCCATTCAAACCCAAATACATAATTATTTATTAATGAAAACTTAAGTCCCTATATTTGTTGATGTGTATGTTTACTTATAATTTAGGCCTACACAGAAAGACATAGCTTACATGTGACCTGCTGTGTGAAAAGAAATGCATATGGCACATAGAGTGAAAGCTTATATTCCACCAGGTCCACCTTGTTTCGCTGAAGCGAGAATTCAAAAGTTTCCCTCTTGGAAGAAGACACACAGAGGTAACAAACATGGGAAATCTTCATTCAGACAACACTGGTAGATGCTACAAGGTAATGTATATCTATTGTTGAGTTGGAACATTAGAGTTATGCATTACTAGTTAGGTACAAATAATGTGTATTTAAATATGGTGGTGGATGAAGCTTTTAAGTATTTACTTTACTTTAAAGTATCAGTACAGCTGAGTAAAAATACAAATGATCAGCAAACTCTACTTAAATTACCACAAGTAAAAGTACCCTGTATGCAGAATAGGTGCCGTCAGAGTGTTAGATTATTATATATCAAATGTATGTTGATTATTATTACTGATTCATTCATTTCCAAGCAGTATTGTCTGAGCCTATTTTATACTGTTGGGTGGTTTAATCTACAATAAGGTGTATATTTTAGGGGCTGATCACATGTTTTGTATGTAACATCTTAATCCTAACCAGTAACTGTTAGGGCTGGGAATCATCAGAGGCCTCCCAATACCATATCAACACCATACCTTTGTCACGATGCGATATTGTTGTGATTTTAAACAACAATATTTAAACAATATTCTGCGATATGTTGCAATTTATTACCTTTTTTTCCAACTTAACATTTTTCCCAATTTCAAATGATGTCCCCAAAAGGAAACTTCTGTTTCATCTAAAAAGATCAATGTCTCTGTTTGTTCATCTCACTTCAATTTTACTGCTGCAAAACGGGATTGTCAAGCAGACACACTGACCAACACATATATAATAATAGATCCATACTTGGCGTCTGTGTATTGATACAGTATTACCATGGAAAATATCGCGATACTATGCTGTATCGATATTTTCCCCCTGTACAACTGTCTGATAAATGCTATGTAATAAAACATATGATACTTCGTATAATGTAACAGAAACAGAAATTTGTATTTGTTTGTAACACCAAACAACCACTACTATATTACTATTGTTATACTTTATTTCAGTCACACTCAGGCAACGTCTGGAACTACAACACCCCTAAACTTTTTCCTCCCAGAGGTGATGTACATTACAGTAACTTGAAATTGTACTTAATTACAGCACTTTAGTAAGTGTACTTAGTTACTAACCAGCACTGCCAAAAATACATATTTTAAGTTTTTTCTCAACACATTTGGGCAAAAAGTTATATGGTTCAGTATATGATACTTCATCTCCAGTGTGGGAAATATGAAAAGTGTACTAAGGCCCTCAGCGGGGTCTGCATGATGAAAGATGTGCAGCTCATCTCATCTGCATAACAAACATAAGAAGGGAGAGAGGGGGGGAGGGAGGGAGGGATGGGCGTGTTTTAAGCCATTCTCCAAAATGGCTGGCCATCTTTTGTGTCTCCCTCTACGTGGTAACACCCTGGTTGCCCTGACCCCTCTGCTGGGATGCTATTCATCTTCCAGCTCTCCCTAATTAACCCTGGGACCACACCTCCTTTCTTCTTCCAACTCCCTATCTGTCTGTCCTGACTCCACCCCCCCCTCCCTCGCTCAAACTGTTTTCACAGACATATGCCCTGAATCCTCCTGTCAAGGTCAGGAGTCAGGGGTCAAGGGTTAGAGGTTGCAGGTCCTCCCCCACCCCCCTCCCTTCCCCTTGGACCCCCATCCTGCACCTTGTACCCTGCATTGACCGTCTAGATGCTACTTTTTGTCTCTTTGTATGTTGTCTTCTTTGTCCCTTTATCCTGACCATGACCGTGGACACACACACACACACACACACACACACACACACACACACACACACACACACACACACACACACACTCACACACACACACACACACACTGTGTGAAAGTTCAGTCCTCTGCTAACCTTCACCCTATAAACCCAAACAGCAGCCAGCCTCACTGATAGTGACTGAACTTGACTTAAGCTAAATAATGAAAAACATTCAGCAGAGTCATCGCAACATCTTTTATGTTTGCTTCATTTTGTCATGGAGCAATCGTTTTCTACTAATTTAGGCACTCTATTTGCAAAAATTAACTATCAACATTTTTAAACATATTTCTGAAATACTTCATAATATACACTTTGGATATAAATGTTTTGTTTTATACAAATGTCTGTTTCAAATAAGGTTCAATTGTATTTCATACTTGACAGTTTTTGCCAATTGCTTACACACTGAAATCAGACGTATTACACTATTATCAAAACCTTACACTCAAGGAGTCAAACATTGGCCCAGATGTATGAAGATAATTAGTATTCCTAAAATGACCAAGTGTCATTAAAGACATTAGTAGAGATGCCTCTCACCTTATCATAATTATAACTAATCTCAGCTCTCGCCTACTACAGTTTTGTTGTAATAATCTAATTTTGGATTAGGACATTTCGACTTCTACACTAAAACACTTTGAAAAACCACTTTGTGGGTGGCCATGTTACCAGATGACCAAAGCCTAACGCTGCTTGTTCTCTCTCAACCCCAAAAAGAGAGGAAATTGATCAATACATTCATGAATATATTAGAGATCAGGCCCTTCCTTTACATTAAAGGCACTGCCAATCAGTGTGAGAGCGTGACAGGGGCAAGTATTGATTGATCCGGTCAAAGAGTTGGACACAACAGGAACAATGAGATGGATGGATGCAGGTAAAGCTAAATTATATGAATTTAGATTAATGTAATTAGGATTACAAGAAATCTTATGAACTGTGCTTCAGCTTTTTCTTTTGGTTTATATTTCAAATGCTGTACATTATTTGAAGTTATTGTATAGAGTATATAGCCTACTATAATTTTCTCAATCATATATATATATAAAATACATGAATAACTACTAAATACACTCCCGATGTGACAAAGCACCACAACACTGATAATAAAGTCTTAGGGTCCTATCCTGCACCCGGCGCAGCGCAAAGCCCGACGCAAGTGTCTTTGCTAGTTTAAGACCGACGCAGTTGTCAGTTTCCCGTCCAGCGCTCACAGTGTTTAGACAGCAAATGCACCTGTGCCCATCTGTGGCCCATGGCTGGTCTTACAGGGAGGTGTGTTCAGGTGCATTCTGGGTGTGCTGGTTTTACTGGGAGGTGTGTTCAGGTGCATTATGGGAGTATTGCAATCTTGAGGCAGCAGGAAGTGATTGCGCCATTGACCAACAAAAACCTGGTCTAAAGTCAATAACGCAGCATTTAATTGTTATTTTAACAGTGCATTAGTAAAATGCTCCTAGGCTCGTGCACAGCGCACGCACACTATGCTTGTTACACATACAGGGACGCACAGCAGCACACACACATGCAGAAGATTACAAATCAAAATATTACGGTGCAAATCCTCCATCATAATAGCAATCCTCCAAGGTCCAAACGCGCCTGGCTTTTAAAGGGAATGGGAGATGATCTCTGATTGGTTGATTGCATGTTACACCCAAAACACACCTCTGATTAATGAAGACACTAAAGTGTGTTTTACAGTAACCGCAGCCAAGCTGCCGCGTACAAATGTGACATCATGAAAAAAAACAGAAATACATTAATGTAGAAATTCTGTCAAATTTTGTTTTGTAAGTGAAATCTTAAGAAACTAGCTGTCGGATAAATACAGTGGAGTAAACAGTATATTTCCTTCTGAACTGAAGTAGAAGTAATAGTATACAGTACTTGAGTGAATGTATGCTGTCACGCCCCCACCACTGGTGTTCACACCATCTGTCTGTATGCAGTACGCTGTAAAAACTGGATGTGTTTGAGGTTTGAGGATTTACAGTAGGCTTTTATAGTTTTAAATCCTTTCTGAAAATCCAATTGTACCTCATTTGCAGGAACATACATCTACAGAGAAATCAAAGCTAGCTTGGTAATTAGAAACTGAAGACTTTGACAATGTTAATCTTTCTGACTGGCCCCTTTTGTACGCCCTCAACACTCTGCAGCTAAGTGAGCTGGCCTCAGGGCAGCTAATGACATATAAGTAAGCTGAGTGTATGGACATCTGCAGGGTGATGGATGAGTCCACGTCATAGAGAAAAATAAATAATTCTACTGAAGGGTGCACACACACACACACACACACACACACACACACACACACACACACACACACACACACACACACACACACACACACAGAACTGAACACTGGTGTCAGTGCTAAATTGTTAGAAAGGAAGAAGGGGTTGAGGTGAGGTGGGGAGGGGAAGGGGTCTCACACCAATAGTGTCACCATACAGCAGGCCCCTGCTCCCAGCCACCCCCCCCCCCACTAAACAACAAGGGGCAAAGGTGAGAAGAAAGGGTGGGGCTTTCCTTTCACCTCACCACCACCGCCAGTTAACATGGCCAAGTGCAGACAGGATGTGTCTGTATCAGATGGTCAGTTTACAGAACAGTGTGCCCAGTAGTAGTAGTAGTAGTAGTAGTAGTAGTAGTTTTATATGTTTATACGTCATTCAAACACATGTATCTTCAGTGTATCTTCAGTCATCCATTCCTTCCCTGAATGCACCATGCCCTGCACTGATGTGTTTTAATATTAAAGGAACAGTCCAATATTTGCTTGTTTTTCTTCCCAAGACTCAGATGTTTCAGATGAATATCAGTTTCATCTCTGTGTGTCCAGTACAGAGATAGGGCCAGGACATGTTTAGCCTAGCTTAGCACAAACACTGGGAACAAGAATAAACTGCTAAACTGCTAAACTTCTAACAACTTAGTGACCACGCACAGCATTCCTTAAATACTGTCCTGATAATGTGTTGACAGGATAAAGGAGCTCTGTATTTTAGCTTTATTAGCAACTAGCTAACTTTTAAATAAGTTACAAGTGTATGTTTTCGCTTTTGATACCCCTAATTGAATTCATTCATTAGTATTATTAACTCACAGATGTTAGGCAATTACTTAAATACAATTTTAAAGCGATCAAGCTTTCTCCACCTTAATTATATCCCTGGCTGTATGATGAGGGTTTTAAAATTTAAAGAAATGTATATTATGTAAGACATACAATAATAATAGGAAACAGTTACAGATTTCGGTTCCTGCTACAGTAGCCATACATTTCTGAGAAGGGTTGACCTTGTAAAATTTGTACTCATAACCTCAGTATTTTTGAAATGCTGGTTATGGCCTTGTCTGTACTGGCCACAGAGATATTATAACGTATAACCATCTTCTCACCTGATGTAGATATGATAGCAAAGAAGAGTGTTTCCCCAAAATGGACTGTTACTGTATAGTTAGTCAATACAAAATCAGTGGCCAGTACTGATGGCTAGTGAGGAGCTCTACTGGGCCAGTATAGTATAGTATAGTAGAGATTAGAATAGAATCGAATAGAAAGCATTTCTTTTCAGTAGACAGTTAAGTGCTTTGCTCAAGAGCACTTCAGCAGTATGTGTCTGTATGGCCTCACCTTGTACCACAAGTCGTCCGTGTGCAGTACGTCTCATTCTGGTGCCGGGCCGATTGGCAGCACACACATACACACCAGAGTGCTGCAGGGAAACATCTGAGATCATCAGGTTCCCCGTCCCCAGAACCTGGATACCCTCCACCCCAATGGAGCGTCCGTCTGATGGACACAGACACAGAGACACACAGAGATGGTTTGTGAAATAAAACTTAAAAACATGCTGCATGTTAGTAACTAATTCTCCTCCAATCAAGTACATTCTATTAGAAATGTCCAGTGGTACCTAGTCTGCTCCAGGAAACAATTGGCCTTGGGTTTCCTGTGGCAATGCACTCCAGGATGGCCGTCTGATGGACAGTAATGGTCAGATTCTGGGGTCCTGACAGGATGACCGGCTCCTTGTAGGTTCTTAGCGCTCCACCTGGAAGAATGAAGGAAACAAACAGTGAATATGGATGAGATGATACAGCTTTCTGTTGTAAAAGCCTTCATTTTGGGATAAAAACACAATTCATGTTAAGGACTGTTGTTTGTCATAAAATGGCAAACACATCTGAGATATAGTGCAGTAAAGACAATTACCTCTACAGGTACATAGACACAATTCATATATCCTTAAAGCTTAATACACACAGGAACAAATAATGTAGCTACAGCCAAAGTGAATATACCTCCTAACCCTTATTCATTCCACAGAGGTCTTTATCTAACTACTTGTATGTCAACATGTGTGTCCACCTACCAGTGATGTTGAGCATGGCCTCATGGCTGTAGCGAGTGTTGGCAGGGTTGGTGGCGACACAGCGGAAAACCCCTGCATCCGCCTGCCTCACGCCTGTCACCTGGAGAATACCCATTGGCAGGAGAGTGTATCTGGACAGGGAGGGGAGGGATGGGCGCAGGTGAGCCACCGAAAACTATTACAGACATGCTAAACAAATATATGTCCCCTCTGTTTTAACCATAAGTGAAGCCATTGGAATGTGTTGTAATGGAATGTAACATCCCAAACAAGCAAACAAGGCATATGTTACAGTACTTTAATCCTACAGTATTTCAGTATACAGTGAGTGTGTTTCTGACCGGGAGCAGCTGCGACTTGGGTATTTATTTCAGGGGTGGATTTAGGGATTTGGGGGCTCCAGTAAAACTATTAATACCGCACAATAAAAGTCCTTCATTCAAATGTTTACTTTAAATGAAGTGTGAAAGAGAGGCTTTATCAGCACAATGTACTATGTTAAATGTACATTTTGTACAGTTTTGTACAGTAGTAGATAGTAATAGTAGTAGTTAAAGGAGCTACAAGGGTCCTACAGCGGGCATCAGAGAGGGCTCCTTCCACCGTGGTACAAAATGCTGCTGCGCCACTCATTACCGGGACAAAGAGGCATGATCACATAACCCCTGTGCTTGCCTACCTGTTAGATTTCCAATTGATTTAAACGTCCTATTGCTCACTTTTAAGGCTTTAAATGGCCTGTACGTGGGCACACAAACTGAAAATGCTGTGTGCCAAAATAAAATGTAAAATAAATAATTGAATAATTTAATTTAAAAAGAAATAATAATTAAATCCCACCATCAGAACTTGTCTGCTACTGGTGGGGGCAAGGGCACACCCAATTCACAACGTTGGAATAAGTAGCATCAATAATCGGGGAAACCAGTGTGTGTGTCACCGCCTCACTGCAGCGATTTTACACACAAAAACTACATAACTAAAATTGTACTTTGTGATGGTATGCAGAGTATTATTAAAACATCTATTCTGAAAAACATTTCTCTCTGTAAAAGCTTTTGGAAATGTTTAATATATGTTCTTATTTATGCTGTTTTTATTTGTACGATCCATTTTATTGTATTCGTCTGTGCTCATGTCCTTTGGCCTTATTCTAATGTATTCTGCCTTTTCTGGTTTTATTTTCTTATGTAAAGCAGCTTAGAAAAGTGCTATATAAATAAAGTGTATTATTACATACACTGTAGTGCATGTGTGTATGGTGTTACCTGTTGTCGGTGTTGTTGAGTGGTACTCGGTCTTTCTCCCAGGTGATTTTGGCCTCAGGTGCTCCATTGATCTGACACTGGAAGCGAGCGACACTTCCCTCATCCACAGTCATGGACAGTGGGTGGGTGTGGAACTTAGGAAGAGCTGAAGGTAAACCACACAAAGATAAGCCTTCATGAGGAAAAAACTGGATATGCATTTTATTTTGAAACGCTGAAGTGGCACTCCACCAATTCTACACATGAAGATCAGTTCATCAGTCAGGGATACCACTACTTAGCCTATTAAAAAAGTTAATATTTTTTTTATATAATGTCTTCTGTGACTTTGGTGGATCTTTGTCAAGTCAGAGGAAATAACCCTGATGACAAAAAGATGCTATTTTGTTACATTATGGGAAATATAGGATCCAGGGGTTTTGGAGAGATTGGTGGAGATGATTAGTGGCGTCTATCTCATGCCAGATTTTCAAACTTGAAGACACTAAAACACATTTTCTATTCCTCCACTTCTCTTTCCTGATATTTCCAACTTTCCTGAAGGGGACACATTTGGAAAGAGATTTTCCATCAGCCTTTTGTTTTTACAGCATCTGCAAGAACATTTTTGGGAAACAGCTTGGCAATCTATTGCTAGCCATAAATATAAAGAGTTTTGGGTTAGATTAGAATCATTTTACAATCCATTTCAAAATTATGTGTAGCTGTTGTTACTGTAAGTCAAGCACACGCACATGCACACACACACACACACACACACACGCACGCACGCACGCACGCACGCACACACACACACACACACACACACACACACACACACACACACACACACACACACACACACACACACACACAGGATTCCTAATGACCTGGTGGCCATAATCAATAAGGGTGTATACCATAGAGGAAGGATCTGCAAATGAGAGAGAATCACCATGGCAACTCATTGCATTGACGTGAGACCACCTCAAGAAAGTCGTAATTCTCCTGGATTATCCATAAACCCCAGGTTTTATTGGTCTAATTGAAGGGGTGGGGGTGGAGAGGAGGATGTTAAACAAGTAGTGCAGGTATGTGTGTACACTAATGTACATGTCTACATGTGCTGAGCTGTGTCATTTATAGGCTTTCCATAAGGAGAAGCTGGTATGTTTTGTGTAAGGTTCGTATCTGGGTGCCTGTTCCCTCTGACAACAAAGGATCAACGAGTCAGAGGGGGACTTGGGTTGCCAAGTATGATGCAGAGGTCTTCACTGTGTGCAGTATCATTTATAACAAAGACTATGGGATGTTTTGACAGAGAGAAGGCAACATGTGGTGACTAACTGTGGGACATCCTCTGCTTTCTGTGCAGGTTCATGGCCTGTGGATATTGCAAATATATGAATATTAAAATTCTGGATCAAATGACTGTTTATCTTTTTTTTTTAATTTAATTTAGATTTCTTAATATATACAATATACATCCACATACACTTCCTGCATCTACAGTATAAAAACCCACAATCGTAACGACAAAGCAAGGCCTCTTTGTTATCTTCAAGTAGGAGAGCAGGACTGTAGAGAGTGCAGTCTTATTACTGTATTATTATGTGATTACTGGCATTTGGGTAGACATGAAAACCTTTATCAAATGGCGGTGATGGATAAATCATGTTTTATTACAACTTGGAACTTTTAGTTGTATTCATCATTCCTACCGGATATGATAATTTCTTACGTATTCACCAGTATCATTGCTGCGATCACCTATGTCCCACTGAGCGAGACACTAATATTCCAGAACAGTTCCAAGGTGGCCTCTGCACTGAGAGCCCTATAAAGAAATGCTCAAATAGGCACTAGAATTTATGAGTATGTACAACTATATTAAAACGGTGACCCCAAATAGTTGACTCTTCAATGATTTTAACTAAGTAGCCGGATTTGACTGTCAATCTCACAGTCGAATCGTTGCAGCGGGATAAGTGTGGTTATGAAACAGAGGATGAATTTATTCAGGCTATAAGGTGGGCATGTCTGCTTTGACATAGAATTGCTTGCTATCACCCAATAAATCATCATATAGCCTGTTTTGGAATACATTTATTAACTAGAAGGGCACTCATTTTTGTAATTATTATAATTTTGGTGTTTGGCGTTGGGTGTGAATGGGGACTCATGATCTAAGTATTTCTAAAGTCCTGGCAACGGCCTATAATTACAATGAGCATTCTTTGTTGGAAAACAAGTAATTACTTTGAACTTTAATTCATATTTTTATCAGACCTCTATAAAAGGAAATTGCATTATCCAAAGAATTAAAATTATTGTTTTGTTTTTGAAATTATGACTAAGCATCTCCAAATTACAGAAAAAGATCTCATTATTAGTATCTAAATAAGGAGATTTTTTCCATAATTATGAAATAAGGATCTCGTAATTAAGATTTCTATATTTCCATATCCTATCAATGTAGCTGTAAGAAGAGATGGTGTAAGGTTGTTGTGGTAGTGAATGCAATGCACTTCCTCTTTGCATCTCCAATTTCCCAGTCAACTCATTTACACTGTGAGAAACTTGTTATGCTCATCAGGACATAAGATAACTAGTGACATTATCTCTTTCCATCCCTGAGCAATATTTGTACTGTTCCAAAGCAAATATAATTGTATGGTATGAAAAGTATATAGAATGTAACAGTAATGTGCTGTGTTGCACTGTCAAACACTTACATGCCAAAAGGACTTTGGCCTTGCGGCTGACCAGCATGCCATAGCGGTTTTGGGCAGCGCAGTCGTACTCGCCCATATCCGCATCGCTCCCTTCTTTGCGTTTCTGGAAGCTCTGGATGACCAACGTGCCATTCGCCAGCACCTGAACCCGCTGGCTGGTGGGTAAAGGCACCCCGTTTTTACGCCATGTAACCATGATCGGTTCTTCACCCTGCACCCGACAGTCCAGCATAAGCGGGCGTTCCCTTACCGCGATCACATCACTTGGCTCCAGCAGGAAAGACAGCTCTGAGGCCAAACAGCCACCTGCAGACAGAAGAAAGATAAATCAGAGAGAGAAAGGCTCTATGACTATAAATCTGCTTACTCGAAATGATAATTTGATGTACAATCCAGAGGAATAATCAAACTCAGAATTCTAATCAGGTTTATGTAATTCTATTAAACCATCCGGAAGTGATGGAAGGCTCAATACAAGACACACTGCCTGTGTGTGTGTGTGTGTGTGTGTGTATATGTGTGTGTGTGTGTGTGTGTGTTAATTAAGAAAAATAACAGAATGAAAAAAGGAATTTCCCCAAGGTGACAAATAAACAGCCCAGCTGTCCTTCTCGTTCAGTCCACACCTTGAGAAACCAGTCAAAAAATCCATTGAAACTATCATTTAGAACCAAAGGACGTTTTTGCTTTAACATGGAATGAGTGTACGTGGAAGAGCAACCTTGAACTGCAGGAGTGTTTTGTATAAGACATAGGAGGATTTTTCATCTCAAATCCACTAACATCCCATGGTTCCAGAGAAGATAGCACAAGTGGGGGCTTTTCTGGAAGACACCAAGTCTCAGAGAACCCAAACCGAATTTCCTGAAAAAACGTACTTAACACCAGAAACCGCCTCATTTGATTGATGGTGCATTTGGTTTTGCAGCCTATAACACTTTTACTGAAGGCGAGCCACAATGGATGCTGGATGCCAGCGAGCCATCCAGCCAGAGAGGGCAACAACAATACCCGGGCTGGGGAGGAGAACACTGGCAAGGGTTGCTGGGGTCAAGTTAGGAGACCCTCCATTGATGCAGGGGCCAATTGTGACAATAGTGTTGTGACTATGCTTATTTGCACCTAAACCACAGTAACCTCTGTAAAAACTCCCGTCAGCTACCATGCACCCTAGGGCACCATCTGCCCCTTCTTATGCATCCCCTCCACCCCTCCCGTCTCATCTAGTCCTTTCAGATCCATCTCTGAGGTGACTTTCCCATGCCACCAGAGCTCTCTTCCTCACTCTTGTCCCTCCCCTCTGTGACCTTGGTGACACTCCCAGTCTTCCCCATCTTCTTTCAGTCTTTTTTGTGGTAATGTCCCTAATATGCAAAGAGCCTTGAACCCTAGCAATAGCCACTTTCCTTTCCAGCTGTAAGCATAAACAAACGCAGTTGGACTTGAACCTGCACAATGCCTTATCAATGTCACTATGGAGTCTTGCATCTGTTCAACCAGTTCAACCCTTTCCTTCAGCTGGGCTGTGAGCTGGACAACAACATGTATTATTGTTCAGCCATCATCAAGCATCACATCACACACACACATCAGCTTGCAGCTGAATATGAGTTTGGATTAGCTTCAGTTATTTTGTGCATTTCTGTTCACATTTAATTTCCACTCCGAAAGCCAGCTGATGCTGTTTGCTGATGTGTTGAACACCAGCACAACACTATCCATACACATTTCTATTCCCACTGATTTGGATTTTTCTTTAAAAACTAAAACCAAACATTTTCTTACTTACCTTTAGTGGTAACTAGCAATGCAGATACTACCGGGTTTTGACATACAGTATATCTCTCTGACATCTTTGGCCTCTAACCCAATACAATGTTATTTGTTGTGCTTACAGCATTTAACGATTAGATGAAACATTTCGACAGTAACGTGTATTTCCAAAGTCCTGGTTACTCGACATAATCCACAGTAACAGGGACACAAAAAACAGATGTTACTGTTGAGTTTTTCAAATGTCATTTTTTCACTACTGATACAAATAAATTAATTACCTCCATTTTACTGGGGTGTAGGCAGACATCTCGGAGACATATATGTCTAAACTTGGAAAAATAAACTATCTGCATGGATAGAGACCTCCTAAATGCTAGACAGTGTGAGAAAATATTTGAAATTTTGTTCAACTGACACTTTAACAATTTCATTACTGCCCACCTTGTCTTACATCCATACATGCAAGTAAGTTAGCATTGATAAAAGAGCCTCTACAGCAGTTACATTTAGCATAACTGCTCTCTTTTGGCTAAAGCTGACAAATGTTAGGAACGGAAATATCATGGCATTGCATATACAAATACCACAAGGTTGGCCATTCTGACATTACACTGTTCACCTGTAATTCATTTGAATACGACCAGGTTAATTACTCCTTGTTGACAAGATAGTTGATGAAATGGCTTTAAGGTTTAATGACAACTCATCATATTATGGATTGTCACTTATAAAACACAGCCACAGAGCTTTTTCACAGCCTGAACATACAGCAGGGCTGTTCCCCCCTCTTCCTGATCTCTGTCATTGGCTTCACTGATGTGTCACATCAAGAAATGAGCATCTGTGCTCCTTTGAATTTTTTTTTTTAAATTGAATTCTAATGCTCCCACCCAGCAGATGCAGCCAGCAAAGAGGATGTGGGTCCGGGCTGATAGAACCGTGCAACCCCCCTGAGCCTCCCATCCCTTAGGCCTGGTAATGAAATTCAGGGTTCCCAAAGGGGGACTTGCATCCCATTCTGTGGCCATGGTTATCAAACACATTGCAAACTGTGAGGCCTAAAAGGCCAGTGTTTAATTTCTATGCCTGGTTTTCTCTAAATAATCAGCATTACATCTGTATAGCATGCACAGGATTTAGAACACACTGCAAGATGACTTCTAAAGACTGGTTGCTTATACAGTATATATTATTATTTTGTTTATATATTATCTCAGTATGTGACTGACTGAATGACTCAATATGTCAACAAAAATTGAATTTTGATTGAAAAAATGCAGGGGTTATTGAATTGGATTGCATTAGATTGTACAAGTGCGTCAAATAAGCTGTAACTCAATAGCAGTTTTGAGCTAAAAGTGACATTTGTGCCTTGGCACATTGCCGTTGACTTGGGATCAATCCCTAGTCTTGTTTCCAGTTTGAAGCCTCAAATTCAGTGACACTCTCTGCATCACGATGGATGAAGGACGGTAATAGTGTGTCAGGACTAAGGGCTGTTAGACAATAGCCTTTAAGGCAACTCCAGAACGGAGGAGTTAAATGTATCCTATGCAATTTCCAAGAAGCTGAACCTACCTGAAGGGTGATTAAGTGAAAAGAATTAGAGATTATTTAGGACTATTTTCAATATAGGGGTAGGACAATAATGAGATTTTTTTAAGTGAGGGGGTTGCCCAGGAACCCCCACACTAGCACCCTGTGCTTAACCCCGAGCCCCTCAGGGGTCGTGAGAGAGTCAGAGGTGAGGAGGATGGATGTGTAGATGAGGGTGGTGGTGTTGGGGGAGGCAGCTTGTGTCCAGCCTGAGCGACTCTCCCAGCCCTTCACTGCTATTGTTTAGCGAAACTGAAGCCCCTGAAGTTCACAGATTTCTGTCCCCCCCCCCCCCCCCATGAAATAGGGACAGAGAAAAAGAAAGGGGTCTTGAACACCATATACAAATCCTTCCATCAATGTATTTTCTTTTATCCTCATTCTACCCTTCAGACATCGCTGTGTGAAAGGCGACTTTGGAGGGCTGCATGGATTAGAGCTAGGAATGGCATGTAGAATATTCATTGTTTCATATTTGATGAATTCACTGCACATATGTACAGTTATACCATTTGAGCATATGTTTGATAATTTAATAATAATATAAAAAAAACAGATCACATTAAAAGCTGCAACATGTGCAATATTATATGTTCTAGTATTTCTCTGCCCCTGACCTCTTTATTTATTATATGTTTCGGAAGAAGAAGCGGTTTAAACATTGAGTGTGCAGTTGGAGGTCTGAGCTGGAAGAAGGGAATAGCCGGGCAGGCATTAAGCCCTTCACCCTGGGGCTTCCTCTTTTGTCCTCCTAATGGGAGTAAAACTCTCCTTTTTAGGAGACGGCAAGTTCACTCAGCTGATTCACAAACTTGCTTTTGTAGTTGTTATAGGGGGTCTGCCTAGGTCTTTGTTTAAGACAACTAATGGCCATTTACTGGGTGTCATATGCCAAGTTCAATGTCTAAACACTGAGTGTTTCTCAGAAAGGAATGGAGGTAAAACATGCGTGTGTCCATGACTCAAAGAGCAGTTTGAACAGATAACAGGCATACTTTTAAGACAGCTTGTACAAAAAAAGTAATTTCTTTATTCCACAATCTTCCAACTTTCTGAACTTAACAGTTTAGAAATTCTGTGCTTTGGACAGATTTCAGTTTGAACCATTACCAAATATTCTCACAGAACTTAACTTAATTTTGTAAATATCCTGAATGTGAGACCTACAAAGTGTCTATGATATGATATGAAGATTGACATTCTAATGTTCGATTCCAATACAATGTTATTAAGGTCAAATTTAGGCTTGGTCTTTTTACAGCAACTTATCTTAGTTTACTGACCTATTGATGACATGCTTACCTATGCATAAACTGATATTGGCCCCATGAGCCCCTGGGCCCAGATGTCCCATCTGCATTTGGGGGTTGATTTCTAATGGTCAGTGCAGATTTAAAAAGCCTTGCCAAAAAAGCGTTGGTCCACCAGTCAGGTGGATCAATAAGCAATAATGTGTAATGTGATGGAGAGGAGGCCTCTTTGTTTGTCCTGCAGTTTTAATCAGTGAGGTGTCAGCTCACAGAGTGGGTGCAGCAACTCTTATTAGGGAAAAGCCTGGCAGGACACTCAGGCCTCAGAAAACACAAGCTAATAAGACACTCAGGGACTCACTGTGCAAGAGAGCTGCTACTGCAAGATCATTGGAAGCACTGCTGGACACATGACACTGTAATCTAATGGGACACTTATAGTATTAGCAGCAGACAACTATTAGTGATGGGCTATGAATGATATGGGACCACCTGAATTAAGTAGTCAAAGTCAAAATTACTTAGAGCTTATCTTGGAAGGTGTACACAGTTATAACGCAATAACCCTAACCACCAGTTTAACCAGCTGGAAATGTACATGTCATGATCATGCAATAACTACTGGTGAAGCTGATGACCAGCCTTGGATTTATATTTAGCACATATTCATCCTGTCTGGTCGAACTGTCAGTCATCAAAAGATGCTCGGTCATGTTTCTACTGTCATCCACTCAGTGGCACTGGACATATGGCTCTTATTAAAATTCTAAGGTGCTACCAGAGTGGAAATATAAAGCAGTGAGGATGTTACACGCCAACTGGTAAAACAATAATGAAAGAAGTTAAATAGACTCATAAAAGTTGTATTGCATTAAAGTTCACAAAGCAGTGTCTGCCTGTTGGCACCTCATATAGTCAGGTCAATATTGGATGAGGGCCCTCTACAGAAAGTCCCATCAGCCTCATAATTGTACCTTTTTACATAGTTCAAATCCTGTTAGCATTAACCTAAACCATCCCCAGATTTAGATGTTTGCCTCTTTTATGTCACACGCCGGCCACCACAGGCCCTTCGTGTCCCTGCTGTGCATTAAATCAAGGGGTGTTTCTCCATCGTGGACAGTGTGTGTGTGTGTGTGTGCGTGTAAGGAGCCCCGATAGGGGAGGGTTGTGGAGGACATGGTCATGGGCAGCTGTAGGGGGGATTACCTTCTACACACA
This sequence comes from Zingel zingel, assembly GCA_023566125.1. Taxonomy (NCBI): domain Eukaryota; kingdom Metazoa; phylum Chordata; class Actinopteri; order Perciformes; family Percidae; genus Zingel; species Zingel zingel. Next base: position 23,624,884 of record CM042330.1, read on the forward strand.
TATTTTTAATAAGGTCTCAATCTGAGCGCAGACTGAATGGCTGTGTTATGGAGATGAGGGTGTGAAGGTCAGCTCACTGAAGACCAAGGACTTGGGGGGCCTATTGTGGCTGTGCCCCCCACCACCTACCCTACAGACTGCTTTGCTGACCAGGACGACCCAGAGCCATTCCCCATCCTAAAGGTCAGAGGGCACCGACTAACCCTTCTCCTATGCCATCTGCACTGCTCCCCTTCTCATGCAAAGCTCCTGTTTTTTCTCGAATCAAACATTTTTGGTGTTCATCTACAACTTTGTGGGTTATTTTAAAGGTTTATTACAGTATGTGATAATCATGCCTAAAAAACAACTGTCAACTTAAGATACCTGACCTTCAGGTTTTGAAATTTGAATAAATTAGTAGAGAGTACAGAAATGAATTCTGGGTACAGAAAGTATTTTTTGTGTCACCCCAAACAGGTACCATGAGGCAAACAATTAGATCATGTTAAACAGTTAAAAACTAATCTTAATTGTAGGTCCACACTTACTAGCTTTTGTCTGGAGCTTTAAACTACACTTTAAAGTCTTTCTCAGCAGATGGAGTTTGCTTAGTTAGTTAACATATCAAAAACAGATGGTTAGTGGACCTTTTTATTTATGCATTTATTTGTAAAACTACTTTTTCTAAGTTCAAGAATAAACTTTCTTGATGCGTCCAACATTGTGTTTGATGACCTTCAATTTAAATCTCTTAATTCAAGATTAATAATTCAATCTTATCAAACATGTATATTCATATTTTAGGAGTTATTTTAACAATACTTAATAATAATAAATGTCCATTCAATAGCTCTCTGTTTTAGTGGGAAGAAAGTTACACAATTGCCAGGTAATTTGCATGATGTTCTCAAGAATAAAAGAGGTTATTCAATCTTTTCAATATAACAACTTTTAAATGGACTATAAGGATATGCATACATTTATATACCACATTGTACATGTGTTTTGAAGGTTCTTTTTTTGGTCTTGAAAATAACAGTTTGACTTGGTGGTTCTGAAGCTTGCCTTCCTTTCTGGAAGGCCACAATTATACATGAAGGATCAGAGCTACACTTCTTGTGGACTTAATGCTTAGTTCCAGTTTATATGCAGACATTTACAGTCACTTTGAGTTTGCAAATTGCACATATTTGTGCAGGTTATTGTATGTTATAGTAAAACACCAAATTAGATCCATAAAAATACTGACAAGAGCTTCCAGTACAGAGTGGTACTCATCATTTAGTCCTTATTGGTAATACCTGGATTAGTAAATGAGGACAGAGCAGAAGCCTTTCTGTTTTTCCAGTTTACAACAATTTATGTAACTTAAAATGCACGGACGGTATACCAATGCTGTTGGAACATAGATCTTGTTAAACTTACTGACAGGTTCTCTGGGGAACAATTGTGTCTTCAACAAGGAAGCTGTTATGATGATGACTATAACTAGGTGCGAGAGATTTGAGTTCCAGTTCATCTGCTCGTTGGACTTGGCAAAGTCCCCTAGTTTTAATCTTGCACTCTGTAATAGCTGAAACAAGCAATAGTGATTTTAAAAACTCAACTGTACTTACTTAAACAGTAGAACGTTGCCAGGCAGGTGAGAATAACTCTTGGTTTCATTTTGGTTCTCTTCACTCCAATCTCCTTGACGTCAAAGCTTCTTGCCCTTAGAACTCTCAAAAATCAAATAGATCAAAAGAAAAGTAATCCAAATGGAAAGATGTGTGTATCCTCCTACTATATATCTTCTTTGGTGATAAAACTACAATTTATATTGTTTTTATGAAAGCATTGCTGTTCTTTAGGTTCCCTGGTCCAGCGTATGGCCCACGGAAGGCTGCTGGTCAAGTCCAAAGCTACTCTGAGAATAGTGTGGGGAAGACACTTCAGCCTGGCCGGAGCTCATTAGTTATTCAGCCTCATTGTTGTCAGTGAATGGACAATGATACAGGAGCTTTCACCGGCCGCTCCAGGTTGGTCTGCTGTGGACCAATCACAGCTCCAAGGTGACGGGACGGGGGGGAGGCATGATTGATATTCAATTAAACAGAGGGCTGCTGGCCATCCGCTCTGCCCTGCCCTGCCCCCTGCCTGATAGGATAGCTGTGGCTTGAGCTGGACACACTGCTCCAAGCCAGGCTAAAGGAGTACAGTCTGAGTTTGTTCAGGTTCAGGTTCAGCTTACTTTATTTGAGTTGAAGCAGCTTTTAATAAAATAAATACATGACCTTTTCAGGTAGTCATTATCAGAATGGAAAACATTCTGAATTCACATGAAAAGAATTATGTTTTGGAGGTACAGACTCATTTTGGACAGACACATTCCCTATTGTTTTGGCTCTACTCCAAAAATAACTATCAGGTTCAACTGCGTTTCAGATTTCAAGGGTAGTCACATCCATATGATGTGAAATATGGAGGATTTTGTATACCAGCATGAATACCAGCATCATAGCAAACAAGTCCTTAAATGTCAGATGTTATGCCATAGAGCAGGGGTACTTAACTTAAATTGCAAAAGGTCCAGTAAATCTCCCCTCCGCCCCTGCAGAGGTCCGAACAATTCAATACCTACAAATACTAAATGAATCAGTTCAGTCAACATTTTTATTGAACAATGAAACCTACAATGTTCTTAGTTTTACTGTTACATGTTTTGGGGATGACCTTAACAAAAGGATAGAACACTGCTCTCTTCTGTCTTTCAGGTTTCTTTGTTAAAGCGTGTAGTCCAGTGTTTTTGTAGTGAGTATACTGTCATTTTTCCCTCTCAGCTTCATACTCGCCCGTCCCTGAGCGACAACCCCATACGATTTTTGTAACGTTACCACATATAGCATCAGCCTCAGTTTCTGTAACGTCAACGTCTGCTGCAGTGTCAATCGAGCGGCTGTAGCTTCAGGCTGGATTACGAAAACACTGAAAGAGTGAAGTTTACATTTGCTTTTGTTTCTATAGCTCCTTTAGTGTTTCACATTAGTTACTTTCAAATTTGCGCAGAGAATGACCGCCAAGCAACTGTGTTGTTGTTCCTTGGCGACTGGCAACACAGACGCGGTGAAATCCTTGAGCTTTCCTAGTGGGTATATGGCGTATACCTGCATATCACGTAGACTACACCACTGTGCAAAATCATTAATAAACTCAAACAAGCTGATGAAATGAAAAACAAAGTGCCATAACCCATATCAAAATTGTCTTCGTAAATATTCCTTTGAGTCCATAAAAATTAAAACCTCCTTAAAAGGAAAAAATCTATATAAAGTGCTCTTGTAGGCTGACCTGAGCTTAATAATCGCTTAAAGGTAGCACAAACTTCCTAGCTTAAAAAAAAACAACTGTTGCGCTGTGAGAAAGTGAGGACTTTAGTAGATCGCTCATATTGGGCTTTAAGCACATTGATTTTCCACGTTCTCACCTCAGACTGCTGTGGGTACATTTCCTCAAAGTGTCTGTTTCTAGTTTCAAATAGTGGCGTTTAATAGTTCTGCCTGTTAAAAAAATCCTTTAGTGACAAGATAAATATGCATATAATTTATATTTATATTTATATAAATATATTGTGTCAAATGGCTTCGCTGTCTGGATGGAAGCCTCTTGCAGTCCGGTTGGAGTCCGCCATTGGGTGACCTCTGCCGTAGAGCCACCTCCAGCTAGCTGAAAATCCCCACACGCGGGATACGTAGTGAATCTACCGAGCTGTCTGCCATTGTGACTTTCTCTGTGTTTGGTGTTTTAAGCCCCCAACGTCGCCTTCCAGGCAACACGGCAATGGTTATGTTTAGGGTTAAGGTTAGTGTTAACTGCCTGAAAGGCAACGTTGGAAGCTTAAAACACCATTGAGTGACTTTCTCACTATTGCAGACCTGGTCGCACAGCTCAAGCAAAGCATGTTACTTGTTCTGTTGTTGGCTGTAATAACCAAAAGAGAAGTCTTCATTCAATCCCATCACCTGAGGATGTGAAGACCCAGTGGATTAACTTTATTTAATTTTCTTAACATTATTTTTGGACATTTCATGCCTTTTTTATTAGCACAGGAAAGGGAGGAGAGAGAGGGGGAACATGCAGCAAAGGGCCACAGGTTGAAATCATACCCAGGCCTCTGCTAAGGGTTAGAGTTGTAAATGGGGTGCACGCTTTACCAGGTGAGCTACTGACTGTAACACAGTACACAGCAGGTTTCACATAAAAACTAAAGCTCAAGGATGAATCATACCAACAGTGGGAGCCATATGAAATGTATTAGATTATGACCTTTTGGGGCGCCCTCTAGCTCACCCAGTAAGAGTGTTCGCCCCATGTAGGCTGAGTCCTGCAGCGGCCTGGGTTCGAATCTGACCTGTGGCCCTTTGCTGCGTGTATTCCCATATCTCTCTCTCCCCCTTTCATGTCTATCCACTGTCACTATAAAAAATAATCTTAAAAAAAGATTATTACCTTTTGATTGTGTAATCCAAAGGAGATTCTGCACTTATTGAAACTTACCTGATGACTGTGTGTGATGTATTTGACTTTCCTCCTGGATTCTGCATTAGGACGGCACTGATAGGTACCCTTTGAGTAGGTATGTGAAATGTTTGTTGCGGGTTAGATTGCAGAAAGAAACAGTTTTTGGCTTTATGGATTAATAAATTGTGTTTCAGTTGTTTCAAGAAGACTGCATTCTAAACTGCCTGATACTGTCCATGGAACAGAAGCTGTCATACAGTATAATAGCACTAAATAGCTGCACATATACAGTCAGACAAAGCTGTTTCTGTCAAGCAATACAGCTGGCTTACCTTCCCTCAGTTACCATAGACCCATTTTGTCTTTTTTTATAGGGGAACAGGGGTTTATTTAGGTGAAGAGAGCAGATCAACAGTACATGCAACATCAGTGCTGTTATTCAGTGCTATCATCTGAAAGCTGGGAACCTTAAGATTAATTTGAGATGCAGCTCAGCATGGTGTGTCATGTGTTTTAGTCACAAATCTGTAATAAACATTGTCTTTTGGTTAGGCGCCTGTCTATACAAATTTGGAAGTGTATAAGGGTATAAGGGTATAAGGGCTTAGGGCATTATGAAGTATGAAGTATATGGCCATTCCCATGCTCAACTATGTCCCCTTAGTTGTTGCATCCATTTTTTGGGTTGATACTATTTGCTAGAAAGATTTGGTGAAAACCATTTCGACAACTTGAGAATTGACTTTGGTCAAAATACCTAGGAAGGCCAGACATCCTCTGAATGCCATAGGTCTTTAGTTTGTGGTTGCAAAGTTTGATGAAGCGGTGATTATCCAGGTATCTTTATGGTAATTTTATGCAGTGAGGTCAAGTTTCAAAAATGGTCTCACTACAATGCAATAGGTACTATGGACACTAACATCATCACACATTAATACAATCAGGCTAATTTAATCCACAAAAGTCTCAGCCTTTCAGTCATACTCAAGTTATGCAATTCCAAGACTGTTTAGGGACCCCCTTATGCAAATATTTTTAAATAGACAATTTATTAGAACTTTATGCACCATGCAAAAAAACTGCATGGAATAACAAATACATTGGGCATGAAGGGGAGACTTGTGGGTACCCATCAAACTCATTTTTATTAAGGTATCTTGAGGTGAGGTCAAAGGCCCCTTTATCTATGGCATGCCAGTTTTTCCCTCGCCAAAATTTAGCCTAACTTTAGAGCATTTAGTCTCCTTCCTGACAAGCTAGAACGATATGGTCAGTGCCAATTGATGCCTCAGGTGATACCACATCACTCTAGCTTTAATGAGGCTATACTCCAAATACTGAAAAAAACAGCAGGCTGGGATTTCATCCACATGGCTCTCACAGTCTGTTCCCCAATACGTGAAATATCAATGCACAACCTGATCGGCTGTCAAAACAAAGAACAGGTAAACTCGGATTACAACACACACAGATTGAGTGTGATTTATATCTCAGCTCAGGATGTTATTACTCTACTATATCTTTACATAGCAAATATTGTTTGCTGCTATATTAATGTTCTTAATGTCATACTGACCCTTTAACCAAGTCCACTACAGCCTCTGAAAGACAAAATGTCAGCCAAGGGTGCACACACCCCAACAGGTCTCTGAGGGTTAGCTAGGTAGATTGTTACAGAATTACAGCCACTAGAGGCAGTCCCACAATGAGCTTTCCTTAGGATGTGCCATTTCTGATTTCTGTGTCTGTAGCTTTAAATGCTATTGAGGAGGAGAGGGGGGGGGGGGGGGGGGAGGGTGGGGGTGTGGCCTTGACCAACTGCCATGCTTTCAAGCCATGATGTCTCTCTCTTTCTCATGGGCAGGCCAAATTCTCTGGGCGGGCAAAGCAGAGAAAGGGGAGGTAACGTTTCCCCTTATGACGTCAGAAAGGGAAGATTCCAGATCGGCCCATCTGATCTTTCATTTTCTCAAAGGCAGAGCAGGATACCCAGGGCTCGGTTTACACCTATCAACATTTCTAGCCACTGGGGGACCATAGGCAGGCTGGGGGAACTCATATTAATGTTAAAAAACCTCATAAAATGACATTTTCACGACATGGGACCTTTAAAAAATAACTACAGCAGACTACCTACAATGTCAACCTGATTTTTAATAAGAGGCAATGTAAAAACATCCCTGGTGTTATATTCTGGCGTTTATAGTCGAAATGTGTCAGACTTGCAAGATACTCCACACGCATACAAACATATGTTGTTTTTTTTGTAACTACTGTTAGTTGTATGTTAAGACAATATGCCAAGGTTTATGCATGCAGCATTTGAGTCCAAGGCAATTATCCGGGGACAATTAAGTAGGCTACTGTATTGCCTAGTGGTCTCAATGAAATGTACAAATTAAAACTTTGTAGTAGGACTATAGCAAACACATTGTTGGAAAGGTCTCAACCTGGAGAGTAACATATGTCAGTCTGAAGAGGATACATTACTCCTGCTTTGAAATATTGACCACTGACTCTTCAACCCAGTACATGTTTGAAGGCTTGTCATTTAGCAAACAGGAGGTGCTACACACATAGGACCAGCTGTTATAGAAAGCTCTGGACCTCATCTCTCATATAGATATAATCACCATTGTGTACCCACTGGAGGCTCCATCAAATATGGTAATAGGCTATTTTCACCTATTTAACAATTAGATTTTTTAAAAACTGATAAAAGCAATGTTTTCACCGTAGCCAAAAACCCCAGGGAGTATCCAAAATTCTACACTGCCAACTTCTACTTCTGAGAAATATACCAATGTATTTTTGAAACTACAACTCCCACCAGACATGCACCACAGAACCTGTTCCAAAGCTAGTGTACTTGCAGTTTTTCTGGGGTGGGTGGGTGGACCCGTTCAACTCCTGTTTTGTGCTGTCTGCTGTGGATGGGCTTCATTCCATTTCAGATTGCCGCCGCCCGACAACAACAATCTGAATCATATACTGTACGCAGAGGTGGAAAATAACGAAATACATGTACTCACGTTACTGTATTGAGTATTTTTGTTGTGTGTTTTGTATTGTTCAAGTAGTTTTTAAAATCTGTAATTTAAAATGTACTTGATTATGTTTTGAGTGAAGTATTGTATTTCGCTACATTACAAATCCCATCCGTTACTGAGTTAAAAAAAAAACTTTGACTAACGAAAACCAACAGGAAGAAAAAAAATCGCGCCCCGGAACCACTGAGGAATGATCAGCATCTAGGCTGCCTACCAGGACCAAGACTTTCTGTAGGAGAACCACTACAGTGAGGAATGATCAGCATCTAGGCTGCCTACCAGGACCAAGTCTTTCTGTAGGAGAACCACTACAGTGAGGAATGATCAGCATCTAGGCTGCCTACCAGGACCAAGTCTTTCTGTAGGAGATTGAGAACGAGATGGAGGTGGATCAGGCGAGCGACGATGACTGTAGCGGTACTTTTACTTGAGTACAATATTTTAGTACTTCTTCCACCTCTGGAAGTACTACAAATACATGAAACAGTATTTTTTTCATCATTGTTATCTTTATTGTATAAATTCTCAAATATGTGAATACACCAATATTATGTATATAATGTATTTTTTTAGTCAGACACAATTAGCTCAAAGATCACTCATTAATGTAGTGTTCTGTCTTACAACATTCTCTAATATTTCACTAGTAAGACCGACTTACCTACATTAAAATAAAGAAATAAAAACCATGATAACATCTAGTGAGTAAATGTTGATTAAAGCAGCGTTTATAGTCCTAAAAATACAAAAAAAAACAAAGCATACAGCTTCTCTGCTGCAGTCCTGACTGACAGAAAAAAATACGTGGTGTAGACACAAAAAATGCTTCCAATTGAAATACATTGGTTTAAAAATCGTGCTGAGCGTCACGAAAAAAATGGGGAAATTGTGTCCATGTACACAAATCAGTACATAAAATTTCGTGACTATTTCAGGAACTGCTGTGAGAGGTCAGCTGAGAGGTCAGCTGTGAAATTCAAGATCTTCCAACTGCTTTATGAGGGTTTTTTAGAGGGCATTTTTGTTTAGTTATGTGTCCTTACACCATTGTTGACATGTTAAGGTTAATAATTGTGTTGTGTGTTTTATTTTTCCATGTTACATTTTTTTACAGAAAATACTTGTACAGTATGTTTTCACATTACTGCTGTTTAAATCCTTCTTTATTATATAATATACATTAGTTATTCTGAAAATAAAAAGACACCCTTGGATTGCATATGGCAATGGTCATTTAGTTATACAGCACTTTTCTTAAGAAGTAAGCTGATGAAACAAAATGAAATGAACAAGGTACTGTAAGAGGATCAGGCAAAATATTTGATCTCTGAGAGCGAGACTCTTTTGTGTCTCTCTGGCCCTCCCTAGTGGCTCCACCTTGTGCTGAATGCACATTGAAACTAAAGCAAGGATCAACCTGAAAGCAGCCTAGTGCTGCACAATAACGCAATTATGAATTTGTTGAAAAAAAGAAAAAGAATCAAAACTATTTTGATAATTCGTTTCAGAGACGGGTGAAAGTCCTGTGGATTTTTCCTTAACCTTGAAGCACCCCCGTTTAAAAGCTCTGTGTTTTACTTTTGAAATGGCAATATTTAAAATGTATTTTGTTTGCAAGAGATGATTTGTCTTACTTTCTTTTAGGAAACTTGCTCTTTACATTAAAATAAAAATTATCCAGCTAAGTCGATTAAGAACAAATTCTCATCTGCAACGATGACCTGTCACATTCACGCAGAAGGCGGCTCAGGTTCTGGTTCAGGCTTTAGTCATCTCACGTCTAGACTACTGCAACTCCCTCCTGATTGGTCTGCCTGCATGTGCCATCCGGCCCCTGCAGCTCATTCAGAACGCAGCAACTTGACTTGTCTTCAACCTCCCCAAGTTCTCTCACACTACACTGCTCCTCCGCTCTCTTCACTGGTTACCAACTGCTGCCCACATCCGGCTTTAGACACTAGTACTTGCATACAGGGCCACGAACGGATCAGCCCCAGCTTACATCCAGGACATGGTCAAACCCTACACCCCAACCCGCCCACTCTGCTCTGCATCAGCCAACCTGCTTGCTGCCCCCTCACAGCGAGGGACAACTAATCACTCAACCAAATCCAGACTTTGCTGTCCTGGCTCCTAAATGGTGGAATGAGCTCCCTATTGACATCAGGATGGCCGAAAGCCTACACATCTTCAGCCAAAGGCTAAAAACACATGTCTTCTGACTACACCTCAGATAAACATAATATATATATATATATATATATATATATATATATATATATATATATATATATATATATATATATATATTTCTTGAAGCTGCACTTTGATATGGCTCTTTGCAGTTTTGCTTATTTAAAGATAATGTACTTACCCTTACTACTTGTTGTCTGGAGTTTGCACCTTCAGGGTTGAAAGCATTTAATTGGAAGTCACTTTGGATAAAAGTGTCAGCTAAATGCCATGTAATGTAATGTAAAGTTACACAACCATACCTGGAAGCTGCCCGGTACAACCACAGTCTGATCTTCTGGCCACTGAGCAGCTGCACTGGAGCTGCAACTTTTTTTCACAAGATGTCGTTATTTAAAGCAAGTGTGCCTTGATTTCATTTGTTAGAAATTAAATATATAATGTCAACTCAGTGAGTGGGTGAGAGAGTAAGAGAGATTGATTTGTGTCATGTTACCGATACATCACCGCCATAAAACAAGGATCAGCCTATCGCATGTTTTTCAACACACACACACACACACACACACACACACACACACACACACACACACACACACACACACACACACACACACACACACACACACACACACAGTGCATCTCACTATCTTTGTGGGGAAGCGTCATTGACATAATGCATTCCCTAGCCCCTTACCCTAACCTTAAGCATCACAACTAAATGCCTAACCTTAAGCCTTACCCTCACCCTAACCATAACCTAATTCTAACCCTAATCCTAAAACCAAGTCTTAACCCTCAAACAGACCTTTAACCTTCTGGGGTCCAGCATTTTGGACGCCACAAGTATACTGTATTCCCGGTTTTTGGACCCCACGAATATACTTAAACAAGAACACACACACACACACACACACACACACACACACACACACACACACACACACACACACACACACACACACGGCTCCTACACACAACAAACGCCGTTGTCCATTGTGGTCATATTGTTTCTTTAGTCTGCTGTGTATGTGTATGTGCCCTGTGTTTTTTCTCTCCATTTCATATGCAAATAGGTGTGTGCTGTAGCCGGGAGATCATTGGTGGAAAGCTCTCATGCCTGAATTCGTGATTGGCTGCAGCTGGGGACCACCTGATATATAAGGAGCCAAGATGGTGGCTGTCTGTGGGCATCAGGCATTCCTCATCCTTCTCATCTCCCAACTGGCCACACTATTGCGTTGTTTAACCTTGTTTTAGATTAGGTATTGTTTCTTTTGAATAGTTATTTTGAATAGATGTTTATCTATCGTAATTATATATATATTTTCTTTTTTGTAAATAAATGACAAATAATTGTTATAATGTGCAGGTGTCTTACAGTGCCAATAAGGTGGAGCTCAAACAGTTGCTGTGTGTGTAGAGTTGGTGGAGCAGGGCGTCCTACCTGAACCAGCTGCTGATGCGGCTGTTGCTGCTGCGGGTGGCAGATGACGCACCGATGGCAGAGGTGAAAGCGGCGGGGGCTGCTGGCATGCTCGCTGCTGGTGTGGAACATGAGCCGGTCACGGATCCTCTTATGAGTAAAATGACCACAGTGGATCTCCGCATAGCCCTCCAAATAAAGGAGGTAGAGAACAAAAACAGACAGTTAGAGGTGCAAGCCATGCATCTGCGCATCAGGGCTCTCGAGTTGGAAAGAGGAGCCACTGTAGTTGCCACCCCGATGTCTCCTCTTGACCGCAGTGCTGTTTCTGCTCCGGCTATGGACATTAGTAAGCATATTGCTTTAGACCCTCCATTTCGTGAGTCTGAGGTTGACTCATATTTCAGTGCTTTCGAGCGGATAGCTGCTGCCTTGAGTTGGCCCAAAGAGTTCTGGTCCCTTCTCCTCCAGTGTAAATTAGTGGGAAAAGCTCAAGAAGTCTGTGCCAGTCTGTCTATTGAGGATAGTCTTGACTATAAAATCTGGAAAAGGACTGTGTTGCAGGCCTACGAACTGGTCCCCGAAGCATATCAACAAAAATTTAGTCCCAACTCCAGTGAGATATGCGTTGTATATCAAGTGGTTGTGCCAACAGACTATCGAGCGCAAATTTTGAGTCTTGCACATGACTCCAGTTTAGCTGGTCACCTGGGTGTAAAAAAAAAAAAAAACGTACCATCTTAAAAAAATGGTTAAAAACTGACGTAGGAAAGTATTTCTGCACCTGTCACACATGTCAAGTTGTGGGAAAGCCCAATCAACCTGTTCCTCCGGCCCCCCTGCACCTGATCCCGGTGCTTGGGGAGCTGTTTGAACGAGTGTTGATAGATTGAATTTAAAATCCTTCTCCTGACCTACAAAGCTCTAAATGGTCTAGCACCATCATATCTAGAAGAGCAATTAGTACCTTATTGCCCCACTAGAGCACTACACTCGCAAAATTCAAAGCTACTTGTGGTTCCTAGAGTCTCTAAAAGTAGGATGGGAGCCAGAGCCTTCAGCTACCAGGCTCCTCTCCTGTGGAACCAGCTCCCAGTCTGGGATCGGGAGGCAGACACTGTCAGCACATTTAAGAGTAAACTGAAAACCCTCCTCTTTGATAAAGCTTATAGTTAGGGAGTGAGGAGATCCAGAAATGCTTGTTACTAACCTAGCTCTGGGGAGTTTACTCCCCGGAGTCCTTATGTTTCTTTTTCCCAGCATATTTCCTTGGATTAGGATGGCACCAAGATCTCGGTTGCAGCTGTCACCGTGGTCCTGCTTCACTACACCCTGCTACGCTCTGCAGTGCCCTGCTGCGTCCTGCTGAACCTGCTACATCCAGCCATGCCCTGCTGTGCCACGCTACATTCTCTAACGCCCTGCAGTGCCCTGCTATGACATGAACTACTATGACTACCATTTTCTAGTCACTGTTCCATTATCTTTATTGGGACTATAATTGCCACTGTTCATCACATCCCCAACCAGCACCGTCAGACACCGCCTACCAAGAGCCTGGGTCTGGCCGAGGCTTCTTCCTAAAAGGGAGTTTTTCCTTGCCACTGTTGCACTAAATGCTTGCTCTTGGGGGAATTACTAAAATTGTTGGGACTTTATAAATGATAGTGTGGTCTAGACCTACTCGATCTGTAAAGTGTCCTGAGATAACTCTTGTTATGATTTGATACTATAAATAAAATTTAATTGTGTGGGTCCGTTATCAAGAACTAAATCCGGACATCAGTATATTTTGACTGTGATGTGCGCTGCAACGCGGTACCTTGAGGCCATCCCACTGCGCACTCTCAGAGCAAAATCAGTTGTGAAAGCTCTCATTAAATTCTTTTCAACTTTTGGCTTGCCTAAAACCATACAGAGTGACCAAAGCACACATTTCATGTCCAAACTGTTTGCACAGGTAATGAGAGAGCTAAAAGTTAAACAAGTAACATCAAGTCCTTACCATCCAGAGTCCCAAGATGCACTTGAGAGGTTCCACCAAACATTAAAATCCATGTTGCGTAAATATTGTCTCAAATCTAACCGAGAGTGGGATGAGGGCCTCCCTTCGGCTCCTTAAAGAAAAGTGGTTGTCAGAGTCGCCGAAAACTGAGCATAATGTGCTCATAATTATGTCAGTTCTTTTTGTGAGCGTCTCAACTATGTGTGTCAGTTAGCCTGTGATAACTTGGCACAAAGTCAAACTAAAATGAAGCGGCGTTATGACAAAAAGTCTGTCCTACGTGTGTTCCAACCAGGTGAAAATGTTTTGGTGCTGCTTCCGTTGCTTGGATCCAGCTTTCAGTCTCGGTTTTCAGGTCCATATACGATGGAGAGAAAAATTAGTGACACAGAGTATGTTCAAACTCCAGATCGGAAAAGAAAATCTAGAGTATGCCATATTAACATGTTGAAACGTTACTTTTCCAGAGTGAGTGATTCCCCGCCGTCTCATGCTGCACCCGTGATGTCCGTGTCCGCTGCTCCTCCTCAGTACAATCTGGCTGATGATGGGTTGGCAGAGAAAAGTGGATTGATGCTGGCCACTCGTTTGAGAAATTCAGAGGTACTGAGTAACTTGGAGGGTTTTTTGTCCCATCTGTCTGACTCAGCCCTTGCGGATATTATAGATTTGATTGAGGATAACCTGTTGCTTTTCTCTGACCATCCTAGTCAAAAGTCTGTCCTTTACCAGCTGTTCCCAGTACTAGTGCGTGGAGCTCACCCTATGTTTTGGTTCCGAAACAGGCTGCCTTCGAGTCTGCAGGCTGCGTTCGAGTTGCTGTGTAATTCACCTGTTCTCGGCCTGCTTTACGCGACCCTTCAAATTAGAGGTTAAGGCCAGTGCGTCCGGCGCAGGTGCTCTGCTCTTGCAGGAGGACGATCAGGCTATTGACCATTCTGTTTGTCACTTCTCAAGAAAGTTTAATAAGCATCAGCTTAATTATAGCACTATCGAGAAGGAAGCTCTTGCCCTCCTGTTTGCCTTGCAGTATTTTTAGGTTTACTTGGGTCTAGGCCTGTCCAAGTGTTTACAGATCACAACCCATTAGTATTCCTCGCACATATGCGCAATTCTAACCGGTCTGTCCTTCTGCAGGACTTTAATCTGCAGATTCACCACAAGAAGGGTACCGAAAATGTGATAGTAGACGCTTTGTCTAGGTGTTCTTCAGATCTATAGGAATTAAACCTTTAGGGGTAGGTTTAATAATTTAGGGTTAGGGTTACAAATTATAAAATAATTGTTCGTGGCTCCTTGGGACATGGGGAAGATGGGGCCTTTTCATGTTGTGTCTTAGGCCCCCCTAGACTGGGGTGTAACACCATAGTTCTGAAACAGTTTGTTCATTTGTAGTCTGGTGACTAATTTATGTAAATATTAGCCATGTGGATTAAGTCTAACACTGGTAGAGAGAAAAAAAGGCTGGTTAGTCTCAGCTACTAGCTAAGTTTACAAGAAATAAGCAAATTTTAAGATTTGTGGCAAGCTAAAATAAACAAACTACATACAGACAGCCACCTCGCCATCCCTCTTTATTTGCATTGCCTTCAGGATAAGGTCTTTTGTATATGAGAATGAATATTTGAATCAGTATGTGAGCTATTTCAGTCAGTCACCAGTGTAGATTTAGCATTACTTAAAACATTTTTTGGTTAATTTGGTAAACATGCAATTGCACTTTATTTCACCATTGATGGCATGTTGGTTCAATTTGAGGTGAAAAGTGCACACTGTAATGATGACAGCTCCAAATGAAGTCATCCCTGAGGTTGCATCAGAGCTGAAGTGGACCAGAAAGATGACTGAGCCCTCTTTCAAGTAAACTGACAATGTGAGCGAAAACAAAACTGAGTGCCTTTTTGGTGCACTTCATAAGAACTGAGTTTGGTTCATGTAAATAGGACTATATGTAAAAATACCCTAATATTAATCCTGTAACTGGTTGTTTTTGAAGGCTACATGTTCCTGTTGGCCTTTGACTCAATTTCCTTCACAGTCTTTTGCTGCCATCTAGTGGATGTTTAGGTGGTCCTACAGATTAGCAAACTATTACAGGAAGCTATTCTAATCTTATTTTACACCGTTTTTACAGACAGAATGACCCATTTGTTATTGATTTTATACTGTGTACAGAGAAGATTTAATTACGACGTATTGAGGGAGAAGCCCACATATTGAGCTGTCAGCAGAAGAGAGCCAGGCAGAAGAGCAGGTTTTAAAATGTGGTTTGGATGTGTTTCCAATATTTATCAAATTATATAGAATTGAAAAGAAAATGTGTTATTTTATCATTACCAAATTAGCACATTGTGCCTCTAAATAAAAGAATGGACCCAATGTCTACTACAAGGGTTATAACAAATGTTTGTGATATGTTTCTTGTATCCTAATTACTTGAATTATGTAGCCTAAGTTGAAAAACAAAAAAAAATGTTGTCTTTCTTTTTGATCTCAAGAATATATGTAGAGAAACAATGTCTACTGCCTGCTTTGCAACAAGCCCCAAGACATTGCAACTCACGGGAAGATGAGAATGAACACCCCAGAGGAGCAGGAGTAAAAAGCATCCAGAGCTAAGACTTCCCAGAAAATGTTTGCCAGACAGGGCAGAGTTTGGGATTTCTCTGCGCTGGAAGAATTTTGCAAGGAAGCTGCATCTTGCAAAACCTGTGCCATCGCTTTCACAGTCAAGGATTCATAGTGACAAACACTCTTCAATCAGAAATCAGAACCAACATATAGGGTAAGATTACTACCACTGCAATATGTGTTGCACTGAAATGAGAAGATGCTAAGACCATTTCAACCCGTGTCTCTGTGCCTGCTCTGTTGCATTAGGTCTCAAAAGAAGGATGTCATTGCCGTTGAAAAGAGGAAATTGATTAGATCCAGGAAAGGACAGCCACTGGAGACTGCGTCCCTCACACTGCAACTACATACTTCAGGCATTACCAGGGACAGTGCCAGATATTGTAAACATTCGGGGCCCGGCCCAGTCTAGGAAGGTCCGGGGGCATGCTCACCCGGGGAGATTTTTTACCGATTTATGGCAGCTATGCCTAAAAATCTGTCATTTGGGAGAAACATGCAGTGAAGTTGATAAGGTTTTAATATAGTGTTTTAAAATCAAATTTTGAGGATCAAACACTTAATTTCCTGCATTGTGTTACATTTTTATGCACACATTTATGGTGGAAACATCTTTGTTTTCATGAAGGAAAATTTCAGGAGGCAGGTGATAATTCAAAATATTAAAATTAAATGGAATATTATAAATTAGAAAACAGTTTGCACAAATCAAGCAATCTGTTTGGTTTATAGCCATGATATAATAACCACATACAATGGCTATGATTTGAATTCCTTGAACTAATACAAAGTAGCCTAACAAAGTTAGATAGTAGGCCTAAAAGATCCCTTGGTGAATCAGCCTCTGCTGAGTAGAAAGTGAAATTGTAGAAAAAAAGAAAAAAAAGTTAATACCAACATTTAGTGGCAAAATCCCTTGTTATGTCTACAAAATTATTTTAGATATAGTATAAGTTCAAGTTTGAGTCACCACTACCTCTGGTGATACACTGCACACCGGCGTGCAACGTATTACTATATATTATGGATTCTGGAGATCCTTTTTTCTTGTTGAAGGGGAAATCTATTGTTGGGACATGTTTGTTTCTACTGTTTCAACTGAATTTTATTAATGTTGGTAGTGTTTCGATGCTTTCAACGGTTTGTTACAATTCTGGATTAGCAAAACACACAAAAAAAACAAAAACAAATTAGTCCATAAAATGATACATCTTTACCTAAGTGACTTTTGTGCATGGACAAGTGAAATGTAAATGTACTTGTCCAAACAACTTGTCAAAAAGTTAATGTCAAGCCCTGGACACAATCCACCCGCCATACTCTCCTGCCCTCCAGAGACTGCCACTACTTGTCCCCTCTTCAACGTCGGCGCCGTCGTCACTGGGCCAGCCCACCCTCTCTCTGTTTGTGATCCACTGATCAGCGGTATGAGCTCCGTATGAGTACAAATATCAATTTAAAAACGATTTTATTGATTTAAAAATGGTCTGCCAGAGTCCATGATCAAAACTCCAACCATGGCAACGTTTTACAGAATTAGCAACGGTCTGTTATACAGAAATAGCAGACTGCAGAATCAGAGTGATTGACCAATCAGAATCAAGTATTCAACCAAGCCATGTAATAAGGCAATTTAAACGACTGGTAGTTGTTCTATATGGCCGGAATTCAGGAATAATAACCGCCATATTGCCATCAAAAAAGTCTAGCTTAAACCCTGCTCCTAATATTTTTTTCACCAATGACAATATGGATTTCTGGGGGAAATATTGACTTTTTGGCATACAGATAGTTTCTCCAAATCCACGATTCGATTTTTCGATTTAAACATTTTTTGTGACAGCAATGCCATATAAAGAGCCACTAGATGACAGAAGAGTACTTTAAAGAGCTGTGTATCCCTGCTTCACAACAGCAGTGTGTACATGTTGGAGAACACAAACTAATTATTACACTGCTACTACTACTTAAAAAATTCCAGTACTACTCATCATATTGTCCACTGTCCATCATAATGTCAATTACAGTGTTTCAAAAAGCTTGTCCCTGCCAGTCTCTACTCCAGTCTGTTGCCAGTCAGGGAAGTCCTTGGTGGTCCTCTCACCTTCGGACTCAGGAGGCACCAGGAAAGCTGGATTCCTCAGTGCTGCTGTGGCAAGAACAAAATATTTGGATTATGTATGTTATTCGTAGACGTATCTTTTTATACATGCACGTTTTTTATTTATTTATTTTTTTTGTTTCTTCTCCCATTGTTTTTAAGTAGTGGTAGAATAATTATTCTAAAGTAAGTCAGTTTTTTTGCAGATCTGAATATTAAAAATAAATAAATAAATAAATAAATAAAAAAAAAATAAATAAAAAAAAAAAAAAAAAATATATATATATATATATATATATATATATATATATATATATATATATATATATATATATATATATAGTCAGTTGAGTAGAATATGGCAAGCCAAATTTTACAGTTTAAAAGCTCTAAGTGTCAGCCTTTCAATATAATAGAGCTGTAAGGCCATTTGGTCAGTAGGGGGCGATGTTGCCTGTACAGTTGCCACATGGTAGCTCAAAGTCTGTGAGAGTAAGGACAACAATTTGTGTGAGTTGTCAATATTATTATATTATTATTATACCTTTAGTTATCCCCAGTTAGGGAATTTGGCTGTTGCAGCAGTACAACAGAAATAGGTAAGAGGTACATAAACTAACATAAAAACTATACATTTTTATGCACGTTTGTGAAGATTGTAAGCAATGTTTTTATTATCTGACTTCGGATTAGTTAACCAGGTTTTCTTACACTTTTAACAGTTCATTGTATATTTACATGTTTACCAACTGTCACTTTGTAGTATCTGTTTAAATATATCTTGGTCATCATGGCAAATGAGAGTTTTGAAAAATACTAATTTAAATTTTAAATAACATAAGATTCTTAATCAGTCCTACAGTTTGGACATGTTCAGTGATACTGCACCAATGGGTTAGTGTAATGACAAAACCATCAATAAAAATGCAAAATATTATGAAAACGTAAAAAGTGTTAAAAAAGATTAAGGAAAGACCGCCAGATTGATAATACGGTATTCACAGTATTGCACAAAGGAGTAATTGATATTGCACTTGGAGCAGTGTTGATTATAAAGCCTCTCTCTCTCTCTCTCTCTCTCTCTCTCTCTCTCTCTCTCTCTCTCTCTCTCTCTCTCTCTCTCTCTCTCTCACACACACAGACATACACACAATTTTGCGTCAACAAAAAGTAAAACAAAGTTAAGTGACTGCCCTGACACTAAATTAAGCTAATGCTAGCTTGTTAGGTAAATTATTTTTTCTTTAAGTAATTGACGTTAGTGATATATCAGTATGAAAATTAAACATATTAATTAATTAAATTTAACAGGTGACACTGCTCATCAGAGTGTTTTGAAGGCTAACGTTAGCCAACGAAAACTCGTACCGGTTAATTACAGTACTGAAATTAAGCCTCACGTTAGGTACTGGCCTGAGTAGCTAAATAACGTTAACATTATGGAACAACAGCCAGTCAGTTAACTTCCAGCAACTAACCTAACGTTAATGTTACATTCTGGCTACAGATTATTACAGTTCCAGCACCGATAT
Organism: Zingel zingel; assembly: GCA_023566125.1. Classification (NCBI taxonomy): domain Eukaryota; kingdom Metazoa; phylum Chordata; class Actinopteri; order Perciformes; family Percidae; genus Zingel; species Zingel zingel. The sequence continues at coordinate 23,644,301 of CM042330.1, forward strand.
TTTGATTTTAAATGAATGTGGAAAATGGCGGTTAGTGCGATGTTAGCCTGATCTATCGGCTCTGGTCTACTTAAAACAATCTTGCTTTTTGTCAGATGAACACCAATTTCCACATGCTTCAAAAACATTGACCGGTCAGTGACAAATAAGGGTTGGTATGATGTCCAAATCAAAAATATGTTTTAAAGTTGTTAAAACATGTTAGATGTTTGTTTAAATGTATAGTTTGCATTTATGTTGGTGTCATAGTATTTTATATGACATTTCTACAATTTTTAACCAATTAAAGAATCACAATCCCATTAAATTGTCAAATGGTGTAACCACAAAAGCATGACAAGTATTAAATAATTCACCCTCCTAGAAGTTATGCAAGTGTACTGATGAAAATAAGTTATTTATTATGATATATCATCTCAAAGTATATTTAAAATATTTTGTTTCTAAACTTTTACTTTCTAAACATTAATGTTTTCTCTCTATTCTTGGGTCAGTTGGTTTAAAATAATTTTCATAGTAACTTTTTTGCGCAATATCAGATTTTTATGAGGAACATTGGTTACGCCAATTGACATTTATCGGTTACACCAACTGACCATACTATCTGTACAGAGAACGACAAGCAATTTATACATACAACTGAATGACAAGTCATGGAGTAAAATGATTTAGGTATTTTAATAAATGTGAACACACTCTAATATATTTTAGACATACACATAAAAACAATACTCTTAACAATGAAGAAACGGATTGACCTCTGATTTCAGTACAATTTCTGCTTAGAGTCAGAAAAATGGCACTTCTAAAGGAAAAATGAGTAAGAACAATTTATACATGTTATTCATCATATTACATTAAAATCAACCATGTCAACAATCAAATTTAAGACAACAATATCTAGTAGAGAGAAAATATGTACCTCTATATTCAAATTGTGTATACATACATGTGCATTTGAGAGAGGGAGAGAGAGAGAGAGTAATTTTTTATACTACTCTTTAATTTCTTCTTTTAAGGTTTTGAACATTTCAAACATCCATATCTCTGAGAAAAGTTCACAAGGTTTACACATCCTGGCTTTGAGTCTGGAATTTTTTCCAGTCTTCTGTTGTGAGTTTGGAATGACGGGAGTTGACAGGCTCTGGCTCAGAGATCATGAAGAGCACATCAGATTCATAGTAGAAGAGGAGGTCGGGTGGGTGAGGCCAAGTGAAAACATTCTTTACACTCAACTGTTTCATGCAGCTCACCTCTAGCTCATCGCCCACAACTTGAATAATCTGCCCCACAAAAGGCTTGGGGCTGGCTCTGTGTAAATGACTTGATGCAGCTTCATGGTGCCCTTTACAGCTGGCACAAGCTCTGGCACTTTTTCATCAAACTTTTCAACATCCTCCTCAGATATCCAGTACAAGTTAACAGTAGACTTCTGTTTAATCAGGAAGTCATAAACATCCTCAGGGGTCTGCAAATCTTTTCCTTTCTGCACTGCTGTATCGGCAAGACGCTTCACAGTTGCCCCAACTCCATCAGGTGCAACTTTCTCGTGTACTTCTCACGGAAATTCCAAGACACACTCTTGAAACCCAAGAGAAAAGGTACTCGGTGGTACAGAAGGCGGTGTTTCACATTTTGTCATGGCATTTCTCACAACAGGTTCTAAATGTACCCACAACATATTTGCATTAAGATGAAATAGTGCTTACCTTGGGCTTTCACAGCAGCAAGAAGCAGTCTCCATCATTTTACTTTGTCGACTGTGGCAACTTTCTCCTTCTTTTATTGAATGTGGCGCAAATATGTTACTGGGCAGAATTCTGATTCTCTGTCCATCACATCCAACTTATCCAACACATTGCAGTGGTGCTTGTCCCTCCCTCATTACCAGCACTGAGGTGCCCTTAAGCTTAACCCCAACCACTCTGGTGGAGCTACTCAGTGGACGGCAGTATTGATGGGAAATGAAGCTTTGTGAACCATTTTCTCTTTTTTCTGAGCCCACTAGATGGGGCTCTCTCTTCAACAAAGGGTTGGAAACACACTGCATTGCCAGAAAGCGCCATCAAGTGAGCTCAGAAAATTAAAAAAACGGTTCAGAAAGCTTAATTTGACCATCACTAGCCAGCAGATCAGATTGTGGTTGTACCGGGCAGCTTCCAGGTATGAATGTGATCAGATCAGACTGTGGTTGTACCGGGCAGCTTCCAGGTATGAATGTGATCAGATCAGACTGTGGTTGTACCGGGCAGCTTCCAGGTATGAATGTGATCAGATCAGGCTGTGGTTGTACCGGGCAGCTTCCAGGTATGAATGTGATCAGATCAGACTGTGGTTGTACCGGGCAGCTTCCAGGTATGAATGTGATCAGATCAGACTGTGGTTGTACCGGGCAGCTTCCAGGTATGAATGTGATCAGATCACACTGTGGTTGTACCGGGCAGCTTCCAGGTATGAATGTGATCAGATCAGACTGTGGTTGTACCGGGCAGCTTCCAGGTATGAATGTGATCAGATCAGACTGTGGTTGTACCAGGCAGCTTCCAGGTATGAATGTGATCAGATCAGACTGTGGTTGTACCGGGCAGCTTCCAGGTATGAATGTAATCAGATCAGACTGTGGTTGTACCGGGCAGCTTCCAGGTATGAATGTGATCAGATCAGACTGTGGTTGTACCGGGCAGCTTCCAGGTATGAATGTGGAACTGTGTGAATGTGATCAGGGCGTCGTTGCAAATGAGAAATTGTTCTCAATCGACTTACCTGGATAAATAAAGGTTAAATAAAATAAAAAAACAGTGTGCATAAAGACATCCAGACGCTTATTAGACAACGCTTCAAAATGACCTGCGATCAACTAAGGAACTTACATTCTGCGATGTATAGATTTCCATCACAATAAGATGTCCAGACCCTCAATAGACAACGGTTCCAAACGACCCATGATCAACTGAGAAACTGGGATTACATCGCACCGAAATCGCAGTGTTCTTTTCCGCTGCAATGTATAGATTTCCATCACAATAAGACATCCAGACGCTAAATAGACGGTGCTTCAAAATGACCCATGATCAATTTTAGATGAAGCAATTTTTTAAAGACGTATGTGTGCTTACTGGGGACGTCCTGTCAAAGCCCCCATGCTTTACCTTCGGTGTTTGTCTACATAACGCTCTCACAGGGAAGGTTAAGTAACCCCGACATCGGGGAATCAGGAGTATTTTCCAGTTCTGTTGTTTTTTCGGCATCTCTGATCCGGCAGTGGCCATGGTGTCTGGAAAAGAGCAGCTGCAGGCTACTAGTACGTTAATGTTAGCTGCATGCTACCAGCCATGTCTGTTGTTTTTTTTCTTCTGAAGTGGGTGGGGCTGGAGAATTGAAGATCCTTCTTTTGATTTCGATAGTCGTAATCTGAAGCTCATTTCAATTGATTTTCAATTTAAAATCAAAATTGTGACTCATTTAAAGGGAAATCATTTTCTGTAGCTGCAGTCAGTGTGTGTGATGACAGGAAAACAAGTTGACAAAGTTAGGCCCAGCTTTTACACAATGGCCTTGTGTTTGTTTGTGCGATTCCTCAGAGGTGGCTCTTATGTTGTGTGTAGTAACCCCGTTAAATCCTCTTTTGTCGTTTACCAGCAGACAGCCTGAAGTGTGACTTTTTTGGGGCTAAAAGCAAGCCACCCCCCGCCCCCCCCCCCCCCCCTCCCCCCCGCTTTGTTCGCTCAATCTGGTTACTGGCTCTGAGCCAATGAAGCGGAAGACAATGGAGAGCTGGGGATGAGGCTAAAGGCAGGTTGCAGTCATGGCCTCCGCCTGACTAAACTCATTTCAGGGATGATTTGCTTTGAGTGATATGAGCTGCTTGGATTACTGTTGAGTCTCTTTGTTTCTGAATGGGGAAGGGGTCAAAACAAGCTCCTAAGAGCTTAGCAGATCCACAATAACGTGGCCTCTGACAGATTTAAATTTGAACAGCATTGCTGTCGCTCACATCGTGCCCTACACCATTTCATGGCTCTGCTTGACTTCAAAAGGAGTAGAGATAGATCTGCTTCCTTTAACTCAAGAAGAAAATCCATGTTGTGAATGCACATTTCTTCGTAGCAGACAAATGAAATGATGTGGTTTACATGAAGCTTGGGGTTGTTCGTGTGTGAGAGGCTCTCAAGACTGCTTATTTTCTTATTTGACATGAACAAATTAACCTTTTTTTAGCACACTTGTCACTTCACATTTTACTGTAGACCTAATTCCTGGAGACTTGACAAGAGACAGTGTTCTCATTTTCCATAATTTCTAAGTCTGATAATTTAATTTTCGATCATGCAAGCCAACAACAGTAAACATTTAATTACATCCTGTTTTGTTCTCTGCTCTCCCTCATTGCCACCGTGTTTCTCCATCCTGCTTCCTGCGATAACATTTGCATAGTTAAATTGGATGTGCTTGGCTTGGCCCTGCAGCGCTTAATTTAGCAGTATGTCCAGGGTTTAAGTCAGGGTAGGATTCTCAATATTCATATTCAATGATGATATAGATGTTCATTTTTCTTCTAGGGTTGGCTAACCCTACCCCTCACTAGTGTTTCTTACTAATGACGAATGTTTTGCGTGTGCTCAAGCACTAAAATTTGTGCCTTTTTATTGTGTTAAGTGTTTCCATTCATATATTTCATGCATATTTTGATGTATCACATTAGAAAAGCTAAATGAAACAGCAAAATTCAATAAAAAAATCCTGAAAAGTTTTTACACTTGCCTTTTTTTGCCTTTGTCGAAAAAGAGTTGATGCGTTGAATGGTATATATGGACCCTTTGTGGAATAAGTTCTGTTGACTCAGAGTAAAGGGGGTGGTTTGTACAGTCTAATATAGACCGGGCCTTGCGAAGAACTTGCTGGTCAAAGATAACCATCAAGGGGGACTGTGGGCAACCTATCACCTTACCAGCCACCTTTACAATATGGCTGAGGTGTTTTTTGTCCCTGATGTTCAGGTTACCGTACCAAACAATAAAGGCAAACATAAGAACTGATTTAATAAACGATTTATAAAATAAGGACATCATTTTCCTATCCACATTAAAAGTGTTTAACTTCCTAAGGAAGTACAAATGTTGCTGTCCCTTCTTACAGACTGCATCACAATTCACATCAAACTTCAGGTTTTTATCAATGATGGTTCCCAGATACTTGTACTGTTCTCCCAAACTCGATTCCAGTTCCCTTAATGAAAGTCTTAGATGGTGGGAGGGATACTTTCCTAAAATCAATGACCATATCCTTGGTTTTTGTGGCGTTTAATTGGAGAAAGGCCTCATCACACCATTGGACAAACTCATCCACCACTGGCCCATGCTCAGACTTTATGGAGCAGGCTAATGATGACCGTGTCATCAGGAAACTTCAGAATGTGCCTGTTCTCATGCTGGCTTCTACAGTAATTGGTGTAAAGAATGTACAACAATGGGGACAGGACACAGCCCTGAGGAGAGCCAGTGGAAGAGGAGCGCTGTTCTGACACATAGCCATTAACCCTAACACTCTGAGATCTACATGTTAAAAAAGCTACAATCCAGCCAACAAAATTTACACCAAAATTAAAATAGGTACGCAGTTTCCGAGCTAAAATATGTGGTTGGATAGTATTAAAAGCTGATGAAAAATCCATAAATAAAAGGACCTTCCTGGTGCTTATACAGACAGTTAAGTAAGGTGATTGAGGCATCTTCTACCCCCATCCCTGCCCTATATGCAAACTGCATGGGGTCTAGAGCCCCCACCACCATAGTTATCAGTTCCCTTTTGACCAGCCTTTCAAATGACTTCATGACCAGTGAAGTCAGTGCCACTGGTCTGAGGTCATATAGCACCTTAACGGTTCCGCTTTTAGCCACCGGAACAACAATGGACTCCTTCAATAACTTTGGGACCCTTCGCTGCTCCAGAGATATCCTAAATATATTACAGAACACCTCACAAAGCTGTTCTGAACAGTGCTTAAGCAATCTTCCTGTGAGAGAATCAGGCCCCATGCTCTTATTTGTCTTAACTCTCTGAAACTCTGCCTTAACATCATGGGCATCAAACATCTGGCTCGGCTTTGTGTAAGCGGAAGACTCTTTGCATATTTCTCTAAGTTGCTCTGTGAAGTCATGAGTATCACATCTTAAATAGAAAGAGTTAAGAGTTTCAGCTAAATATTTGTTGCTATCATAGCCTGCAATACTAATTTGCTTGTTTTCAGTATTATTATGCTGGCCCGTTATTTTCCTCATTCCGTGCCACACTGCCTTCAAATTGTTGCTGCTTAAATTTTCCTCTAGCTTATTTTGATATTGTAACTTGGCCCTCTTAATTCGTAGTCTGACCTCTCTCCTTGCTTCCTTTTTTCTGTCTCAGCACCTTTAATTAAGGCCTTTTGGGTTCTATTTAACACATTTTTCAGAGATTTAATGACCCATGGCTTGTTATTCGGGTACACCTTAAAATTAATTTTAGGAATAACACTATCCTCACAAAAGGTAATATAACTGCATACAGTGTCAGTTAGTTCATCAATATTTTTGGCAGAGTCCTCAAAGACATTCTATTCTACTGTAATTACAGGGAGATTACACCCATGTGTGGCCTATATAATAGCACCAACTTCTGATGAAACTATGCTGTAGCCTAGTTTATTTGATCCAAACCAGTTAATGGAAACACACGTATTTCACATTTCTTTTGCAACATTTCAAAAGCATGCTTTAAATTTGTTGACAATTTCATATACATGTAGAAAACCATCGCCTTATCATTTGTAGCCTCATCTTATGGTAGCAGCTCTGAGTTATGATGATGCTCTACTAATGGAGACAGTAATAACTTTTTGATGTGCTTCTGTCAACCCTGGAGTGCCTGGAAGGGGTTTTATTACATTTCTTGCTTTGATATGGCCCGTACACATTGCACAAAGCTGGTATAGCTGAGTGTTTGAAACAATGGAATTAATGTGTTGTGCTGGATTTGCATGAGCTGTGATATGCATTTCGATGCATGTTGATCTGAAACCTTAAGAGAGGCTTTTGCTTGTAAGCATGTACTGGTGTCTTTATTATTCTGCCTCTGCTTGGATGTGCTATACTTATGCAGCCCTATTATGCAAATACCCCCCTCACCCTTCCCTTTTTCTACACACACAAATATCTCTGCTCTGGATGGCCTTCATATCTCTCTCACTCCTTCTCATCATCTCACCTGTTAGGTCTCTATGGCAAACCGTGATATCTCTCTTATACCTCTTTCACACCACCTAGCAGGGTTGGGCTAGGGTTGTTTGTTTGACCTTTTGGAAATTCAAACCAAGCCAGTCTCCATGGGTATATCCCTGGTCATGGCAAATCATAGATTACCTGGGTCAATCTGGGAGCAATGCATAACAATTACCTTAAATTCTAGAAATGGGCGGGGCTTTCACGTCATATTCAGTGAACAGGACAGCTAACATCACACACTCCCATCCAGCTGTATACCAGCAGAACTAATGTTTTGAAGCTACTTGAATCTGTCATACATCTGTACAGAGAGATAAATAAAGCTTACTTTATGATTGTTTCACAGTGATTACGTTATAAAGCACGAATAAATAACCATCAAACACTTCTCAAATGATTTTGTGCACACTGATTTCTCCTCCTCTGCATATTTATTGTAGCAGCTAAACAAGGAAGTAGGTTTCTCTAGTATACATTTTTGACTAATATAAACGAGGGTAGAACATTTCTCTTTGTTTATTTTCATTAAAAGTAAAGTTGGGCTTTGCTGTTGGCTTCACATCTCAAAAAAAGATTTGTGCTACCTAGCAGCCAAACTAAACTGCAGTCTGGAGACGGGTGTCTCCTGCCAGGAGAGGGAGTAAGAGCGGTGGTGCAGAGAGAATTAAACAAAACTTATTTTCATACGGTTACATTTTAGCGCTGGCTTTTTCAAACTCTGCTGCCGCTCTGCAAAAGGCAGACCAGTGGCACTCACTGCCACTGGTCTGTTTGGAAATGAATTGAACCGCTCAGCTCCGCTGTTGTTGAAGCTGCCTGTGAAAATCCTAGTTTTATACAGTCTATGGTGAAAACCCAGCGTAAAGCACAGTGAGACAAAATGTACGTTGTTGTTTTTTCAAAGTGTGCAGCGAACATAGGCGGCGACCTGTGACGGCTGCCCCATTGTCATTTCATCACATAATTTTTCATTAGCGACCCAGGTCGTGGGCAATTCACATTGAAATCGCCCCTAGTCTACCCTGATCCAACCCACCTGGCGACCTGGGTCGCGAAGCCGAGTAGATGGAGGAGGGTTACCCCATTCAAACACACAGTCGACCTGGGTATAACCCTGATTGAGCCATTGGTGTGAAAGGGGATTAAACACACTCATACATACTGTAGCTGACGGTTATATGGCGCTAGAAGAGTGACACTTGGCAAATTTGGCATAGAAAAAAAATGGCACTTAATTTTTTTCCACTGAGACATAAAACTTATTTAAATTATATTATTTTGATATATTTTGCATACTTAACTGTTTTTCAATGGCAACCTTCTGATTTTTTTCTTCATGCCACTCTTTTTTTCATACACAGCTAGCATACAGTGATCTAGCATTTCTTCCATGAGTTCCCATGAAACTCCCAAACATAAAGTATGTTAAGTCTGTTTATCTCTGCTGTTGTTTTTCACATAGAACTGGGCTGGTTAAAGTTAACTTTTAATGAACGTTATGCTGGTCTGGCAGAGGTCTGCTGGAAGAAGTGCTAATGTCAGCTAATGTTAGCTATCATAGCTAACGTTCTATGTAGAACAACAGCAAAGAGAAACAGCCCTTTTTGTGGTCTGGGAGTTCCAGGTGAACTGGTGAAAGCCATTGCAGTAGATTCAAGGTAAAGCCAGAGGCTTATTGCGGTTAAGCCAGCTGCCATTTGGATTTTGTAGCTAGCTTCAGGGGCGATTCTAGGATCTAGGACCTTTAGGGGAGCTCAGCCCTTAAAGAGAATGTGACACGGATACAGTGCCTTGCAAAAGTGTTAACCCCCCTGCTAAACTAAACCTGACACTTTATAAATCACAGTAATAAAGACCAATTTGACACAATGTTCTAACATTCAGCAATTTTAGGTCCTTACGTTTCAATTTGGGTTCTAATCTGCTCCATGAAATGACCAACTTCTTCTCTGGGGACTACCAATGTTAAACTTCACAACCGTCTCCTGCTCTCCCTCTGACAGATCAGATAGAGACTCAGCCAAAGGCGGGAGTCTGGCACAACCTCCTCCGATTGGCCAACGCTACGTTTCTGTTAAGCCTTTCCTTGACTGGGTTACAGGTGCATAGCATTGACGACAGCCACACATATTAAACCTGTTTCAAGCCCTATGAACCAGTAATTGTTTGTCCTCTGTCACTAACAAACAAGTTAGCAAACTCTAACTTGAACCCCTAAAATTGATAAAAAAAAGAAAGAAATCTAATTAATTTATTAAATAATTAACTATCATTATACTGAGATTAAATTTAGGGGGGCTTGAGCTCCCTAAAAAGGGTCTAAAATCGCCAGTGGTTAGCTCCTGTTTTATTTCCACTATTTATTGCCACCCGAAACATTAACAGTTACACAGCTTACTTTATTTATTTTCAAAGGGGGGGGGGGTTCAAATACAAATTGTACTTTTGTAATAGATAAATTGTATTCTGTGGGGCTATACCTATGTCTCATACATAGCAGTAGGAAACAATTAAAAATAGATTTTATAACAGTATAGACGAGTTATAACTAATTTGTATAAACCCCACCCATTGGGCATCAAATAGTAGTCATTAGTAGTAGTAGTATACTATACTACCCTATACAATATAACATTCAGTATACTATACTATGCTAAACTCTATTTTCCCACACAGCTAATGTAAGTCTTACGTTATCTAGCATAACAATAATCTAACATTACAATCTGTTTTACTGAATGTCATAATGCAGAGCTGTCCTTGACCTGCTGTGCAGCACTGGTATCTGCTCTCTCACTCCTTATTACCTGTATCAGTTTTTCATCTTAAATGCAGCAGAGAGTATAATCCCACCCTGCAGATTCCCACTAATCAGGGTCAGATTTAAACCCCCTAGAGCCCTGATAAGCTTATTCAGCCTCGCTCTCACTCAAACTGGTTTTCTCCCTGCTCCATCATCTTCCTCCTTAAGATGCCCCAGTGACCATGTGACCACTTGTCCATGCGGCACAGGCTGTGCTATCAAATGGGCACCTGGTCCTGAATGGCAGCAGGGATTGTGGGAAGTGCCACACAGAGTCATGCAGGAGGTACACTTTAAACCTCTGATAAAGAGTCCAGTCTGGTTGTCTCATTATCTGTAAATGAGCATGTGATTCATACTCTGACTTCCAACAGAGTACAAATCATGTCATGATGTTTCTTAGCAGAAAAGCTTTTCATTACACTAACATTTTTCAATAAAAAACAAAATTCATTTTAAATACAGTCTTCCAATTTCTAGCGATTATGTTATCTTGTGATTTTAGAACATTTAGTTATGGCCATTCACAGTTTGTGTGTGTGTGTGTGTGTGTGTGTGTGTCTTTGTGATTCTGGCTGGCATGGGTGTCTTAACTGAAGCAATACGCCAGCTGGGTAGTCTGAGTTAGAGGGGGCCCAGCATGGCCGGTCCTGGGCTAATTTGTTGTGGGGACCACATTGGTGAATGTTCCTTTATTAAGTTAATGGCTGTGAAATGACTGAAGGGGCCCTGGGGGGATTGGGTACGCTGTGTGGAGGGCAGGGAGGGTCGGGGGTGTCGTGCAGGTCAGGGCTGGCAGCAGGAGTGTACATATGCTGTGGCCCTCAGCCATTAGAAGATGAGGAGTCACCAACAGTTTGCCAATTAATGGTTACATACATTATTAAAATATACTTAAAAGATTCGGTATGTTAATAAATATAAATGTTTTTATACATGTTTAACAGTCTTTATGTGACTTATATAATGCAATCGTGATTCAATCTATACCCAGGTTAAACAGTTGCACTTTGGGAAGAAAATCCTTCAATTATGCACCATAACATTCAGTTTTCATATTAAGATTAGACTTTTTTTATGCTATGATTGGATTAAAGGAATAATTGTTTAGATATTGTTGATTGTACATCGTCAACATGCCAATCATTCTTAGACTTATTACAAATTAAGTCAATTTTTATTCATATAGCGCCTAATCACAACAGAAGTTATGTAATTATAGTTTTCATATAGACCAGATCTAGACCATACTCTTTAATTGATAGAGACCTGCGGGCTGCAATGTTATCATATAGGGCAAATGTGCATAGTCAATTTCGTCCACTTAAAGTGCAGGTTTTGCCACTGAAATTGTTATTATAATGAAATTATTATTATGGAAAGGATCCCTACAGAGATAGAACTTTTTTAAAGAGTAAAATCCTCTTTGTTTAACCAGAAACAGCTCTGAGAGCGCTATCGCTCGACCCACCAGACTCTGTGTAAAAAACAATACTTTTAGCATATGTAAAGCCAACATATTTTCACATGTAAATCGATAAACTGTGTTTGCTTTAACCAAAACTAGAATTGTAATTCTTAAAAGTTAAAAAAAAACTAACCAAATGGATTTTCATAGTTTAATTTTGGTGTCTGTCGACTTTAAATGAAGTGTGTTTTATGATGATAAAATTACCGTTATTTACATGGAGTCTGATGACTTTAGAGATTGTAATTCCAACCAACCTTTGAAATCCTTTCCTTTCCATGTTTTTAGACACTTTGCCTACATCGAGAGATACAGCGACAGGGATGCACAACAACAATAATAACAATAACTAATAATAATAAAAAATATTGCTAATTTGAATGCTAGTAGCAGTGGGTACATGCAGGACCATGGCAGCAGGCACAACCACAATTCAGGTGGAAACCTGCAAGACGAGAAAGAACAACGGGGGAGGTGATGTGGTGATGAACAACTTCCTGATCGAAAGCAATGTTGAATCGGCGATGATCACCTTAAACATATTTTACAAAAAGAAAAACATTACATGATTACTTTAAAAAAACACTCCAAACATAGTTGTTTAAATCTCACATACCAAAACAATTTGCTTCCCTACCGACCATTTACAGTTTTTTGTAAAAACAAGCATGAAATGCTTTGCAAAAGGTATTCAGCAACCAACATTTTTCTGTCTTGAAATTTTGTTTTCTCAGACTCTAATATTGTACACACATTTTAAGATTATGTCCCCACCAATCTACATAGTGCTAATCACAATTTCAAATTACCAAAATGCAAACATTTTCAGCAATGTACAAAAAATTGTGTCCAAAAATGATTCACTTAGCAGCAAAACTAAAAACAAGTTAGCTGGCGTAAGAAAATATCTTATTATGATACAACAAACTTTTCAAACCTGTGATAACAATGCCGAGGGTGATTGGGATGCTCAGTTCAGCAGCAGTTAGGGCCTGTTTGTGAGATAAAACATCAAAGAAAGACTACAAATGTCATGGACTATGTTCCCAATGTATAATGTTTCCCACTCACAATGAAGATGAAGAAGAATTAGTTACTACATAAGTGAAGTGACTATAATAAGCCTAAAGTTAAGCAAGCTCAAGTATTGCTAGGAGATATTCAGAGGCGGATTAAGGTGGTCATGAGCCCCTAGGCTACTCTTTGTGTGGGGCCGTCTCCTACTCATCATGCTTCACCAGAAAAAGCATTAGTGCCATGCTTGCATTACAGGAACATTACATGGCCCACAGGCACATACTTGCACTGGGGTGCACTGGCATATTGCACATTGAGACTGTTATGTTCGGCAATAGTTTTAACTAGACCCACAATGCTAATCGCTAAAGAGGGCCATTTTTGATTTTCAACCCTTCTGAAGCACGTCATCCAACGGGAGTTTTATCGGTGGATAAACGGATACCCGGACCTCCGGGTACTGGAGACATTCATCTGCATGTACGGCAGCACAGAAAATTGGCAAACTTTCCCTTTTTAACCAAGCTAGCTAGCTTGGTTACATTTTTCAAAACCAATCTAATTGTAGTCAAGTTGTTGCAAGGTGTGCACAAAAATACAGTGTAATGCCTTGTTATCAACTAGTATTGCTAACAATGGCTAACCTGGCTAGAGCTAACCCCACAATAAATAATCTGACTAATGTCTGCATTTCTGCTGATTTCAGAATTCTGCTAAATATAACAAATTGCTTGTTGAATTTAGAACAGATAAAAGGAAATATTTTCCAGAATTCTTTTAGTGAAGAAATTGAACATTTAATGAATATAAAAGGCAAACTAAAAAAAGACTGACAGTCACATTATTTGGAGCGCAGTTTGCGGCCATTGTTGGATTAGCCGGTAGAAGTATGACAGGATCCGTGGTCAAAGTTTTTCTTCTCTGGCCGCTCATCTTGTTTTTGCCGGACATTATCCAAAGTTAATGATAGATATTTAAGAAGTCGGTTAGGAGCTGCTCTTTGTGAATCTACAAACTTACTTCACTCTGCGACCATACCAGAAGTTCACTACAGTATTATTTTAATTCTCTCCAGGGACCAATGTGTTGGACATTTCTTTTTACAAACAACACTTTCACACAACCTTCTCAGATACTGTGGTGTCTTTCTGGTTTTATCAGCTTTTTATGAGAGAAAAATGCATACTCCACTTTTACCTCTCTCTCTCACACACACACACACACACACACACACACACACACACACACACACACACACACACACACACACACACACACACACACACACACACACACATAAAAAGCATGCATATACTTCAATTTCACCTCGCATACACACATAAAAAGCATGCACATACACTAATTTCACCTCGCACACATGAACTGGCAATTATTCATTGTGTATTTATACAGTCCCTTTTCTGTTGGTTTTGGGAACGAAAAGGGAAATTAGCACAATTGTTCAATGATGCTCTTCAGTGTGTTGTGGAAAATACAGAGAAAAGCAGATGGCTTAAGTATAGAGAGATTTCAACGTCCATGCAAGAACGGTCACTGCTTTTCTGTCTGTGTCCAGCTTGAGGAGCCAGCAAATAAAGAAAAGAAAAAAAAGTAAATTCCTTACAGGCACTGTATGTATGTTTCCGCTTCTTGCTGAGGTAATATCAGGCCTTGCAGCAAAGTAGGGATAATAACGCCCTGGTTCCATCTAGAGGGACTGGGATTGAATCACAGCCTTCCAATTGGTAGACGACTGCTGATTCTGTACCGAGGGGCGGCTTCTGCCCTCAGTTGTAACTATAGTCCTAACAGGATATAAGGACTATAATAAAAAAAAATGCAAACAATATATTTGCCTACATTTAACTTACTTGCTTTAGCTACACTAGGATTTCCATTCACACACATGGATGGACAACATCAGGAGCAATTTGGAGTTCAGCATCTTCCCTATGGACAATTAAAAAGCAGACTGTAGTGGCCTGGGATTGAACTAACAACCTTCTGCTTGGAGAACAGGTGTTCTGCCTGGTAAAGTGTTGTATGTGCATGCTTTTTATATGTGTGTGCAAGAAAAAGTGGTGTATATGCATGCTTTTATGTGTGTGTGTGTGTGTGTGTGTGTGTGTGTGTGAGGTAAATATGGAGTATGTGTATCCATTCTTGGTATATGGCTGAAACAGCCCCTCAAAGGATTTCTCACAGACCATGATCTGAAGTTATTCTCATTTTGAGGGGTTTTGATGGGAGTTCCTCTAGGTGTCTCCCATGCTGCAGTACCACTGTCTGACTGAACTGTTACTGATGCGCCACCAGAGGTGCTGTTTTACCAACACACAAAAATCACCAAATCCAAATATAAAAATAATTTATTTCTGCATGTGTGGGCAGGAGCTCTTGAGCCTGTAAGCCATGGCCTTCTAGATTTAGTTGTAGTGGAGTATTTTCACAGTTTGGTATTTGTACTTTAACTCAAGTAAAGGATCTGAATACTTCTTCCACCACTGAAACCCCTGTTTTACTCACTTACAATGATAGCACGTTTTGGTAGATTTTGTCTATTTTAAGCTACTTATTATTGCACTTAATTTTACCAGCAAACACAACTCCACCTGCCCGATCCAGCTGCCCACTTCGATCCGAGTGCAGAACAGCTTTACTGAGCCCTTTGAAAAAGGGATGAGAGACGAGTGAGAAGGAGGGAGGGTAGATGGGGTAGAGAGGGCGGGCGTGTGTGCATGTGTCTGTGTGTGTAGAGAGAGAGAGAGAGAAAGGAAGAGAGAGAGGAAGGCGCTGCATCAACCCGGCATTCAGCAGCAGCAGCAGCAGCAGGCTGAGCTTAGGGATCTATTGTTCCCTGTTTTATTACTGCCAAACCTCGTTCTCACTCTTTAAGGATCCAAGAGAAAAAGATAAACAGAGAGGACCGGGAGAAGAAGAGGAGACCTCAGCCCTGTTCGCCTGGGATTACTTCTTCTTGGACACACTGGTGTGGACAAAGCAGAAGCAGAAAAAACACTCACACTTCAGTCCAGCTCCCTACCTTGGACCAGGCTTGTTTTTTTCCTCTTGACTGCATTGGGAACTATAGTAGTTGCCGTGCGGTGGTCATGGGGCTGGCCAGCAGAGCTGTGGGGATGCTGGGGGTCTCAAGAGGGGTACCGCTCCCCTCTCTCTGGAGGATAGCCCTACTCTTTCTTTTTATCTGGGAGATGGATGCACAAACCGCAGTGGAAACTAAACCTCTGTACATCTGGCAGACAGGTACGTTCCACCCTGGGGTTTGGAGGGGGGGTGGGGGTGGGGGGTGGGCATACTGTCTTTTTGTCCCATACACTACAACTCTTGCAGCAAATGTATTGTATTGTTCACTTTTTATGATTTCATCAAACCTTCCTGCAAATGAAGAGAACCTTCAATTAAAGTTTCTTCCCCAAACCTTTTTTCTTGCAGGCATGCATGTGGCAGAGGTTTATGCATTGGAGCCATATTGCTACTGTTTAACGTTAGTGTGGCAACATATTTACTGCAGTCCCTGAGGTGAATGTCTCTTTGCCCCCAGACTGGGGTTAGAGGAGTGGACTGTGCTGGCTGTCTTTTGGCTGAGTTCTAGACTGAGGCAGCTGGGAATCCTTGGCTGCTCTGTGCTGCTATTGACTCATTTATCACAGTTTGACATGTGTGCAGTTAATGAGAAATAGTGTGTGCACTGTAGCTGCATGTGGCTGTTTTCTGAGAGAAGGGAATACAAGCATGCTGCAAAGGATGCGGTGAAAACACTCCGTAGTACACCCAGTAGTATCTTAGTGCAGATGCAGGTGTTTGATTTGTGGAAAAGTAACCCAGAGGTAAATGTTGATGAGTTAAACCAGATTGTTGTGAGTACAGTGTAGGCAGCTGTGCAGTACAATACAAGGCTTCCCGCTGCTGCTGTTTTGGGTGGTGCCTCTCACCGGTCGAGGCTCATTCACTGTGAGAGAGCAGCACATGTTCAGAAGGACACGTTGCTGATGCATGGTCCAGCAAGCAGAGTGAAGGAGTGGGAGAAGAATGGAGGAGGTGCACCCCAGCCCCCATTGGGACAGGGGTGCCCTTTGGATGCAGCTGGAGATCAATGTTCTTCTCCACTATTGTCTAATCTCTCTCTGTTTTGCTGGATCAATGTACTGGTTTTACTGGGAACCTGCACCCCCCCCACCTCACCCCAACACCAGTAGGAGCTGATCGATGGGTATAGTCCTGACAATGCAGCTCAGCCTGTATGTGATCAATGCTGGTTTTGGGTGGAGGCTAAAATGTACTATCTATACTGGTTAACAATCTGTGCTTCTCATATCTAGAATGTGCAGGACGTAATTACCTTAGTTCTTTTGATATTGGAATAAATTAGAAATCAATGCATATATCCTTGGTATTTATTATGAATTGTGTACCTATTTGGGCAAAGTTGTAATTACCAGAAAGAAGAAATGTAACTGTTGATAATGTATGTGCCATTATTATATATGTGTATTTAATATAGTAGTATGAGAGTATCATATTTAATATACTGTCAGTGCCATAATTTGACTGATGAAATGTCTCTGTGGGTGGACACTAAAAATAGTATGTTAAACAGTGTGTATTTTCTTTACACATTTTATGTTTCTGTTTAATTGTCCAGCATTGGTAAATTAAATTATTTTTCAGTTGAAGAAATTAAATTGCTTTCTCTTATGTATTATATATTCTCATGTGGGAGCAAAGGTTAGTAGGGAAAGTGAGAGTATTCGGTGTCAAAATCTAAATACAAATAGGTCATACTAACCCTAACCCTGTTGCACCTTAAATGATGATTTTAGTTTTCTTCTTCTGACATTATTGTTGTTTACCAGCTTCATTGCTCACACCCTGTGCATAGGAATGGAAATGCTATGGTATTACGTGCGGTACCTCCGACCGTGTTAAGGTGGGGGAGGAGATTAAGGGTAGTGAAACCAGAGCAGATTGGCCAGACAAAGTTAACCTAGATACGATATAGACATGTTTATGTGAGTGTCTCCTCTTGGCTTAAGTGCGTCGGCACTTGGCTCCCTGATGCTAGTGTGGCTTGCTGACAGGAGCGTGGCACAGATGCTGAGATGATGGCAGTGAACCATGTTCGAATGTTTGTTGTTCTTGTCTTTGGTGTAACATTTCTAGATCCTACCATCCTCTTGGAGCTCCAATCCATCCCCACGTGCTCAACACAACAATGCGTGAGGATTCATTCTCCACCTCAGCACCTCTTGTCTGGGAGGGGAGGGGCAAGAGCAAAGAGGTTGTCTGTTGACGTCTTAGAAAAGGATGTTTTTTTGGGGGTGAGATTAATACATATTTATGCAGTGATAATCTGGCTAAACCCACACCCATAGTACAGATGGGCGACTGAAATTAGCCCAGTGGCATCAAATAGGTTACTCCAGTGAGTAGTGCGGGGGTTGGTCTCTCAAGAGACTGCTGTTCCCTGCAATATGTGTGGAAGTGCTAAGGGAAAGAGTACAGTTTCACTTAATGCTCTATGTAAATATTAGTATTTAATCCATTTAGTCCAAAAATGCTAAATAGAACAAACAGATAAAAACTCAAACTACCTGCATATGTATGGAATTTTGTAGCAATGTGTAATCTGGCACTCTGTGTAATGTCTTTTGGCAGACGACTTGCTTGTACTGTCTCAGCACAGAAGCCACAGACAGAAGGTTGGGGGATTAGATTGCTGTTCCACTCCGAGGGGAGTTTGCAGGTTGTTATTTTTGTTTTCTTCTCACCGTCAGCTGGACTGGAGAATTGAGCATCTATGTGTGTGAAATTTTTCAGTTAATGGATACATACAGTTTATTGCAAAGTCAATTTTGTGAGCCAACAAATAAATGTTCCCGCAGATATAAACCTTCATGGAAGTGAGCATTGTAACCTGCCAGCCTGTCAGCAGGTTGGCATCTACCTTGGACAGAAAAGGCCAATCGATAGTTTGTGATGGACATTTCCTGTCTGATATGGGTTTTCCACAGCAACATCCTCATTCAAAAATCAAGAATCCGAAAGTCCATTCTCAGTGTACATGCACATGTACATTGCAGATATTTAAGGTGAGCACAGAGAAAGTTTCCCTCTTCAGCAGATGAATGTGAAAAAAAAACTCTGCACATACATTATTTTGCACAGTGAAGCTCAAACATAACCAAACCATTTTTTTTTTACTAGAGAGTTTCTGAAAAAAAATGCATTCGGTCAAGATAAGTTGTCAAAATGAAAAATAAATCCAGAAAACTAAACTATTAATTTAATTCTACTTCAAAATTCAGGTGTTTGCTCGGGTGTTAGGTATGGGAAGGGATTGCAGCATCTAAGGACTGTTTGAGACAGGGGAAAAACAAGTACAGGTTAAAGGGTTTAATTTCAATATTTAAATGAAACAGGCAACAAATAAAATAAAACTAAAGAAGAAGATGATTTCTCTGTTAGCGCAGTGTTTTTTCCACGTTACAGCTGTCACTGTGAATGTGTTAGAACTGCCGACAGCATCGGGAGAGAGAGCAACAGAAAGTGCGCTGGTGTGGGAGAACGCATATATAAACCGAGGAGAAGTGTAAAACTGAAACTCAGATTTATAAAGATACCATGTATCATATTCACACTGTTATCGCGTTAATGATTGATATCAGGAGGAAGGTGTGTAATTTTTCAGTTTTTTCCAGTCTCCTTTTTTTTTGGGGGGGGGGGGGGGGGGGGGAGATGGCAGTTTTCATTGCTGATAGACAGAGGGTGGATACTCAGTTTTGATCCTCAGCAAAAAATGACGACATCTTTGCACCCTGGAAGCTAACACTGCGGGGACCGCTGCTGGGTTGGGGCCCGGTTGTTAGTATAACTGTAGTCCATATCCACGACATTCCACTTCCGGGATTGCGCCATTGCCGCCGGAAATTCTGCCAGATTTCACTCTTTTCAGCTGGATGTCCGGTACCTTCTGCTTCCTTTGTGTTGGTGTTCTAACCTCTGGTGGATTTCTGAGGACTATGGTTAACTGCTCCTCAGATCTCTGCAGGGTAAATCCAGACAGCTAGCTAGACTATCTGTCCAATCTGAGTTTTCTGTTGCACGACTAAAACTACTTTTGAACATACACGTTCCACCAAAACAAGTTCCTTCCTGAGGCTATTTAGCAGAGGCACCGTTGCTCCGTCCGACACTTAGCACTGCCCAAGATGATTGTGATTGGTTTAAAGAAATGCCAATAAACCAGAGCATGTTATTCTCTCATCCAGGAATGCTGTGTGGACTCGCCAGACCCTCCTCCGCAGCACTGTGGAGGAAGGTCTGGCAATGGGAGACTTGTATTACTGGTGCAGAGAACATGGCCAGTCCAAAATGTGATCAACATGTAAACATTTAAAGTAAAAAGATCACAACGGGAAGCTAGTATCGATGAAAAAAAAAATGCTCATTTGATCATAACGTCACAGAGCGTTGTAGAAACACGTCTCACTAATAAGCGAACGAGGCAACATCACCTCAGAGGATCAGTCAGGTGATCAGACAGGTTGTAAACAAATCCCAAAGTTAGAAAAACCTATTTGAAAAAAAAGTCAGACTGTCAGAAAGCTCAGGGCATGCATTTCCCAAGGCTGCATTAAATATTTTGTGCACAGATGCAACAAAGTTACATATCCGGCCTTTCTGATTTGGCTCTGTTGGCATGTGCCTGATGTAAAAGTCCTCAAGTTAAGTTTTCTTAAAACAAATGAAAGAAAGAAAATAGAAAATAGAAATCTGCTACCCGTTTCCAATACAAATGAATTAGTTTAAAACATGTTCATGAACCAACTGTGAGAGAACAGAGTTTGGGTAGAGTTATAGATTTGGACAAGACAAAACATTCAAAGCTGATTCTTGATGAACAAGTTCTGAGTGTCTTTATCGTTGATGTGATGTGAAAAATAGAAAAAGGTAAGCTTCATATTAATTCCCCATTGTGGACCAAACCTCTCTCTCTGCACTGTACAGTATATAGTCAAGCTTTTGGATGAATGGCATTCAGATTTCACAAAACAAGTTGAGAAATTACAGTGGCTTGAAAAAACGGTTTTGGTGCTGTATACTTCCAGGGTGCACTTATTGATCTTTTTTTACTGCAATGGCCTACCCTGCACCACCACCAGCGTACACTATGGGGCTTGACACTTCCCGGTACAGTGCAGGAAAACAAAAGTGTCTGCCGAGCCGGACAAGCTGGAGCAACGACTGATGGTAATGAGTGGGGCAGTTCGCCTGTCAGCTTCAGAAAGACCTGATGAATGGAGGCTATTTAGGCCTGTTTAAACCACACACACGCAGAACAACACAGTGTCTCTGTATTGTCCTCACGCTGTTCAGGCCCTCTGCTGCAGATGCTCATGTCCATGTGGTGCACAAAAGAAAGAAGGCTTCACAGTCACATGACCCACTCTTTGTTCTTCCTCCGATGTCCTCATAGAATCCCCCCCCAGACCACCACTACCCCCTCTCTCTCATGGTGACCTTTAACCTCAGAGCTGAGTGGGTCTCGTGAGGGTATCAACAGTGAAAAGGAGGCGGGGGTGGAGTATAATACAGCATCTTCTCCAGATCAAGTGTCAAGTGTGCTTAATTCAGCCATTTACACCAGCAAATTTAATAAGCAGTCCACTGATTTATGTTTTTTAAAGAGGACATACCTACATATTGATACCAAAATGCATATGTTTTTATTAAAAGCACCAGTAATATGTGTATTTAAAGCTGAACTGATCAATATTTTTATATGAACAATGGCTCCAATGACTATGTGTAATTGGCAGGGGCCAACCTGAAGAGAATAACCACCAACTCTGCAGAGCCTTTAGCCTCTATTAGCTCAGTCTCGCAGTGCCAGACCGTCCTCCACAGCGCTGCAAAGGAAGGTCTGGCTAGTCCACACAGCATTCCTGGATGGGAGAAAAACGTGCTCTGGTTTATTGGCATTTCTTTAAACCAATCACAATTGTCATGGGCTGCGCTAAGGGCCGGACGGAGCCACGGTGAAAAATAGTCTCAGGAAGGAACTTGTTTTGGTGGAACATGTGTACGTTCAAAAGTAGTTTTAGTCGTGCAACAGAAAACTCAGATTGGACAGATAGTCTAGCTAGCTGTCTGGATTTACCCTGCAGAGATCTGAGGAGCAGTTAACCATAGTCCTCAGAAATCCACCAGAGGTTAGAACGCCAACACAGAGACAGGGGAAGGAGATGGTCGTCCGGCGGAATTAATGGCGGAAACGGAGCAATCCCAGAAGTGGAACGTCGTGGAGCATTTTCCTAACTTTAATCAAAACCCATAAGTCTTGGCTGTATCAGCGAGTAGCTTGCCACTTTAGATGTTATAAACTTGCAAAAAAGATTTGTTGTAAAACTGAAAAAGCCTCAATTTCAATCTTCTCATTTCACCGAGACAGCAATCAAGTCTGTTCCCTTATGTCCGACGGTATTGATGGGACTTGATGTGTGTAGCAGCAGCATGTGTAGCTTCAGGGGGATGGAAATATGTTTTCTTCTTTGTTGAGCGCTGCTGTCGAGCACCCTTTTCAATGAAAACATATGGATGTTCACAAGTGATTAAAAGGTATTTGTTGTTTTGAACAGACACTTGAGTGTCAGATTGGCCTGTGCAGATGGAGCTGGAGGAGTGCTATCAAGGCATAATGGAGTTGGGTGGAAATGATTTCTGTTTTCCCTGGGATTCATCAAGCGCCAAATTGCAGCCATTATTCTGTGTGGGTTTGAAGAAGGTGCATCCAGCTGTTCAATTCTGCCTGGCAGGCCATCCCAGGTGGAGGAGGGGTGTGTGTGTGTACAAACACTCACACACATACACACACACACACACACACACACACACACACACACACACACACACACACACACACACACACACACACACACACACACACACACACAGGTGCATGTACACACCATCACGCCACTGAACTCAGTGTTTTTTTGTCTTTCTCTCTGCTGTCTCTAATCATCCCTGTAATCCTCATTAACATTAACACACTACTGCTTTTTCTTACTTAACAAGTGAAAAAATATTTGTAATTCGGTAGTTTAGAATCTCAACACTCTTAACAAAAGCTGGGTGACAGGGCATTTGGTCTTGCACCTACCTCCTTGCTATTTTTGGGCTATTTCTTTTATTTCTCACTCACACAAATAGCTTAAGCAACACACACACACACGCATAGTTTTGTGCTGAGTGTGTGCCTGTGTGTGGTGTGCCTCATTACTCCCAGTAAAAGGGTTGACAGTGGGGAGGAGTGTTGTCAGTAGCCCACCTGCAGGCAGTGGACAGGGGGCGGCTGAGTAATTACATGTTCGATCCGGGTGCGACTCCACTGCATGGCCTCCACCTTGTCCATTAACTGACAAGAGGCCAGTGCCGACAAAATAACACTCAGGTTTGACTGACAAATGGGTTTACAGATGTAAGGGGCTGACACTGGCCAAGTATTAACAAGATTACGTCTTAAGAGCAGCTTGCACCCATAGAGACCGCAGTGTTCATTACATCCACTATGCGACATGTGAGGTAGGACCAACAACGGAGATAAATCATGGCTATTCTTGGAGCTTTTCCAGTTGTGGAGTTAAAACTGTTAAGTTTGTCATAAGGATGCACAATAAGTAATTAGAATAATCTTTTAACCTTTTATTCAACTGATATAATACAATATTGTTGTATACAATACAATATAATAATAATAATAATAATAATAATAATACCACGATACTATAATAGAATATTATTCATAATAGAATATTATAGTATTGTATTATTATATCATAGTATTGTACGGTATGTGTCAGTGTCTAAAGTGACTTAAGGATCATAAAAATGAAATATTTTAGACTTCCAATATTATTGACATTTTTTGTGTATTGACAACTGTCCGGCCTGCAGAAGTGGACTTATCATAAGTGTCTTGGGGTGTATGGATGAACTGACTGGATGTTCTTCTCTTAACTGGAGTTTGGAGAACAAACATAGTCTTGTTTATTTCATTCATTAATTATTTGAATGATTAATACAATGACAAGCAACCAGGCAGCTTTATAACAATATAATATATATATTGTATGTATAGAGAAACTCACAAAAGCTAGAATTCTAAATCATTTACTCGAAGGTTCATGTTTTGATACAGAGCGTATTGGATCCATCCCCAGTAACTGAATTTAATTCCAATAAGTAACCAGCATCATGTTCAATTCCTCACATTTATATCAAACCAAATTTCATGAAAATTGGTTCAGAATGAAGTGAGTAACTGTCCATTTTGTAGAGAAGTCAGCATCTTTCGATGCAGTGTATTTGTTTAGTTGCGGATCTTGAGCGCTCCAATGTGGCAGACACGTCAAATTACAGACGCTGTATCTTATCTATGGTTTCCTACTACAACTTACTGTACAGTGTCACTTTAATGTAAATCTATGTTGTTATGTTTTATAGGTCTATATGCGCATCAACTAACTGATTACAACTTGTCTCATCAGAAAGCAATAGAGCATTATGCAGTATCGAATTCTGCAGGGAATCAACGCATTCCATGGAAATCGAGGTATCAACAAAATCAATTAGGTCGATGCATTGTTCCAGTCCTAACAGCCCTAGGTGTACACTGTGGCTGATAAACCTGTCCAGAATTTAGAGCATCTGACATGCTGTAGCTATGCTGTCACTGCCTGTTCCATTCAGCAATTATGGATATGTTTTGAGTGTGTAATTTCGCTGAGAACAAGGTTAAAGTCTCTGTGAATAATGTCATCTATGGGTCCAGTTTTGCCATCAATTTCCTTGATTTTCAGTCAGTATAATCTCTTTAATTAGTCTTCTGAGTCATTAGTCTCTAAACCTATCCAAATCTATCATGTATCACCCATCAAAACCATTATCACAGTGTCTTCCCCATATAATACCTGCTTACTAACAAACAGACCTAAATATGAAAAGACAGAGATAAGAATGGAGGCATGTGGAGAAAGTGGTGATGGCCAAGAGGAAGCTCTGTTGAATGCCAAGCAACTGTTTGTTTGGGTGCAGCCAGTGGTCCAGAACAATACCAGTCCAACTAACCACAGTGATTAGTGATGTCTTCCTGCTCTCAGATAAACCCTTGATTCCCTTTGGCTAACTCATGCTCCCTGTGAGGCTTCATTAGCCCTGGAAGACGAGCTGGAGGATTGGCCTAAGCAGCATAAAGAGCTTTTCATCAACCTGCTTCTTCCTCTCCATGCCATCCTCTATTAGCACTCACCTCCAGCTAATCCTCACCTGACATCTAAAAACTCTGCCACTTCACTCAGAATCAGTCCAGTTTTTGCTAAGTAGGTTTTCACATAAAAGGAATTTACTTTGGTGTAATGGTGCATACACAAGAAATATAAATATAGAATAGAAAAAAAAATACAATTTTAAAATAAAATCACTAGGCAGGAATGTGCAAGAATATATTCTAGGGGATTCAATGTTATTTTATTTATAGTGTTGAATCATAACATAAGTTGTCTCAGGACACTTTATTGATAGAGTAGGTCTAGAGCACACAATAATTGACTGAGACCCAACAGAACCTGGCTTGAGAAAGTGACAACACAAAGATTTTTTTCTGTCTCAATGTATAGGCATATGAGCGTTGCTCAATACCATTTAACAGGATCACAGTCATTATGTACAATCCAAGTTGGAAGCATCTTTTCTGTTTAGAGCGCCATGTTCAAAACACAATTTGACTCATAACGCTCTCTCTAAAGGTCTGCATCTTGTGCTTGTTCTGAGAGAGGCTGTAGGGAACTCCATCAGAGGACAGGTGATAGCAGGTTGTAAGAAGGTGAAAGAATCATATGCAAAACCAGATTAACCTTGGCTAAACTGCCAATTCCACAACAATAGCTTAAAGGTATAATATGCAGTGTATGTGGTGCTCGATCATCACTTATGACCCACTAAACATGTGTGGTGGTATCTGTATAGAGTCCCTCTGCCTCTATTTTATTTTTTCTTCTTATTTTGCTTTGTGCGGGACGTTTATGGGTGTCAGCAAAGAGCCTTTGGTCCCCATGTCGGTGTGCAACTTTCAGCCAATAACAGCGTTCTCATTCCCAACCACTGCTTTGCCCCTCAGCTTCCCATACCGACGCAATTGTCTAACTGACACAGACCCACAGCCAGTATGAAGCTCTGCATTCACTCATAATCCACAATGCTGCACCTTCCCGTGGAGGTGTCAATCACAGAACAATCAGAAAGTAGCCTTTTATTCCTCTGATTCACTGCTTTGTTCGGCACTCCCACTCCTCACTCACTCTCTAGCTCCCTCGACCACTGGTGCTCTCTCTTATCTCTCTACTTGAAAGTAAATTGGAAATGAAACACCATAATATGTAGGATTCACCAAAGGCAAAATGCTCAGATTACACATACATTGCATAGGTGCACTACTCGTATGGAAAGTACTGAGAATACAACCGGATAAATGAGACTTGGATTATACTGCACGAGTGGTGTTAGAGATTGTAAATGGAGGTTTTCATATAGTATTGCTGTTGTTAAACACAGACCACTATTACTTCAATGCATTTGATCTCTCCGTTTGTTGATTCTCCGTTCACCATACAGGCATGCACCACTGATGTGGTGGATAGTACTATTTTAGTTCTATGTGATGAGTTATAAATAGCCGAAGAGCTGACACAAGCAGTGATTCACCTCTGGCAGTCAAAACTGTGCAGCAAGACAAATAAGATGGAGCACAAACACGTACACGCATAGTAAAAGAGTGAGAGAAATAAAACAAACTTATAATCATTTTTAATAATTTTGATTTACAAGATATCCTGTTTTCAATGAGGAGGAAATCTAAAATGTATTTATTTAGTATATATAAAGACTTCCTGGTTTGCAGCAGGGCTGAAGGGTGGCCATGTTAATTTTCAAATATTTTAAAAACTACTGATCTGATTGCAATTACATTTTGTACATGCATGGTCTTACTGACATTTATCGAGCTCATTCATACTCCCCAGAGGATGATTCCTAGGGATTTTGCTGAACCCCTGACCTTGATCATAGTACTACCTTTGGATGGGCATTTCACCTTAACAAATACTTTAGTCATAGAAACCTTGTCGTGGACTGCATTTCCATAAAAGTTGGAATAGACATGCATGGTCGACAGAGGATTTTTCATAGTGATCTTTTATAAGCCTATCCTAGAACATAGCACCATTAGGTGAAAGTTTGAATGACTGGATTTCCTTGAAATGTATTGTGGACGTTCACAGTGTCCAAAGGATGACTCCCTATTGTTTTTAGTGATCTAACCATTACGATAGGAGCAAATTATTCTTGTACACAAGTAAATACATATAGAATGAACCATTTTCTAGCTCGGTCACTTCCTGAGTTTTCCTCATTCTCCACCATCAGGACAAAGTCAACTTTTAATATTATGATTGTCAGATTGCTATTTGATTTACTGAGCATGTTCATATTCCCAGGAGAATGAACCCTTCTGATTATTTGACCCCATGACATTTCCTCCAGTGGCACCATCAGTGAAAACTGTAAGTACTGTACATTATCCAAGAACAGCAAAACTCTCAGTACAGACTACTGTATCTTATTATTATTATTATTATTATTATTATTATTATTATTATTATTATTATTATTATTATTATTATTATATATTACTCATACTGTCCAACACTTTGGTGTTGTGCTGTGTCATGAATACTGTATTGCAACCTTTAGGGGGTTTAGATTTTCTTGTTTTAAATTGAATTAAATGACATAAAATTTAGTTGAGAGTGAGATATAGAGAGATGGAAAATTATGAGATGTGAAATATTTCCCCTCTATACCAGCAAGCACAAAAAAACACCTGTAAATAGCAGCACTTTAACTGCAGTCATCACTGTATTATTAATCAGGTCTTGAAGACAGCGGCTCCCTGGAACACAAACACAGTTACACCAGTCGTCCTCAGCCTAATGAGGCCCTGAGGAGGACACTGAAGTCAAACACAGCCAGAGCCCAGCAAGGGAGCTTTCTTATTCACGGTCCAAAAAGACACACTAAGTCTTTAATAAATGACCATCCAATAGTAAAACTGAAAGGAAGAGAAACACACTCTCTTCTGATTGAGAGGTTAAGTTCAAGTCCAAAGTCATCAAATAAAGTATGTGCTGGCACTGTGTCACAGCAGTGCCACTCCATATCTTTCTTTGCTTAAAGCAGCAAACAGATAGAGCCAGTGTTGTTGTGGCGCTGCAATAAGCTAAATGCTAAAGAAGGAAAGTTGCAGATTTTCAACCCTTCTGAAGACTGTCATCCAGCGGGAGTTTTACCGGCGGATAAACGTGGACATCCGGGTTTATCCGCCATTCATCTACATGTACGGCAGAACAGAAAATCTGTAAACTTTCCCGTAAGTTACCAGCTAACCCAAGCGTTAGCTAGCTAGCTTGATTAATTTGTTCTAGGAATCTAGTTGTAGTCAAGTTGTTGCAATGTGTGACAATGCAAGATCCCCAGTCTTTACATATTATGACTTAATGTTAGATGTGAGATGATTGTCTTTAGATGTGAGATGGTGTCAGACTGCAGTCTTTTCAAAGTCTGTTCAAAGTCTTCTAGTGTATGGTAAGTGTGACTGTCATGTTAATGCTAATATGTTGAATAGCATATACACATTACTCCTGCTTTCAGTCCAAATGTAAATATTTAAGCTAACGGTGTGAAACTAGTCATGCTTATTGGTGTGGCCTGATGAAGAAAGATGGAAAAGTAGAAACCAAATTATGCACACAAAAAATAAGACAAACTGCTTATTTTACATGTGGACATGACTGTTCTGTGTTTCAACCACAGGTGGTCTTCCTCAGGTCAAAGTGAACACACCTGTATTTAATGTTGAAACATCACAGCATTATCTCCTAATGAGCCTAAATGAGTCATCTGATATGAGACATGTTCTAGTTTAATAGAGTATCATATTAATATTATTAATAATATTTTGTCATAAATAAATACAGGTGTATGTTCACTTATTTAACTTTAGCTGAAGAAGATCATCTGTGGTTGAACTAATTCCAGTCATCAAATCAAAGACTTCGCGGGAAAAGACAGTAGTGTGCCAGTGTTTTTTCAAATTAGTCACTGCCAAATATTTTTCATGATGAATTCTTTAACTTCTATACTTGAGTACTTGTTATTGCACCTGAGTACAGTTTTTGGCTATTCTACCCACCTCTGCAGATTAATTACGAGTGGATAAGATTAATAAGAATCTTAGTAGAGCCAAAGCCACATTTATGGTTATTGTGTTGTTAAAATGAATGGCATTTTAAAATGTATCACTGATTGCAAATCTTTTCATTTAGTCAATGAAAACAGTTTGAAATGTGAGAACCTTTCTCTGCACGATGGACTGGACAACAGCTTTTTGCATTCTTCTCAGGTTGTGTAAATACTGGAAAATGTACTGCTTTTCATTAGTTTTAATTTATTATGTCATTACACACATACAATTTCTTCAGAAAATGTTGCCCTTTCTAGTTTGATTATCCTGATGCTGACTGAGGGGCTGAGTTCTGTTAAGCAGAAGATGATGGCGTTGGCTGCGACAGAGCTTATTTTACAGTTCTGTGTCTGGCAAGTCCCATATGAGTCAGTGTATGAGCCTTTTTTGATTTATATTCAGTTCTGTCTTTTCTGCATTTTAGATAAATAGTGGAAAGATTATTTGCTCTTGAACCATTTGCAGTTTTGGCCTTTGGAGTGCTACAGAGTGGAGGCGGATTAAATGTGAAATTAAAATTCTAGCCACTAACAGAAATGTAAGACCAATGTATACTGGATCCACATCTGCATGCAGTTTTAAGGCAACCTAGCTGTCAGGAATGGATTAGCTGCACTTTACTCCTCCATGTTGCTCTGGCAGTTGAATCCTAATGCTTAAATGCATTAATCTATCCTGACAACAGTATAATCAAAGAACTGGCTTACACAAAAAAAAAACTCAACAGTCCCAAGGTGCATTGGGGAAAAAAACAAAAACAATCAGCTTCAAATTCTGTTGCCATGCTTCTAAGGTTAGGCTGAAGTTAGAAGTTGAGCTTTGTACAGTAGCAGATTTCTAGAACTAAGCAGTTTGGATTCTGATTTTAGATCAATTCAGCAACTATGGCACAGTGTTTTTTTTTTCATTTGTTAGAACTTTGACTTCATGGCTGACATTCCCCAGAGCAATGATCACTGAAGATCATGGGTAATCAGTTGACATACCAAAATGCTGAAAGTTAAATATGCAAAACTACTAGCTGTAACATAACCCACAGAATTTCTATCATGACATTTTTTATCAGAGGTGGTAAGTCACCCACACAATTCATTTTGTGATCAATTTAATAAGCAGATAAAGGCATAAACAACAGCCATACTCATTAAAGTGATGGTTTGGAGTAATTTCACCCTAGGCTGCTTTGCATCTTGACCTCGAGTCAAACACCCCCCCATAAGCTTTTTTCCCTTGTTATAACGTTGGTCGAGTTAGCGTTATCAGCTGGTTAGCTTAGTGCAGGCGCTAATGGATCCACATTTGTATCTCGTAAATTACCCCACTAATAATGCCCGGAATGTTACCAAACTTCTACAGTAGTACAAAGAGTTTCTTTACTTATAAAACAGGCAATTAGAAAGTTTGTCACTACACCAGAAGTATATTTAAATAACACTTGCCTGATGGATACTCCTCTCGGCTGGTACCGCGCAAGATCACGCACAGAGCACAACATCTATTGCCGGAAGAGACTACTGGTAAAGAAGAATCAAGAAGCGAGTAAACAGCAGAAGCAGCAACTGCAGTGTGAGGCGATAGGACAAGATGCCACACAGTTGTATATCCCGGCTGCGGTTTAGAAGCAATAGATGTTGTGCTCTGTGTGTGGTCTCCCGGTAGCAGCTGAGAGGAGTATCCATCAGGCAAGTGTTATTTAAATATACTTTTGGTGTAGTTACAAACTTTCTAATGCCTCATTTTATAAGTACAGAAACTCTTTGTACTACTGTAGAAGTTTGATATCATTCTGGGCATTATTAGTGGGGTAATTTACGAGATAGAAACGTGGATCCATTAGCGCCTGCACTAAGCTAACCAGCTGATAACGCTAACTCGACCAACGTTACAACAAGGGAAAAAAGCTTATGGGGGGGTGTTTGGCTCGGGGTCAAGGTGCAAAGCAGCCTAGGGTAAAATACTTCAAACCATCACTTTAAGTACATAACATTTGCTGTGTGAACTGAATTGGTGCATCTGCTCATTTTCCTCACAGTTAATGTTGTATTTGATAAAAGTGTATGAATTATTATTTAGTGGAGGTTGTCTTTATTTCAGGGGAGGTGGCTAACATCTACTGTCGACTATCGACGCTACTATCACTGTGGGAAACCCTGCCATAGCATTGTTACATTGTCCTGAAGACCTCTGTGTTTCTTTGTTGAGGAACACCAATATTTCCTAAAACTAAGCCAAAACCAGCCCTAATTCCAAAACGCATTCTCATGAACGGGTATGTATGATATTGTACGAAAATGTACAGTATGCACACCAAAACGTATGATATCCTACAAAATTAGGAGACTGCCAGCTGGTCATGTGACGCCGGGTGGTCCGTGTCGCTGGCTGGCTCAGGCTCCATGACGCCGAGCGGCAGGTGATAGTTGTTTAAGCCGCTACAGAGCTTTGTGATGCCGGCTACAGACCTCCGTTGTATCAGCGGTAGTTGGTGGTTCGGTTACCCGAAAATAGGTGACTTTGAGCTGGGTACAAAGCACCGCGATCTGCCAGTTGTTTCGACGGACATTACGGTTAAATTTAGTCCACAAAATATGAGCGTTTTGTCACGACTAGTTAAGATTAGGAAAAATGATTTAGATTTGGTTTGGATTAAAACTCTCCTAAGGAGCACACATTTCCTGGGTGAAAGGCTTTAGTTTTCCCCGGGAAGCGAACTCCGCTCTCTGGCTTGATGTATGTGAACGCCCACCCATCCTCCTCCCTACACAGCCAGCCGTGTTCTTATACAGCGGCCGTCAATGTGGTGACTACAGCAACAAAAAAAAAAGTGGAATGCTTATGAATTAAAGTGCTTAATTGTTCGTAGCTTTTTGAACGAATGGTTCATGAGAACATGCTGCTCCAAATAGGAGTTTGAATGTTTTTTTTTAATTTTTTTATTCTTTTCAGCTACAGCTATACACTAGTATGAATTTAGTATGAAACTAGCAAGGAATTTGCTAAACACTACTAAACACTCCTGGGTGAATTGTGTACAGAATGCACGAGGCACGTGTGAATGTATGCAGTGAGAAAAATAAGCTATCACGACTTCATCTATAAAGGAGCATTCACAGGAACAATATGTGCAGAATGAAAAAGGAACCAAGTGTTGATAACAGTGTGAACTTTTTTATTATATTTCTCGGTCTCATGTTAGAAGTGAGATGAAAGCAGCTATCAGGCAGGCATCTCTCTTCCTCAGGCATACATGCTCATTTGCTTTTATCACCTAAACTCAAAATTCAGTGTATAATGAGGATATATATATATGTCCCTTAAATTATAGGAAAAAACAGCAAGTGTCTTAAGCTGGGAACAGCCCTTAAAGTTGCATAAACAGATTAGTTTGGCCACTTGGACGCAGCAGAACAAACACAACATGGACAGATTATCACTTAATAAAGTTCATATGGCAAACATAGGGAATTGTGTTTGTGTCCACCTGATGAATGTAAGTCCAATATGGACACTCTTTTAGCTCTGTTTTGGTCTCGACCAACTCCTGAGAAAAACATCTGGCTCTTAAAGTGCCGATATTATTTGGGGTGTTATTTTGTGTCTCTGGTGCTTCCACACGCATACAAACTTTGAAAAAAAACCCATCCATGCTGTTTAGAGTGAGATACCGTTTCTGAATGTGTCCTGCCTTCAGTCTCCATGTGAGCTGGTCAAAATCTGCACGGCTTTCTACGTCACTAGCCGAGACGAGGGCCCTAGGGGGGTAACCGTTGAGAACAAGCTAGCATGCTAGCGCTAGCAACATGCTAGGTCGAAACATGCCATGGGTAGTTATATTCGCATTGTCTGCTAAACTTAATCCAGTCCCCACGCTTCCTTCTCCAATTTTTACTTTTCTAGTCTTAACGACTACTCAAAGTGCTTTTACATAGTACAGGAACCATTCACCATTCACACACATTTACACACTGTGGCTGAGGCTGTCATACAAGGTGCCATGTGCACATCAGATAAACACTCACACACATTTACACTCCTTTACTATTTTAAAGTAGTAGTAGGCTCAGATTATTATTCAAAGTGTCTGACAACATTATGGAAAGTTTTTCTAAGGAAGTCAACCTTTCTGTTAAAGAGTAAGATTTTTCCTCAAATCCTCAAATTGCAGTCTGGGCCCCTGCTGAGAACAACACTATATTTCCTCAATAGTGGGTGACATCCAACATATTCAGCTCACCAGCGGCGCTACCTGGGCCCACCCATTTTAGGTCCGGGCCTGCCCATTTTAACCTTTGAGTAGTGAGTGATTTTCATTCTAGCAGTTCATCCAATAAGTAGCCCGAGGAAAGCTTTGAGTGAAAGCTTCTCAGCCAATCAGCGGCTTCTACCCCACATGTGGACTCTTAAGCCCGCCCACAGGCTGCATCGTCACCAGCAAGTGATATAATGAAATGAATGACGTTGGCACGCAAGCTTTTCAAGCAAGCTCAATGAGACAGACACAGACGGTAGCTATTAGTTAATATGAAACGCAAAGCAGCTTGTTTTCATTTAAATTTAGCAAGAAACGCTCCGAGGAGCAGGAGGAGGAAACTCCTGCCATTTTAAATAACACGGTTACAAGTGATAAGTTACCATCCTGCTCGGCCGTCCTCTCCCCATCAAGTCCTCCCGTAGCCGCCCCCCTCACACCAGCAAGGCAAGTAGGCAACAGTTAGGCTAACGTTAATGTTAGTGTCTGGCTGTAATAATTCCGTTTCAGTCTTTTTGTGTATTAAACGTTCAAAAGAGATAAAT
Source organism: Zingel zingel (assembly GCA_023566125.1). NCBI lineage: Eukaryota > Metazoa > Chordata > Actinopteri > Perciformes > Percidae > Zingel > Zingel zingel. Next base: position 23,678,017 of record CM042330.1, read on the forward strand.
GAAGTTAGGCTTACTGCCAAGGTGTATGTCTTTGTCCGCTTCAGCACTGAGCTGAGGACAGCGACACAAGAGCCACACAGGTAGGCTACTGAGTCGCTGTCCTCAGTGCCGACGAAAAGCGCTGAAACAGAGATGAAGGGGAACCTTATTTTAACTGGCCCATCCAGTTTTCTAGAGGCCCACCTACAATCAAAATCCTGGCACCGCTAGTGATTCAGCTGCTAATGATGTCCATTCTTTACCTTTAGTGCCACTGCAGTTGTTCACACCGCTGCTCCTCTAGAGCACATGGAACGAGATCTAAGTGGAATAAAGACCAACTTTGCAGATAAAGACGGTTTCATTCATGTCATTTTTCATCTGCAGGTGTCTACAGGGCCTGGAGTTACAGTCAGTGAGTTACAAGCACCGGTTGATTCATCATACTCATGGCAGTCACTGAGCCATACTCCCCAAGGGAATGCTCCTTCAAATCCTCCTCCTCCTTCCCACAATGCACCATTACCCAAAACCCACCGGCTGCATCATGCAGTACGACTCACCAGTTGATGGCTCTGTTACCTCATAACTGTGTAGACAGCTAATACAAAAACATTTTCTATTGTTCAATATGCAACAGATTTCTACTGTTTCTACTACTGGCCTCAGTAAACAGGCGAAGGAAGATGGAAAAGGGTAATTGTTGACCTTGGAAATACAGTAGTATTTTGACAAAGATACTCGATTCGAGGTCCACTTACTAGCTTTTTATAGAGCTTTCAACTGCATCTCACGGTCTTCATCAGCAGTTTGAGTTACATGCCTTAGAGTTAAATGTCTTGATACTGTTCATATATACATCCATCCTTTATCCAGCATTTTCCTATTTAGTCATGGGGACTGCAGCCCATATAAGGGTACATTGGAAGGAAGGGTTAATCCTCTCAAATGCACCAATCTCTACTTGTCAAAGGTGGTGACAGTCTATTGTTTGAATAATTTATTACAATAAATGTCATGGCAATGTACTGGACAAGTGAAAATGTTGGCCCGATGATAACTTTTCAACAATATTTAATATTTAAAAGCAGATTCTATGGCAATCTGGCCAGTAGAATTTCAGATATTTAGCAATCCATTTGCTCATCAGTAATGACCTACAAGGCTACTGCTACAACATGCAGTATGCTATGCCTCAAGGTGTATTATGGTAATGGTTTGTCCATTGAAAAGGCTGAAAGCATGACTGTGAACGACATTTTTATGAAAATTAGATTTTCACAAAATAATTATTTCATAATATCAAAATAACAATCCAATATTTAGTTGATTTAACAAAATGATTGATTCAAGAACATTGGCAATCGTTTAGATAGATGGTGGGTAATTTATCACAAAATAACAAGACAACTGTCTCATATGGGTCGACAGAGACGAGGTTGGAGCCATATATGTGTCCTCTAATCTGGTTTCTGAGTTTTAACATGTCTTTATCTACTTGTGAAATACCTGACATATGGAAAAGTTCACGTACCACTCCCTGGCACAAAGGAGGCCATGAATTTAAAGACCAATGTCAATCATTTCTTCCACTGCAAAAGTATTTGAAAAACTAATTCATGGTCCATTGTCATGTTATCTTACTACAGTTTAGTTTCATCTTTTTAATCTTGCTTTTGATCAAATCCTTCCACAGCTATACTGCTTTGTTTAAACTTACACCCACTATTTTTTTTTATCTCTGCATGTAATGATATTAAATTACCGGGTGCCATTGTCATTGATTTGACCAAAGCTTTAGAGCTGGTTGACCACTACCTTCTTTTGGATAAACAAGCTGACCTTTCTGTCAGCATGGGGGTTCAAAACCTTAAGTAGAGAGCTCAGAAAAAGGGGCTTCTCATAAGTTGTTTATATTTCTATTAGCCACAAATTCTTTTTCCCCCCTCTTCAACCAGCTTTCATTCCAGCCTCATGGTCCTCATGTGACCACATCTTTGTTCACTGCCTCAGCCTGTCTGCTCATATCAGAGAGCCAACATTGTGTCTGCACACTGCCAGGCCTTCCTGCCTATTTAACTTTACTACAGTGTGTTGGATCTCTGAGCTGTGTGTGTGTGTGTGTGTGTGTGTGTGTGTGTGTGTGTGCATGTGTGTGTATGTATGTATGTGTGTGTGCGTTTCGCACCGCTGGCCAGCAAAATGAAATAGTCTGCATGCTGCACTGACACATTGACACACACACACACACACACACACACACACACACACACACACACACACACACACACACTCACACACACACACACACACACACACACACACACACACACACACACACACACACACTCACACAAGTACAAATGTATCTCACCCAACATACACATCGCCAAAATCTCTCTTCTCTACCTGTAACACCTACACACATTTGCATCATCAAGGCTCTGTTTCTGTGGACTTTTTGATTCTGTCTGGCCCTTCGTAACCTCGTTGCTACAGAAAATGATTCTTTCCACTTCATCACTTACTGCCAGTGCATTAAACAAAATGTCACAGGCTGACAAATGCTCCACCTTCTCAATGGCTGTAATTGGCTTGAGGGGCTAATGGCAAGCAAACATGACAGTTGGAATTGGTAAGTGTTGGTGTCTGGCTTGCTCTAAACATAAAGGGCAACAGGCCGGGCCGAAGCGTTTTCGCCTGAATGTGTAGTTATCAGATAACACTCAGAAAGGAACATCAGAGGGATCACAGTTCAGTTTTTGTTATGCTGCATAAACTGTCTTTTTATCTGTGTTTGCAGCTTGGGATAACTGCTATAAAGTTATAGTGGATTTCGTTTGGCCAGTGTGCTGTTTTCCACATAGTTAACACTATAGATACACACAGAGCTGCACTGCAAGAAGGGGAAATAAATGGGGTAAATTTTCCCCAACCACTTACAAAATCCCATCCAAATCTGATATTTCATAAGACTCTTTAGGTTTCTGTTGACCTGTGGTGAAAATCTGCCATGATAGTTTCTTGCTGATGACATATCTAGCAATCTACACCATAAACAGACTATTTAACTGTACAGGTTAATGTCTCGTGATCTAAACAGTCATAAAGACAGACTGCAGCATCTCTAGAGAGGTAGTTCTGGAACCGGTAACTATACAGGAATCGAACAGTGTCAGTGATTCTTGACTTCCAAACAGTTGCCCTAATTATGGACCCTTTTATAATTATAGACTATCTGATAATACAGGCCAAACGTCACAAAGATGATTTTTATCCTGATGTAAAACAGCGTGTTCATCGTAAGCACTAGCCTAACGTTAGATTGTAATGGAATCTACTGTCAAAAATCACCAATAAAGGCTTCTGAACCAAACACTACCCAAATATTATTAATAAAAGACAACTTTTACTGCTGTTGGCATGTAACTACTATAGTTAGCAGTGGACACTAATAGAATAGCAGCACTTTCTACAGTCAAAAATCACCAGTAAATGCTTTTTAACCAAATACTACATCCAGGAATGTTTAGGAGTAATGTGACACAGAATTGGGGAGAATTTAACAACATTGGCAGCCAAGATGACATTTTACTGCCGTTAGCATGTAGCTAAATGCGACAATGTTAACACTACTGCAGTAGCGTGGTAAAAACAACACTCTAGTTCTGCCTATCTGGAGCAGATGACCAATCATAGAAAAAAAAAGCTGTTGAAACTGGAGCGTTCAGAACAGTTGGAAATCTGAACGTTTTAGCTCACGGGGGTTGCTCTGAAATACGTTTTCTGTATACGTCTGTATAGCATGTTCGATGGCCACTGGCTGCTAGCCATTGAGGCCAAAGAGTAAAAAAAAGCCAGTAAAGGCAGAGGCAGTAAAGCAGTAAAGCAGCTTACAGTGTCACACAGTACAGGGCAGCCGGATATTAACCTTTAGGTGTTGTCTCTGTAGGGTCACGGGACAGTTTGCTTTGGCGTATCGTCCCTGGGAGAGCAGCTGTCTGAACACTACTGTGGTTATCTCTATCCACACATATACCTGCTCTTTGGGACCAATGATACCAGAGAGAGAGAGAGAGAGAGAGAGAGAGAGAGAGAGCAAGAGACAGAGAGAGATAGAGAGAGAGAGAGAGAGACAGAGAGAGAGAGAGAGAGAGAGAGAGCAAGAGACAGAGAGAGAGAGAGAGAGAGAGAGAGAGAGAGAGAGACAGAGAGAGCAAGAGACAGAGAGAGAGAGAGAGAGAGCAAGAGACAGAGAGAGAGAGAGAGAGAGAGAGAGAACGAGAGAGAGAGAGCGAGAGAGCAAGAGACAGAGAGAGCGAGAGAGAGAGCGCGCGAGAGAGAGAGAGAGAGAGAGAGAGAGCAAGAGACAGAGAGAGCGAGAGAGAGAGAGAGAGAGAGAGAGAGAGCAAGAGACAGAGAGAGAGAGAGTGAGAGAGAGAGAGAGAGAGAGAGAGAGAGAGAGAGAAAGAGAGAGAGAGCGAGGGGGGGGGGGGTTGGAAAAAGCACACTCACACAACCCTTTTGTTTTGCTTTTTTGCTTTACACCAACATGAACCGATGTCAATTTTAAGTATCACATTCCTTTAGGTCAGTGTCATGCAAATCTGATACAATAATATTGAAGATCCAAACTGACTACAGCTACAGAAACAAAGTAAATGTGAGCTTTCTTTTCATTCTATACTCAATTTTCTAACTGCTGATGTCATTCCAGTTATTGCTTTAGATAGTCATGGCCCCCAGAGGATGTATCACCTGTCTGCCACCAACAGGGCAAACGTGTACACAACAAATAGTAATATTTAATACATTCTGTAGAATTCTCACATCATTTACATTTACTTATCAATGTCATGTTCCCAAGACGATGACTATGCCCTCCAGCGCTCGCGGGCGCAGACCCTCGCTTTGAATCCTCTTGGGATGAACAACTTTAGAAACATGTCATCTCATACAGTAAGGTGATTGCGTGTAGAGGGGGTCGTCCATTACCTTCCCATTAAATCCTGGCATGAAAATTGTCAAATTTTAAAATATTAGAAATATTGGCTATTGCTGACCTAAAAATTAAGTGTCTGCATCAATATCAAGGTGCAATAATGCATATCAGTTGAATCAGTTATATTTCAAAGTGTATATAATAAAGTGAGATAAATGAAAAGATTAGGGTTAGGACGTGTAAAAGACCTAACCTATGAGGAAGTGCAACTGCAATATCAACTCACACCAGGGTTATAGTGTGTGTGTGTGTGTGTGTGTGTGTGTGTGTGTGTGTGTGTGTGTGTGTGTGTGTGTGTGTGTGTGTGAGTGAGAGAGAGAGAGAGAGAGAGATGGTGTGCAATTGAGTGGTGAGATGTCAGGATGTCTTATTACAGTGGGACACAATAACCTCTCCTCTGCCCCTGCTGCAACCTTTTCTTAAGAAGTGAAATATTGTTTCCGATGTCTCAAATTAAAGCCTCAATTAATGATGTCAGCTGGGGTTAACATTATGTTGAATGATTTACAGTACAGTCCCTGATGAACAACATCAGGTGCAGTGGCTTTGCTCAGCTTCCTGCTGTCTTGTTGCCCAACCCGTTCTCACTCCGAACTCCGAAGAGTGGCTGTCAGCATCTGAAGCGACAAAAAAGGCATCTTTCAGCATGTTTGTTAAACGTACCGGGGAGAGCAGGCAGCTACACGGGGTTTAGCGAATAGTATGTAAGGCCGAAATTCCACATAGAGAGGTTAGTCGGGGTGGTGGATGGGTCAAACACAGGACTTTCACCCAGGAGACCGGGGTTCATGTCCTGCTTGTCACGTTTCCTGAAGTTGCTTTCTTCTTTAATCGTCCCGTTATTCCCGCATGTCACGGAAACGTAATCCCACCCACGACCTTTTCCTAAACTCAACCGTCCCGTTCTTCCCGCGTGTCACAGTAACGTAAGCCCACCCACGACATTTTCCTTAACATAAGTGCGTCAAAAGGGACGCCAATAGTCCTGACCAAGCGCATTTAGTTAAAGCGTGTTATAGGATGCTAAAGGAGACTTTTAGCGTCAATAACAACGATAAAGACACCTGACCAAGCGTCCGTATTTTACAAGATGGGAGTGAGAACCTGTTGTGTTGTCACAGTGAGGTTGCCAGGTTTGGTCCCTTGTTGCCTGTACAAGGTCCTACTAAAACCCCTGCTCTTTGACCGACCGTAACAGGTCAACCCCTCTGTAAACAAAGATGTTGCACAGAAGTGGGCTGAGCAAATGGATGAGCTGTTATAATATATTAGAAATAGTTTCAGCTCCCCCTAAAACCACAAATTGCCATTTTACAATTCTGGAAATGTACATATTAAACAAACAAGATACATCTCAATCAAAGAGCTTTAACGGTGTTTGTAGATGCATTTTTTTGGACAGAGCCAGGCTAGCTGTTTCCTCCAGTCTTCATGCTAGGCTAGGCTAACCACGTCCTGACTAAGATTTAACAGACATCCCAATACACTGTGATTACAGCAACTGAGGAGCAGACAGCCTCAGTGTAATAAGCTTGCTGCATTGTGCCATTAGCTCAGACAGGGTCTGCTCTGGTTCATACCACCGTGCTGCTCTGCTCAGTCTCATAAAAAAAACAAAAAAAAAAACATCTTAGCATCAGCAGAAAGCCGGTGGTGGGGAGCGGTTGGTGTGGCCTCCCCGGGCCACTCACATCCCTGAATATTCTGCTGTGTTTATACCATGGTAGAGGGAGAGGACCCAGTGACTGCAGAGAGAGGGAGATACTGGGGAGAAGGGGAAAGTTGGGTGGGTCGGTGGCTACTTCCCTCCACTGATAAAGACTAGGCTTTAAAAGCAGAATCCCACCGATTGACTGAAAGATAAAGCAGAACTTGTCTGAAGTGCTCGGTTTCACAAGCGGAAGCTTACTACCAAAAACACTCTTTTTGCTATTCTACTAACACTCACACTGAGTGTCTGAAGATCTGGAATCTCAGGGAAACACCAACACACTCAAAAATGCAGAAAATGCTCTTGCTTATTACAGAAAATCAATTTGAGAAGATGGGAAGATAAATATCAATACATTTTTTTATATGCCATGTAAAGTGGAGGTTAGGTTCTTTTGTAGTGTATGTAAGACTATATAACGAGTTGTTAGAGGGAATTGTATTCCACTTTTGATGGAGCTAGGCTTGCAGCCCTGTTACCAGGCAGGCAAGAAGCGTCGGTAAGGTTGATAGGATCAAGACTTTCCTCCCACAAAAAAATGACAGCATCAGTCATTTGTTCAAATGGCAAAATACGGGCAGTAGCTCTGTAAATAATGCCTCTGGTCTGTCAGGAGTAAAGATGTAAGTAGCGTGAAGTTGGTACAAACCCACAAAACCTCATAGGGAGTAGGTTGAGTGGTTGGATGAATCAACAAAGCACACGGCTTTGACAGGGAAGAATGCTGTTAACTGCCTATGTTGGTTTCTTTAAACCATGACCACGGTCCTTACCAATTACCTTTAAGACAACATGGCTGAAAAGCCATAAAAATGCTGAACAGCTACTGTACTCACATGTCATCAGATCCACTACACGTGATCATCCACAGGTTACGACTGTGGGACACAAACACATGCAGGATTTGGAAGGAAATGTCCTCCTGGGACAATGAAGACTATCTATCTTTATGGTTGAAATCTCTGTAAATAATAGTTAGTTGAAATTGAGTTGGGGTTGTTTTGGTAACCTTAAAGGACAATTCCGGCGCAAAATGAACCTAGGGGTTATTAACAGATGTGTACCCACTCTGTCGCTCTCTGGGACATGCTTTCATGCTAATCGAATGAGTTTTTAGCTTGAAAGACGCTAGTGCTGACCGCCGATTAGCTTACAACGCTAGTATTCGGGGCACAAGGAACGTAAAAACAAATCACTATTTATACCACTAAAAAGGCTCAAAATATCACCAAACTTCAACGGTAGCATAATGAGGGTCCCTACATGTTAACCGAAGCATTGAGAACTTTGTAAGTGTACAGACAGTTTATTGAAAAGATAGATTATAAAGACACTCACGTTCATGTTTACAACAAACATGAGCATGATGTCAGAGTAAATAATGAGGAGATTAGAAATCCATTCTGATTATTTGGCTATCCCCACAGGAGTAAATCCAATATTTCTCACCCTTTTAATTTTGGTTTCTCACTCGCATACAGCCAGTATTACGTGAAGCTCACTCACTCACGGGCAAGTTACACCTCGACCCCGGCTTTCTTACATTGTTCTCTGCAGCTGGCTGGCCTGAGGCTGTTTTGACCACATTGGCTGATTTGGCACAGATCTGCTCTATTCAGCTTAGTTCTAACAGAGATTTCATTTGCCATTCTGAGATTGTCTCCCTAGGGGTATGAAGGAGCCACCCATCACCAAGATTGCACCTTTTGACTCTCATCTCTTTGGACTTGTCCCAGCATATGGTTTTAAGTTATTATTCAGGGAGTTTTCGTTATCTTAGAGAGGAGCTAAGGTCAGTAGCTGCAGGGCTGCATGGAGTCAGAGAGGGCACTGGAGAGGCAAAGGCATGAAAGTAGCAGCACAGGGAAAGGTTATGTTAAGTTCACATTTTCCACTGACTGCAACTACTTTGCACATGCACCAGTTCCGTGGAACTGACTGTGACACTGGGATGCATACTTTATAGTAAACCCTTTCCACTGTGTGAGAACTGCACAGCTAACATCACACTTCCTCTAAGCACGAGTGAATGTTGTACGTGTTTTATTTTCTATTTTTGCTTCATATCTTGGGGTTTATGTTGATATAGTATTCCAACACAAATACCCATTGGGGAGGTCCCAGTAATTCTACATTACCAGTTTAATGGGTTTGACATTTCCATTAGTGGCAGGATTGCCAAAGTCTTGCAGAGATATCAATTAAGGGCTTTCAGGTGACACAATGTATCCCTTGGAGGATATTGTAGATGCTAGAGGACACAGATGAGAACAGCTAGTGGCATTTCTAAATCTGAATCCCAACAGTAGTATATTATAGATGGCTAATGTGTTGGTTTTAACTGGAGACTCATAAGCACTGTAACCTTGTAGAGACCTAGCACCTGGTTATGTTCCTGTCCCTGGAGGGGGAACTTTAAAATGTCTAATGGCCTAGTTAGCTCGCCATCAAAGCCAACAATCAGTTTCTCTTTGTTTTCGTTTTGCCATGGCTACTAAACAGCCAGTAACCTCATTGCAAGAGGGAATATTGATGTTACGTGGAAACCCTGGATTATTTTAAATAACAATCTATATAACTTTGTTGTATTTAATCTAATTTATTTCTGCAATATGTGCATGGCATCTATGGAATGGTAAAAGTATTGTTATGGTTAGAGAAAGATGGTTATGGCAAATGCACTATGGTTAAAGCTGTACTAATCAATATTTTAATGAGATGACCATGTTATCCCCTCAGCTCTACAGATCATTGTAGCCAACTCTTTAGTTACAATTCCATTATTATATTTTAAAACTATAATACACACAGAGCAGTCCTATTATATTCTATATGATATATTGTATTATATAGTACCCATGTATTGTAAAAGGGGAGGTGGCGTTAATAATTTGTGTGAGCAGCTTTACTCAGCTCTTGTCCAGGTAGACTGTGTGTTTTTATGGTACCCATAGTGCGTTTAAACAAAGAATGAAACTGCTGATGTGCACACATATTGGACGACTGCATTCATTCCTGGACAAAGGCCATATATAATGATAATTATATTACCTGAAGAGCTACTCTGCATTAGGAAGGTGACAGAGGTTGTTCCTTCTCTGGCTTTATCATTTCACTTTTTCACATTTTCTCCCTCTAAATGTCAGACACAAATACAAAGTGACACATATAAAATACAGACATGAAATATGCCACAGCAGTAAGTGTGTTTTTGTCATCCAACAAATGACTACCAACTATCTGTAATTAAATATTCTAAATTTAAGGTTAACTCATAGCTTTCGTCTGTATCCACAGCCTTCTTCAGGGAATCAAAAAGTGGCTATGATTCCCCCTATTTATGACCATTTGTTATCATGTGACCAGGGTTCTGTACTAAGGTCACATGATAAAAGAGATGTACCAAAACACTAGTATGGGGCTGTAAAAAAAGAAGAAGCTGTTTCAGTTGTGGATGTACTAGTGCTGTCAAACAATTAAAATATTTAATCGCGATTAATCGTATTAATGTCATAGTTAACTCGCAATTAATCACACATTTTTATCTATTCTAAATGTCCCTTGATTTCTTTTTGTCCCATTATATTTTCTCATTTTAATGCTCTTATCACCATGGAAAAGTGGATCGTCCTGCTTTGTGCAAATGTTTTTTTATTGAAAACAACATTGGCATACTGTAGTGTTCAATTTCACACTAACATTCTCACTTGGAGCAAATAATATCTCACACAATGTAACGGCTTTGACGAGGGGGCGGAGAATTGGTATCAGCTGTGTGCTTGGCCATCAGCTGTGTGCTTGGCCGTCAGCTGTGTGCTTGGCTGTCAGCTGTGTGCTTGGCTGTCAGCTGTGTGCTTGGCCATCAGCTGTGTGCTTGGCCGTCAGCTGTGTGCTTGGCCATCAGCTGTGTGCTTGGCCATCAAGTGGTATTTCAGACTGGACGTGCTGCGATGATAGCTCAGTTCACAACGACAGAACACACAGATCACTTTGGTCTTGTCAATGGAACCATATGGCAACTTTTTAAAAGTAAACTTTCCATTCAGAATCTTACAGCCATCCATTTCATGCTCACCATCCACTCAAAACCTAATGTTACGTCGCAAGCCCAAACAAGTGTGTGCGGCGTGCCTGTTGTTTTTTTTTTCCGGTCTGGCTAGATCCGGGGTGGTGTTGTAGTTTTTCTAGCATTAGTAGTTGTTGCAACAGAATGCGAAAAAAACTACAGTTTGCTAGGCCGAAAAGAACGTTAATCTTGCAAAAAAGAAATTGACGCCGTTAAAATGGGTTTGCATTAACGCCGTTAATAAGGCGTTTAACTGACAGCACTAGTATGTACATATTCATTTGTAGTCTAGCTTAGACTAAGGACACTTTCCCTTGAGTAAATGATACACATGCACAACTAATCTTAAGGTTTTAAACAACTGTACAAGACAATCATCAGAGCTATGTTACCTGCTACAGAAAAACACATATACTGTAGTTTTGCTTTAACCTGCTGCAAGAAAGAATGTTGGAGGGTTGTGACATTCCATACATAAAGCTTAAAATGGAAGTTTACACAATAATCAACTCACAAGCTCTTTCCAGAGCTTTAAACTACTTCTCAACCTTTTTCGTATGTTTGAACTAATTTGTTATTTTATCCACTGTACGCTCTACTTTTTCTCATTACTTTTTTACACCACAATCACTGCAGCGATATCAGTAGCTCTGTAGCTGAATATGAAGTAATCTGTGTGAGATCTGCATCACTCTGCCGCTGGCTTTATTTACAAAAATAAGTGAACATTTAAAAATGTTAATTGGTTTGGTAATAAAGTAGTATTACACATTTCAACACACACACACACACACACACACACACACACACACACACACACACACACACACACACACACACTAGGGCTGGGCGATATGAAGACAATGAAATATCACAATATTTTTGACCAAATACCTCAATATGGATATTGCGACGATAAGGTTGACAATTGGTGCTTTCATCAAAATATTTACACAATGAGATTTGAAAAGACAACACTTATGCCATATTACAATATAATACACACACACACACACACGCACACACAGACACGCACATTTTGACAATTAGTGGGTGGACATAATAAACCCTACTTTTATCATAGTAATGCACAGAGGGAGAACAACATGGGCTTTAGTTTCCTGGATGTAATTTCCTTCTCTCCTGTTCAGATGGAAGCTGTCAGCCTCCATCCCCCCCTCTCTCTGCTTCTGCCCCAAACTCCCCCATGCAGCTCTCCCAGGAGCACTTATGGCCATTGTGGGTAATTTCATGCCACCAACATAATTAAATCCAGTGCTGAAAACAGAGAAATGCTTGTGGTTGTGAAAGAAATGTTCATTCCCTCTGAATACTAACCGTAGTAGGAGCATGCTGTGTGACTACAGCAGCTAAATGGAGGCTTTCCTCCAGTCATGTTAATATTCCGACGTGAACACCATTATTAGCCAATTAGCCATTGTTCCTCATTGCTGTTTCCAAAATCGGGGACTTCTATGGAATCCTGAAGTCATAGTAAAGGTTGAGCCAATTTTTTTATACTGTGCGCCAAATCACATTTTGTTGTACTGCATACAAGTATATATGTGTAACATTTTACACAAAGAGAAAGGAGAGGGATTTTGATATCTAAATACTCAAACATTTTTAAAAAAAATCAAAACCAGTAAATAGGAGCAGATGATTATAACTTGAATAATGTCTTTTTTTTTAGTTTGGTCTTAAACTTACCTGAAAATGTAAACACACAAGCTAAATACTATAACTATAACTCAATAAGAATGCTAACAAGCTAAGCTACAGATAACTAGCAGTTTGCTGACGTGTGTCTCCATGGCTCTGGCCGGCCCACTCAGAAGAAAGGATGAACATTTCTAATGTATCTTCAAATCTCATTAATTTTTTTATATATATATTATATATTAAATTTTCTTAATCGCGATTAATCGTTGAATTTCTATAGTTAATCGCAATTAATCACATGTTTTATCACATGATTAAAATTCTATTATTTTGCATTTCAGAACAGTTTTTAAGTCCATATTAACAATGGAAAGCAATTCGTACCAGTGTATCTTGATTGGGAATCAAATGAATGCAAAGAAAGTGACTTTATGAACTTGATTTTAAGATTTGTATTTGTTTATTATATATTTAATCTAGTCACACATTTGAATCTAGAGTCAATATTAGGGTTGGGTATTGTTTGGTTTGGATACCAGTGCTAAAGCGGTACTTTTAAAACGGTACCGGTGCCTTAACGGTGCCTGAACCGATACTTTTTAAGAAAGTTAAAAAAAAGAAGGGTACTAAACAGTTGGCCACATTAAAGAACGGCTTGTTTATTGCTAAGGCCATATGGTCAAAATTAAATGTTTAATAATAATGTAATCACTATAATAATAACTTATTTCACTAGTAAATAGCTGTTGAATGACAAAAACAACCACCAGATGGGAAAAGGGCATTTAACAACAACTTTGAATGCACCACGAGGCTGTAAATTACCAGTTTCATTGAACGCACCGTCTGTGTTTTTCCAACAACAGCAGCTGCAGATTGTTACATCCCAGTGTTGAATCCTCTACAGTGAAACACAGTCAAACTTTACACCGTTTAGCGTTAGCTGTCAGCATTTTAACCGTGTTTAATCGAGCTACTAGCTAGCGGTAGGCTAACGTTAGCTGCTGTTGAGTATAGTGTTAACTAGCTAGCGGTAGGCTAATGTTAGCTGCTGTTGAGTATAGTGTTAACTAGCTAGCGGTAGGCTAACATTAGCTGCTGTCGAGTATAGTGTTAACTAGCTAACGGTAGGCTAACGTTAGCTGCTGTTGAGTATAGTGTTAACTAGCGGTGTTTCTGTTGCCTGTAACGTCTGTTTCGGAGCATCAGAAAGAAGTGCAGACATATCAGTGGCACCAGAATGAGGAACCGAAATCCGCGTTGCTATTCCTGCAGCAGCAGGATGTGTTACGAGGAAGTACGGCAAAATAGTAGCCTGTTAGGCACGACGCAAAGCCAAGTGAAGTGAAAATAAATGAATAAATGGCGGCATGCCATTAATACGATTAAAAAAAATTAACGCATTATGCTCGTCCCTTAATCGCGATTAACGCGTTAATGCTGACAGCCCTAATATATATATATATATATATATATATATATATATATATATATATATATATACACATTCAGGAACTAAACATTCTAATTCTGCATCTGAAAATCACTTTGGCATGATTTATGGCTGTACAAAGGATGGCATTTTTGATTTAGTCTATTAATGTTTGTTTCACCAAAGTCCTACACAGGTCTGAATATTTGAATGCCATGTGAGTCATCTGCTCATAATATTGTTTGCAGATTTGTCACATTCAGATATTGCTGTGAACGTTTTAATTGGCTGCTCCCGTGCTGTGCAGATAAAACAGTCAAACAGCGTTAACAAGTGATACAGTAATATACCATTTGAAAAATACATTTTGCTTTCTGCTGAAGAAAAATGGATTATAATGGCATTATAGATTTCACAACAAAAATAAAGGGCAGCAAAACAGAGAGCGTCACTCTCGCTGTGAAAAGCGATTGACTTGGTGCGGCATCCTTGTGACGGTAGCTGACTGAGTCACTGAATTATGCCGTGGGTTTATGTGTAGTTCTGCAGATATGTGTTCTCCTGTGCAGTGTCTTTGTGTTTACCACTGAATAGTAGGTTCAGTATGGATTAAGACAAGCACGCCTCCATTTTTTTTTTTTTTTTTACACAGGTCCTGTGGGAATCCTCAGCTTTCCATTATGCCCAGCCAGGTAATATCACTGCAGGGCAAGGCAATCATTCCCCAGCCAGCTCATGAAATGATACTTTAACATTAAATATTAATGCCAGCTATTGTCTGACAATGGTGCCCTCCAACTGATGTACTCATGGATCCCAGATTTGTCATGTTACATTCTGGGTGTCAGCAGCAGCCACGAAATGAAAACACTCATGGCATAACCAACCACTGCAATTCAGTGAATGTGAGGATTTACTGTTTTTCTCGTTCACATCATTGTGAATTGAATATCTTTGGGCAGAACAACCAATTTAAAAGATGCCATAACACTAAAAGGGCACTGGAAAACTGTAATGTTTCACTTTATTCCTCATAGCCCAAACAAATAATCGATTAATCCAAAAAATAACTGACAATCAGTTGATTGGTTACAGCCCCAATTTCAATATTGTAAAGCTAGTTGATATCCTTAGACATAAGAGATTGTGCTGGTCAATGTGTAAGCTGTGGAGACACGGCCCTATGGTCTCAATTATTAATACGATTATAGCTTACATAAATAATGATAGATACAAGGGTTTTATTATTCTTTGGATAGTTTTCTATTGTTGGTCTTGGTCTGGTTTGGGAGACTAGATTTCAGCACCAGGAGCTGTCCACAGGGGCTGTACTTGACATTCAGAACATTAATATAGCAGTTAACAACTATTTACTATGTATAGTGAAGATATAGTGGAGTAATGGCGTCCTGAGCAGAGAATGGAGTCACACTCCCTCTGTGTCTGTTGTAACCCGAGCTTCTCTGTTCTTTGTTTTGATAGCCGATCCGGCCGCTCGTGCATGTTAGTGCACGTGAGTGCCTTGTGCTTCAAAGTCTGTCGCAAAAGTCTATGACAAAGCGAAGAGTTAGGGAACGGTTTGTGACAAAGCGACAAGTTAGGGACAGTTTGTGAGAGCTGTGTGGAGGCAATCCCAGACCTATAATGTCCAGACATAGACATAGACTTTTAATGCTGTATTTGAGGACTGAAAGTCAGGTAAACATGAGTAACTTCCTGTACACCAGATGTTTTTTCCAAGGGAAGGTCAACATCTCACAGACATCTTACCTGTGTTTTCGTGATTAAAACATGTATTTGTCTAAAATGCCATGCATCATCCCAGTGTTGTCTTGTCCCAGGATGATTTCTGTCTATATTAGGTGGAGGGCTGTAGTATCTTGTAATTTGGCTCTTGCAGAGCAGTGCTTATCATCCCGTTGCCTGAAGGCAAACTGCAGCAGGGTCAATCAGCGGTTCATCATCTTGCTCAGTGCTGTACATGAGGAAGCTTGGTGGTAAACAACTGTCAGTCAGCGACGGCTCTGTGAGAGACCACAGTGTGTTTGCAGAGCCTCAAAACGATGTTTGTGCGGAGGGGTCTATTGTTTGCCTCAGGTAGTGAACCCTTCCACTCAAACTTCCAGATGACAGATTATGAAATGTCAGGGTGGAAGTGGAAGAATTTCAGGTGGCACTACACTGTAGGTCAGACATCTTCGGTAGCTTCTGCTTGTCTGAATTCTGTTGTATTTTTTATGAAAACAAGGTTCATTATATGATATATGATATGATATATTTAGGGACATTACTGAAAACCACACACACAACTTTGGAGATACTATTAATAAAAAATGTTTGTACATAAGCATTTCAGTATGTTGTATGAGTGGATTTCAGTTAAAACCAAAGGCATTTCAGTTGAACCGGAGGTGGTTGATTTCATGACCCAGGCGAACGACGTTCCTTTGTTGAAAATGAAAGTGAAATTGCTTCTGGTTAATACCAGTTCACTAAATTAACAATTTTCAGAAGTGGTGGTATGGATAGGTGTGGAAAACAACAAAATATTGTAAATATTGTATAGCTATATATAAATACATGTTCAACCCTTTCTGTTTGTCACACTTGAAATACTGTTAGTAGGCCTAGTTACTTTTAGAGGCTCTACTGCCCCTACAAAGGGAATAATAAAGGGGATAATGGACATCCCCGTTCTTTTGATCTGGATTGCTGAAAAGAACTTCGAAATGATTCCATTCAACTGTCCTGCAGCCTGTGGTGCATTTTATAATATACTATTTATATTCGGGGTATAAGGCAAAGCTACTGTCTGTATCTGTTTTTGTCACAAAAAATATCTGTTTTGGAAATATCTTAGACTACACCGCTGATTTTAACCATGTACCTACAGTAAAATAATGTAGTGTACCTTAAAAATATAATCTTTGTAACTGTTAATGGTCCAGGTGGAAAGGGGATTTAACAGTGAGAAAATACATATTGGGCCATATTGCATGATTTTGTCTTCACCACGAGGTGCTATAGGAGTCTGTCTGTTAGCATGATCTGCTCGCTGCTCAGCACGTCTAACTGCATGGCTGCAGTTCTTGCTCACGTCCCTGCTCAATCTTCCACCTTCAGTAGGCCAAGCACAACTGTGCACACATTAATATTTCAATAACGATGAATATGCTAATTTTAATACATTAATATGCAATGGTCAGCATGGCTTATTTGAAGACAAGCCGCGCACGAGATGGAGTGGATTGAGAGAAAAATCAATTAGGGTTTGTATTTGACACAGATTGTACTCCATAGTATCTCTGTACATCTATATCCCCACTAACGTGGAGATATCTCTTATGTATCTCTCTGGTTTGAAGCAGAACATTATCTCACCTGCAGATGCCATTCACAACAATGCTCTCATCTAATAATACACAGTGCCTGAAGAGTTCAAGACTGTACGATTTAATTTAAATTCCTGTTCTCAGTGACAGCAGCGCAGATGAGATCCTGTGAAAGCTTTTGTGCGTAACTGGTTGCCTGAAGAACACAGGGAAATGGATTATACATTCTGCATATTAATACATTTCTTTAAAAAAAAGGGAGAAAAATGGATAAAGCATCAAGTCTGTGGACTGTCAAAGAGCGTTAACGGCAGGTTTGTGCCAACTGAATGCATAAAACCTACTGAGGCTAGAAATCATCAAACTCATCTCCCCCCATCCACCCCCCAGCACTACACATTCCTCGCCATATTTCTTTATGTGAGAAACATCCTGACTGGGAGTGATGAAGCTAAATATATCATTGGCAACGCGTTGCAGATCCCGGTGAGTCTATAGTGGGCTAATCAACACCTTCCATCCGTTCATCCACCAACCCCCACACCCCCACACCCCTCCATCCTTCCACCCTCAACTTTATAAAGCCCTCCCTTAGGTGCTACTGTACCCCATCTGCTCTATTTACTGCAATTAGCCTGAGCAGGAGGAGATGGTGGAGCAGCAGGGGGTCACTCTCTTATTTTCCCAGAGTGCCTTTCTCTTTCATATTGTCTTCTATATACCTCATCTATGCACATGGATGTGAATGTTGAGTAGTTCCCACCTGCCCTGACCTCTTCCGTTTGTTGTGGCAAAAAGATTTGGGACAATGTGAAAGAAGAATTTGTATTGAGCTTGTGTCATTGTATAGTTCATACTTTCATATCCTGTTGTATTACAAATCAATGTATGCATTCCAAAAAACAATAGATTTTTCTTTATTTGGTTTAGATAAAACCAGACTTAAATATGAAATAATAAACGAATACAGGCCAGTTGCTAATAAGACTTTTTATGATTTGGTGTGAAATTATACTCTCATAGCTCATTTAATAAATTCAGCATAATGTAAACCAATATGAAAAAAAAAATATATATTCACAATGGTTCAGTCCCTGAAAGCAGCATGAATATGATGATATATTCAATATGGTGATATATTCAAAATATTCAAATTTAAGCCTACCAAGAATGGGACGTTATGCCGTTTGACCCGCTGGGAGACTTTTAATTTGAAACAATGTGTAGGAAATGTTTTAGTGATGGTAGCATAACAGCAATATAATCAATATATATATAAATAAAAAAACTGCAAAATGTACGCAACTGGAGTTATTTGTTCAGTAAATAATGGATGATAACAGTATCTCTGCTAAAGAAAGAGAAATTTAGAGCTGCAGTGGTGAGTATGACAGTTTGTACTGATGGAATTAGTGCTGTAGGGATGTGCATTATACTGAATTTATCAAGCGTGTATCAGCACTCAGGGAGGCTTGTTGCTAAAAAATCATGAGATTTAAAAAAAGAGAAATATAAGCCTGCTTCAAATGAAGCCAGGTTCTCTATGCAGGCCCATAAGAAGTGGACGTAGCCTCCGTGACGTCTCCAATTGGTTTGTGGACTGTCCTTTCGAAGTCTCGAGTTTGGCATTTTGGCCATCACGATCTTGGTTTCTTGGAGCCAGTGACCATATTAGAACAAGGTGGTGGAGGAGCGCTAAGCTAACACTAAGTTACCAGCTAATGCTAGTGCTAGCTAGCTAACTTGGTTAGCAAGGTGCATCCCTAATCCATTTTAAATGTGATATAAATTGGGATGCTAATTTTGACTAGCGAAAAAAAAGATACTTAACCGGAGTGTCTGTCAGTGCAACCGAATCCGTGTAACTCCGCGTATCATTTGCTTTTCAAAATAAAAGCAAAAAGCAAAAAATGACTTGTTTTAATGACCAAAATGAAAGAAAAAAACTTGTTTTTCCAATTTCCGATTTTGCGCTCAAATGAAAAATAGAAAAAAAATTAATAAAGAGCTTTTCATCCAATTTTGATATTTTCAACAGTGATCTCCACTAGTACGCAATACATCCATGAATCGCTATTAAACAATTAAAAAGAAGTAACATTCATGAAAATAAATCAGGAAAAACAGTGGAACACACAGAAACTCTCCAACATATTTATATAAAGTAATTCATCGGGTTAAACGACCCTTTTGTTACACCGCTACTGGAAATGGTTGGATCATATCTGCTGTGCCGGTGACTCGGCATCATGTTAAAAATAGCTGCTACATGTGAAGTTTGCAGATGTACAGAAGTTAAATCTGTCTATTTTTTCAGCCTTGTCTTAGTTACAGCAAGATTGAGCTAGCAAAGCAGTGTTGTGTATGTGCGGTAATTATTCAGTTTGGGAAATCCCACGATGATACACGGATTCAATCCAATGCTGAACAAGACATTTTTATGCGACCGAAGAGACCATGAACGCGTCAAAGTTCTAAGGCCAAAACGCAGTTGCCGAGGTAGCATGTTGTCAATCACAAGGTAGTCACGCCCTAAAGCATACCCTGCATTATCATCTATTTCACTCTAAATTGTACCATAATTTACAAAATAAACATCATGCTGTATTGAAGAAGACTTGAAACTAGCGATTGACTCCTTAAACTCGTTAGGAAAATGTTTACTGAGGTAATAAATCGAATCACTGGAGATTTTCTCAAAGACTTCTATATAAGTCGACTTCTTCTTGCAACCAGTGGAGTCGCCCTCTGCTGGAAATTAGAAAGAATGCAGGTTGCCGCTTCCTCCTGCCCCTACTTAAGAATGTATGGTATATTTTGTTAACATAACAGAAATGATGGAACTTGAGCATACATGTTCTCTACAGAGTGCTCCTTCTTTTTCCTGCCTGCCATTCCACCTTGTTATTGACTGAAAATGACACCCTTTTTCTTCTACGTACACTTTTACAGTGAAGATACTTTGGCAAAATCACACAAAGACATGCTGAGGCTTAACCATTGCAGTGGATAAATCTCTTTTGATATGGTTATTAATTTTTCAACCATATTCCAATCAGATTTTTGCCGGGGGATTATTTATGTGTGAAGAGTTCAAGTGTGAAGATTGAAGCTGTTCTTTGTGTTGCTATAAAGTGCTTTTGCTTTCGCTCATACTACTTATTGTTTTTTTTTTAAATGTATTCAGCATTTCTGTAGGCGGCATGCTACCACCTACAGTAGTAAGTGACTTTTCACATTATATAGAGTGATTTGATTCAATGTTTGTATCAAAAATCTTGTCTGATGCAGCTTTAAAAAATGGTATTAAACTCTAATTCTGCAAATAAAATGCCCAGCCTGGTTACTGGAGTGGTTTTAACAGTCTGCTGTTGCTTACAGTATATATAATACATTTTATGCACTGTGGAATCTTGCTGCACGTGTATTTATAATGAGCGAGCAAGTAAGTGTGTGTGTGTGTGTGTGGACTCCCATCCCCCACATGTCAGCATGTAGCTTCCATTGAAGAACATGCCCCACAGGCTGGCTGGCAGACACAGACAGGGGATGACAGCTCTTCCCAAAGACAGGGACACATGGTGACGAGTAATGTTTTTTTGTGTCTATGGTATGGCATATACCGTATTGTGTATACATTATGTACTAGAGCTTTCAATCTTCCTCTATAATACCATTCAAATTTCATTTGTTATTTTTTTAAATATTAAAATATGCTCAAATGCAGCCTGTTATTAATATGTACTACACTACTCAGGCTTATGCATTGTCAATGCCTCTATAAGCATGTGGTTGTTGTTACACATTCTGTCCACTAGAGGGACGTCTAACATCAGCCTGGCCTTGAAGGGGATCTACGTCATGGCGAATTGCATTTGTTGCATGCCACTCTGTTTACATTATATTCCACCACGAGCACACAGCGACAAACCCAAATCAGCAGAGAACTGTGGAATGAAACCTTATCTAACAAGTGTAGTGAAGAGGCTCTGTTCTAAAGGCTAACTGTGCTCAGTTAGCACAATGACATCATGTTAGAAAGCACAGCCGATGCTAGCCACGATGCTAACAGCATTGATAACTAAGCCAAACGGTGCTGTCACTAATATTTTAGTGATTTATAAGCAACCTGTTTCTTGCAGATTGTCTCGTTACTGAGAATCCAGCTGTTAGAAGGTAATCTATGAAGTCAAAGCTAACTCTGACAGCTGTAGGGCAGCTACACATAAACTTTAGGTACGTATTTATTTTTATCGTTAGCTCTGTGAGCCTCACAATGCCTTGTGTTTCTCACTCCCCCTAACTTATTGTTCATAAGACGTGACATGAGTGACATGCGGGTAGGCCAAGGCAAGAAGAGGGAGATTAGCTAATGTTAGCCAACATATGTATAAAACAAAATCACATTCAAATAGTATTGATTTTTTTTTTACTATTCAAATTATATTTGACTTTCGGGATTTGTTCCTACAGCCCTAGTATGTACATATACAAGAATGGTGTATGTACTGTATATACAGTACAGAATTATAAAAACATGAATAGAGGGTGAACAATAGAATACACCCATGTGTTTCACCAAGGCACAAGTGTGCCACTGACAAATGTATTTGAAACATATTTTACTATTGACTGCTTTCTGTTCTCAATAGTCAACTTAATCTAGAAAATTGGAGCGGTTGTAGCTCACAGTTCTCAGTGAGTGATATCTGGGACAATCAGAATAACTTAACTATTTTCAAAAATAATCATTACATTCAAAAGTGACAAACTGCTGGTCACATCTGACAGTTAAGCTATCGGATATCATCGAAATGCTCCTGTTGGCTACTCTCAGTCTCTCTGTGGCTACTAGCGAATGTTATGATAACTTACACCATCAGAGCATTCTGCCAATGTTAAGGAGATCCTGTTAAGGTGATGAGCTTGAAAATACTTTGGATGACATGAGGGACTCTGACTATTGTTTATTGTTAGCTGTGGGTCAGCACTTGACTGCTACCTAGCTAATGGATAGGGGTAATAAGCCACACAGCATTGGCATATCATAATAATATTTCTTACACCCCATTCTTAACAGTGAAATAGACTAAATAATACAAACATATAAACATTAGTAATAGTGTTATGGTTGATAAACCTAGTGAGAGGCAGACAAAGATTTTGCATTGTGATTAATTATGTGCAGTTTCTGCATGTCTTTAGAAATCTGAATGTATTTATTAATGGAAATTCAAGCACTCCTCTCCCCAGGGCCCCAGAGTACCATGCAGCAGGGGGGGAGGGTGTCATCACCAAGCCAAGTCAATATAGCCTAAACTTACCATTCTTAGCATACACATTGCCGTGCCTATGCATATGCAGGCTGCTTACTTTGAACACGCCACAGAGCGCACACTTTGGTTAAATGATTCCCAGACTCTTTGAACTTAAACAGCGTCAGTGTCATATTGCATTTCATTTGTGTTTGCCACTATCCAGGAACAACACAGCCTGATCCCTGCTTTGAATAATTCATCAGTTACAGTTTGCTGCCAGACATTGACTGGAACAGGAGACAATTTTAGAGCAGGACGACTGGGCTGGTAGCGGCTGCGTAGAAATACCAATGTTTCATTCTTGTCACATTGTACAAGGTGCCTTTAAGGTAGCTGCTCTCCCATCAGGTATTTTAGCATTATTAAAACTGTGATGTGACAAGGCAGCAGACCGACCAACAACTATTACTTCATGTTTTTGTATTTTTTTGTTATGATTTTAATTAAACATATATTTGTATATTTGTGTTTTATTATAAATTAATTAATTTAAT